>CM055063.1:52221842-52318309 GCA_029204045.2 Tillandsia leiboldiana | reverse complement strand
ATGTTCTCTACGCACTGATTGGGTATGCAGTTTTCTTTAAGGTGGAGGGAGTCACCATTAGTCGTTATGTTGCATCCGATGAGGGTCGGGTATTCCTGGGGGTTTGAGGTTTACCCACTTTGATCAGATTGATGATCAAAAGTCCTGTATTAGAGCTATGGTGATATGATGACAGAGATGCTAATCGGTGGGTAGCCTCCCCCGAGTGCCGCTCAGGAGTAGGCTTCAGACCGTGTTGGGTTCCTGTCAGATGTCGGGTGCCGGTCAGACCGTGTTGGGTTCCGGTCATTGGACAGTGGAGATACTGAGTTCGGGAGATTGGTGACAGAGCAGGCAGTACCAGGGTTTTATACCGGTTCATTCGATTGGGTTTATTTCGGTCAAATACTTTTTATTGTTACACTCGTGCCTGGGGGCCGAGTGCAGACTGGTAGTTGAGTTTTAGATCAGTGCTAGTAGTTATTGAGAGCCGTCTGGTTGACGGTGGTTCCGTGTCGTTGAGAGTACTTTGACCGCTGGTGAGAGGTTGAGCATCATGATTCTATCCGTTCTGAGAGAGAGCGGTGGATTTTGACCATAGCCTGCATGAGCCACTACTCGATAGCGAGTTAGACCGTTTGGACGCCCTACGTAATTCCTGCCCGTCAGCGGGAGGTGGTTGTAGGTGGGCGCAGGTTTGACTGGACCAGATGTGGCAGTCAGCTCGATTGGGTCGATTGTGCACTTCATGTGCTAGTGGTTGCATACCACTGTTTGGTTCTCCCCCTTTTGCCTTTAGATAGGGGCATGGTAGCTATTGAGAGTCTCCAGTTTACTCATTTCAGTCTTATGACTCGGGTTAGTTTTTGTCTATTGAGGACTTGGTGGGCAGACCGTCGGGTCTGGCGGTGGTACCCACTGAGAACTCCCTTTTTGGTGTAGTTCTCACACCCATTGGGGGTTTCCCCCCTTTTCCTTCCTCTCCTTTGTTTTGCAGAGTCTTAGCGGGTGTTGCTGACTCTGCGGTTGTTGGTCGAGGCGAAGGAGTCGCGAGCTAGATCCCTACCCGTCGTTGGAGAGTAGCGGTACCCCTTCAGAGGAGATCATCAATAGATTAGTTGTTTCTTTTCCTTCTTTTGAGAGACTGTTGTAGTGAGGATATTTTGTATTGAGAGACTGTACACTGTTGTATTTATTGGAGTTACCTCCCGTTTGAGTTCAGAGCTTGTATTTGAGGATATTGTTTTATTATTATTTTGGGAGGCGAACATTGTTGTATTATTTCCAGTTGTACAGTGATTGATTTTAGTTACAGCAGATTTTTATTTATAGCTCTGATATCTGTTTAGTTGTAGTACTTTTCTTGCAGGTAGGACGCTTCGCTTATGCAGGTTGGCATAGGTGGCGGATCTGTTTGGCGGGCCCGGGTCGCAGTTTCGACCCCGGGGCGTGACAGATTAGAGTGGTATCAGAGCCTAGGTTGTAGGTCATGGTGGACTTAGAAATCCTAGGCTTATGGTTTGACCCTTGGTTGACTTTGTGAGAGTCGTGATTTTTTTAGCGAGAGTCCTGATTGAGTTTTATACCTCTCCCAAGGGACGGGAGGAGTGATTGGCATGTTTATTCTCCTAAGTGATTATGTTGGCTGCAGACAACATAATGCTGTGGAACGGGTGACATGCTGTAGACTTTCGCTGGATTGGGTCGAGCGTTGTTGTGTGCTGTTTTGTTGTTTCGTCGTGGCGAGCGGTGTCTCCCCGACGCTGGGTTTTGACCCGTGTGCATCCTGTCATAGCAGTTGAGCTTGAGCAGTTGGTGTTGGGCCGGATACCCGGATTGAGGTCAGAGAACCCCGGACCCAGATGACAGGATTGTCAGAGGCTTATCAGCGGCTGAGGGAGCAGCTGGTCTTGGTGACACAGTTGTCGGAGCACTGAGTAGCCCCCTCTGTGCCAATGTTTAGTGTCGAGGCACCGAGGCAGGGTGGATGGTTGACAGCTGGTGAGCTGTGGGACATGACCGACCTATTGAGCCATATTTGGCAGATGAACCACCCCGACTCGTAAGATTGAGTTTGGAGCCTTTGGAGGCAGAGTCGTGGTTGGTGGTGAGAGCCTCCCTGTGCTAGAGAGTGTATGCAGTTGTTGAACTGCGCGCTCCAGATTCGAGGGACGAGGCGCATAGGATATATGAGACTGAGAGTGGATTGCGCCAGGACACCTTTCTGTTATTCAGTCTCTCCATTGTAGATTTAGACGCCTCGTTGGAGCAGGCATTATGTATGGAGCGTGGCATTGCAGTTCCTTTGGATAGGGATCTGCCGCCAGAGGTGAGTTCTGGATTTGGCGCTTGGCGCCGGGTGATGGAGGACAGATCGGCCGGCAGGGGCATGCCTAATTTCTTTTTCCTGGATAACGAGTTCCCGAGATGTCAGAGGTCGGGTGGACCCCGATGGCAGCATCAGTATTCATATCAGAGTGGCACAGCGGTAGCGTGGATTCGTTATCTGCGGAGGACCTTATTCGTCGCCTCAATGTGATCAGAGACAGGGGTCGTGCTTTCCTAGTGATAGTCCTGATTTTCAGGCAGATTGAGCGACAACCACTTGCTTTGAGCGGATGAATCTGTGCCGCCCAGTTGGAGGGCGCCACGGTAGTGGATTGAGTGTCGCAGGTGGAATTTCACCACAGTAGTCGGAGTTAGAGCATGTTCCCCTCTTGCATGGGCTAGAGGCAGATTTGTTACCACGTGCACTAGAGGTGCAGGTTCCTGCTGTTGTTGTGCACGTGAAGGAGGCTTTTGGATCATGTCCAGTGCGGCCGAGACCGCGAGTTACCGACAGAATTATTGGGAATTGTAGCAATTCGGTGTTTCGACCCTGTGCTTGAGATTGTTTGGCACAATGCCACAGAATGTTTGACTGCGGCGAGAGAGGACTTTGATCTTCGGCAAGGCAGACAATAGGAGGCTTGCTTGTTGAGATTGTTAGAGCACTCAGGTTTTGGCGACAGGGTGAGAGGTGCTTACGGCGGCACCGGGACTCGGGGATATCTCTGTTGCCCACGAGATCCCGGGTGTGATTTCACCTTAGTTGTTGGTAATGCCGCCGGTTAGGGAGATAGAGATTGCGTTTGACGTGGTTCGGGGAACCGCGCCACCCTGGATAGCACTCATTGGATATCGCCGGTAGAGCTGAGAGAGCTGATGGCACAGTTGCAGGATCTGATGGATCGAGGGGTCTGTTTGACCTAGTGCCACGCCGTTGGTATACAGTGGTGATGCCACGTCGTTGATACACGAATGTGAGGGTCCTTTTATGGTATCTAGGACCTTATGATAGAGTTATACTCCGGCAGTTGGTGTATGATGCGAGTACCCACTTGGAGTTAGACAGCCGAGGACTTCGCCTAGATGGCGTTTTGGACACGGTGGGGGCATTATGAGTTGATAGCGAGGCCCAATGGAATGACGACTGCCCTGTGGACTTCAAGATCTGGGGAATTGTATCTCCCAGTTGTACTTGGGCGGACTGGGAGTGGTGTTTTCCGAGGATATTTTGATTTACTCCCAGAGTGACTTGGAGCACGAGGAGCGCTTTGTGGATGTGCTACCATGCCCGTGTGGATGAAGCGGTATGCCAAGTTATTGAGGTACAAGTTGTAGCTGCGGAAGCATACCTTCTTGGGTCGCTTTGTTCGAGCCGTAGGGGCGGCGGTGGAACCCGACCAAATGGATGTTATTCAAGTTGACTGAGACCAACTTTTATTCTTGAGGTGAGGAGCTTCTAGACTTGGCAGTGCCGGAAGAGCATGGCCAATGGATAATGTGACTGATACTAGCGTCAATGCTAGTGTTTCCAGTGTTGGGAGATGGAATTGTGTGTTTTAGTGATGCCTCCCATTGTGGCGGTAGAGTTACCGTGGGTTGATCTTCGGTCCACACTTCATTAGTCCAACCCTATGAGTCTTGTGGCAGGATGTACCGCTGTTTGCAGGCAGCTTGGATTCCACAGTTGAGCCTTTCAGTACGCCTTTTATTTCCAGCTTTGATTGATGTACCTGGGCGTAGGCCATGCCTGCTTGGCTATCAGTTCTGATTACTCAGCATCTTGAGTGGGATTTTCGCGGATTGTCGTTGTTGGTTCGGATTTTTGACCGCGAGTTTGGGCATCAGCTTTATGATCGCCTTTTGAGTCAGTTTTCAGTCCCGTTCACTGACGGTTTGGTCCCCGTTAGGGTGTCCTTATTAGTTGAGAGATCGGCTTCGACCCGTGGGTCTGTTGGGGTTATGTTGGCATGTTGAGTGACCAATTGTGGCATGAGATTGTGTCTCTTGAGGATCCCTTTTGAGGATAGCCCGTGGTTGAGTAGGCCACTCGGGTGATTTTGGATCGGGAAGTAACCGAGTGAAGACCCCAGCTATTGGATTCTTTTCTTCATTGGATGAATGTGTGGGTATGCTTCGGGTCGCCTTGTTGAGATTAACACCAGTAGTTGGTTTGGTGCGTGTTGCACGGATGGTTATTCTGTTTCCCCCAGCTCTTGAAGGAGCCTCTGTGTTGTTTCACGTCTCAGCTCAGGAGTGTTTTGCTTTTGGATCCCTCGCCCGTGTTTGACTTGCCCCTTTAGAGATATGTGATTGTTGGAGTACGAGGGACGCCCGTTGCGATTTCTGGCTCGAGTGATGAGAGAATTGCACATCGGGCCATGCCGTACTTGTTGTTGTTGTTGGTGGGGAGTAATCACGGGGAGAGTGGCGTTTCGGGAGCTGGAGGCGTTATTGATGGATACCTACCCGTGGTATTTGTGACTCTTGCTGGATTTGAGCTAGTTTCGAGGACGAAACTTTCTTTAGTGGGGGAGGATGTGAAGACCCGAAACTCCCACTTGTGGAGCACTGTTTCATCTACAGCTTCCGGAGGCCTATGTGGCGTGTTGGTGGGATTTGTGCCCCAATTGGACATTAGTGTTGGGCTCAGTGTGTTAAATGGATCACGTGGGTGATCGGTGGACTCCGTCGGAGCTCCAGAAGTGGTTTCGCGCGCCATGGATATTAAAATTGGACTCAGCGCGAAGTTTGGATCAAGGAACATCTTCCCGGATAACTTCGGCAATTTTTAGAGTTGGAATTTGGCAAAATGGACTTCGGATTTGGATTCAGCGCGCGAAAATGATGAAAATGGACTATTCACTTGCTTTTTCCGGAGTCCGGATGATTCGGCACGTTTTTCGAGGCAAGGTTACTGTTCCGGCACCGGCGGCGGCGGCGGCGCGCGGCGGCGGGCAGCGGCGGAGCGCGGCGGAGCAGGCTCGGGCGGGTGCGCGGTCCACCGCGGAGGCGTGCACCGGTCGCGGGCCACGTGGCGGTTCCCGGTTGGGCCGGCGCAGCGGGCGCGGTCCACGGGAAAGGCGGGTGTACGGTGGACCGGTGGGGGGACACGTGGCGCACACCGGTTGGCCGGTCCACGTGCACTCGGTCCACGGTGCACCTGCGGGCGCCTCGGGAAGCGTGCGTGCAGAGGCGCAGGCGGCGGGCGCAGAGCGCACGTGGGCGCGTTGACGGGCTGTTCCCGCGCTTGGGGCGGCCACGTGTCGGCGTCTGGGGGGCGCCACGTGTCGCGCGGGGAGCGGCGGGGGTTGCTGTCGCCTGTTTGGCGGGCGACGTGGAGGCCCAGTGAGGATTCGGGCTGCTACAGTGCGCGCGCATGGGGATTTCGGGCTGCTACAGTGCGCGCCCGAAAGTCCCCTGCGCCTAGAAATTGGGACCTATCCGGTATTTCTTCAATTGTTTCTGCAGCCTATAAAAGCGATCCGAGCCTCCTTCTTTCCCCTTTTTCCGCCATTTCCGAGCCTCCTCTCGCCAGGGTGCCTTCAGCAAAGATGATCCCCGAGTTTGGCTGCATCCTTCTGCAAAGTTTTGGGATTTTTGGTGGCACGCTTATCGAGGTTTCCATTTTTACGGCGCGGCGCGACGCTCGTCCTTTTGGGTCCCCCTTCGTCGCGTTTCGGTGCGCGAGCTCCCCCGGCCTACTCCGACCACCTTTCGAGTGATTTCTTCGCCGCTGGATTCGCGACGGACAGATCTACGATCTTGGTATTTTCAGTTTTCCCTCATTTCGCGCTTTTCGAGGTGTTTGTTCGAGCTTACTGTGACCCCATTTCTGTGAAGGGGATTTGGACAGCGGCTTGGTCTTTCGGCGTTATCTCCGCAGCCGGGCATCGTTTGACGACGTGCTTGTACACTTTTTTCATCTACTCGGCGCAAGGAATATCACAGTATTTTTATTGGAATTTTCTGAGTTTTGCCCGAAGGTATATGTTCTTCCCCTTATCTGTAAATGGAATTACAGTTATGTTGCTGTGTGGTTTTGCGCACCTGTACTGTGGAATTTGTAACTCGGCCTACGGGGCTCGGAATTGGACGTGCAGGTACTCGTTTCGAAGGTATCGACGCGAGGATTGCTGTGGTATTTTTATTGAATTTTTCTGGGCACTTTCGGCAGGTGAAATAAGCACGGCTTTGGGACTGATTTTCAGACTGTGTATACCTGGTTAATTTTGGAATAAAAGTGTAATGTTGGGCCTTATTGTTGTACCCAGGGGTGTTTGCAAGTGTTGCTGGACCCGTTGGATCTGCAGACTTTGATTTCGGGGTACTTTCAGCTGTTGGGAGTCGAGGCTTTCGCGACGTGCACCGAGGATGCAGTTTCGGCAGAATTTGGACTGTGAGCGTCTGCACACTTCATCGACTTCAGGTTTGCCTTGGTTTAAGCGCTTCAGGTGGGTAAGCTTAATATCAGTAACTGTTTAAGGCAATGAGTATGTTGTGGCAAATATAAGTGCACTTGTGGGGATGTCACCCCTCTAGGACTGATGCATGCATGTTTAGGGTACATGGTTTATGTTGGTAAGTAGGTAAGCTTGATAATGATATTTGTATAAATGATTGCAAGAATAGTATTTATGAGGTATACTGAGGACTTGCATGACTTGGACATCTATGTGATTATTAGTGTAAGCTTACCTAGGATAATGTTACCCTATGAGATTATGTGACATGCCATTTTAGCACATAGCCTTTCATGTGGTTGGTTTATGCTTTGGGACAGGATGTCGTAGCTATGTGCGGATTTGTACTCTGAGGAGTTATTATGATCATTCTGTTGCTGGACCCTGGATTGTGGACAGGTCTAGTTTTTGGGATTCCGGCATGTTGTTTATTCCTAATGGATCTATTATTATGCTTTACCCCCCTTTATTTCCTTGAGGACATTTGCATGCTTGTATGGTCATGTAGTTAGGCCATCTTTTACTGCTGCACTACTTATGGGAACTTGACTTAGGAGAAACCATGCTTTTCCTTTCTCCGCCTTTGCTAGTCAAGTGGTCAGTGTTGCTCGGGTTCGAGCAGGGGTCTGGATAGGGTAGTCAGGACTTCGTGTCTGGGACAGGTTGGCTTAGTTGTGGGGCTTTGCGGCAACCGCGGATATTGGGCGGTTGACCGGATGTTTCTCTACGCACCTGATTGGGTATCAGTTTCTTTAGTGGATGGAGTTTCCCACTTATCGTTCTGTTGCATCCGATTGAGGTCGGGTCTTTCCTTGGTGGTTGAGTTTTCCCACTTTGATCAGATTGATGATCAAAGTCCTGCTATTTAGAGATACTGGTGATATTGATGACAGAGATGCTTTACTCGTGTGGGTAGCTCCCCTCGAGTGCCGCTCCGGAGTAGGCTTCAGACCGTGTTGGGTTCCGGTCAGACCGTGTCGGGTGCCGGTCAGACCGTGTTGGGTTCCGGTCATTTGGACAGTGGAGATACTGAGTTCGGGAGATTGGTGACAGAGCAGGCAGTACCGGGTTTTATACCGGTTCATTCGATTGGGTTTATTTCGGTCAAATACTTTTATTGTTACACTCGTGCCTGGGGGCCGAGTGCAGACTGGTAGTTGAGTTTAGATCAGTGCTAGTATTATTGAGAGCCGTCTGGTTGACGGTGGTTCCGTGTCGTTGAGAGTACTTTGACCGCTGTGTGAGAGGTTGAGCATCATGATTCTATTCGTTCTGAGAGAGAGCGTGGATTTTGACCATAGCCTGCATGAGCCACTACTCGATAGCGAGTTAGACCGTTTGGACGCCCTACGTAATTCCTGCCCGTCAGCGGGAGGTGGTTGTAGGTGGGCGCAGGTTTGACTGGACCAGATGTGGCAGTCAGCTCGATTGGGTCGATTGTGCACTTCATGTGCTAGTGGTTGCATACCACTGTTTGGTTCTCCCCCTTTTGCCTTTAGATAGGGGCATTGTAGCTATTGAGAGTCTCTAGTTTACTCATTTCAGTCTTATGACTCGGGTTAGTTTTTGTCTCTTGAGGACTTGGTGGGCAGACCGTCGGGTCTGGCGGTGGTACCCACTGAGAACTCCCTTTTTGTTGTAGTTCTCACACCCATTGGGGGTTCCCTTTTCCTTCCTCTCCTTTGTTTTGCAGAGTCTTAGCGGGTGTTGCTGACTCTGCGGTTGTTGGTCGAGGCGAAGGAGTCGCGAGCTAGATCCCTACCCGTCGTTGGAGAGTAGCGGTACCCCTTCAGAGGAGATCATCAGTAGATTAGTTGTTTCTTTTTCCTCTTTTGAGAGACTGTTGTAGTGAGGATATTTTGTATTGAGAGACTGTACACTGTTGTATTTATTGGAGTTACCTCCCGTTTGAGTTCAGAGCTTGTATTTGAGGATATTGTTTTATTATTATTTTGGGAGGCGAACATTGTTGTATTATTTCCAGTTGTACAGTGATTGATTTTAGTTACAACAGATTTTTATTTATAGCTCTGATATCTGTTTAGTTGTAGTACTTTTCTTGCAGGTAGGACGCTTCGCTTATGCAGGTTGGCATAGGTGGCGGATCTGTTTGGCGGGCCCGGGTCGCAGTTTCGACCCCGGGGCGTGACAGAAATAGTTTCGGGCGCTCGAAAGTGGGGACATGGATGGAATTTTGAGAATTGTTCTGTTTTGGCTATAAATAGCCCCCTTTGGCTGCATTTTCGGACCCTTTTCCGAGCTCCCCTACGACAGATCCCTTAAGCATTATTGTTCCTCTTCTTGTGCTTCATCTTGTGAGGGATTTTTATTGATTTTTTGGAGGCCGCAACATCGGCGTTTTCTGCGACGCGGCGCACTTCGACGCTTCTTGGATTTTGGCTTCCACCATCGCTTCTCAGCCCGCGAGACCCCCTGGATTACTCCGATGAAATTTTGAGTCGATTTTTGCGGCAGCGCGTTCACGAGAGGTACGCCTTCGATTTTTGTATGATCGCTTTGTCTTATTTTGAGTTTTTGGCATGGTTCCCGAGGTATCTTTTGACCCCTTGTACCGCTACGAGGTTTTGGACAGCGGTGGAGTATTGCTGGGATTTCTCAGCCTACGGGCATCGGAACGAGACGTATGAGGACTCGATTGACATCTACGCTTCGAGAGGAACGCACCCGTATTTTTATTGGAATTTTTGGAGGACTTTTCGAAGGTGATATTTAAGCTTCTTTGGGACTGATTTTTCGCAGATTTGCGATTGTGGATAGTTTGGCTTACCGCGATGTTCTATTTGTATCTTGGCCTACAGGTGTCGGAATAAGGTGTATAAGTACACGATTCGCATCTACTCGTCGCGAGGATCGCAACCGTGATTTTTTTTACATTTTTCAGAGGACTGCACGCAGGTGAAAATCCCCTTTTTCTTTGCTGGACTGTAAAAATAGCAAGCGCTGTTTTGTATGTGTGGGGTATTGATTAGTGTGTTGTTGGCTGCGATGTTGGTTTGAGCAGAGGCTTGTGCGACTGAGTGCCGAGAGTGCAGTTTCGGCGGATTTTGTAAGTGAGTGACTGCGCACTTCACAGACTTCGGCTTTGCCTGTGGAAAGCGATTTAGGTGAGTTGCTTCGTCTTCAGAACTGATGCACACTTCTCTAATTCTATCTGATAGAATGCATGCATGTTAGTGTACTGGTATTTGGTTGAGATGTGAGCTTGGTAATGGTATTTTGTTTGAGAAATTGCAAGTTATGATATTCATGTTATATTAATGAGAGCTTGCATGATATTGTCATCCATGCTATGGTAATTGAGAGCTTACATAGGAGCAGTGTTCCCCTATGGGATTGATATCATGCATAATTTAATGTACAACTTATAAGATTGAGATGTAAGCATAAGAATGATATAGTTCATGTGGATTGAGGCTTACATGATTTATTGTACATGTTGGGTACCTTCGAGATATTATATATATATTTAATGGTTTATTCACCTATGCTAGTTGAGAGCATGTTTAGGGAGATGAGACTTATTTGATTTGATTTTTGGTGATCATATCCGTTAGTGTTCCTTATTTATGCTCAGTTTATTTAAATACTATTATTGGAACTTGACCTAGCACCTCATCATATGTTGCATGTTTAACCAGACTAGTAGAGAACCTTCATTTGGGCTAGGTTCTTTTATGCTTTAGATATCCCACACTTTGCATCTTTTCCTGGACATAGATTTTCCTCGCCCGGGTAGTGGGCCGAGTAGTCAGGTTATTGTGGGACATTGTTGCACTCGTGCTTGGGGGCTGAGTGGAGTCTGGTAGCTGAGTTTAGACCTGTGCTAGTGTTGTTCGGAACCGTTTGAGTTGACGGTGGTCCCGGGTCGTTGAGTGTCGTCCGACCAATCTTGTTAGCCCTGAGTTGTGGGTCGATCCTGGCTGTGGAGTACCTCCAGCCTGTGTGTTTAGCGTGGCGAGTTGGGTGTTTCATTTTGGGAGCCGTTTGGGTCGACGGTGGTCCCGGCTATGGAGTATCTCCAGCCAGTGTGTTTTGTGCCACGAGTTGGTGGAGTTCATTAGTGTCTCGAGATTCGTGAGAGCTGGTTAGCTGAGTCGTCATGAGTATTCCGACCATCGTGCGAGATGTTTGAGGATCTTGAGTCCTTCCGTTCTGAGAGTGAGAGTGGATTTTGATTATAGCCTGTAGGAGCCACTTTGAGCTCGACAGAGATACGCGGATACCTTTTTCCTTGGTGGGGTCGCGCCCCTCGAGTGCCCCGTCTGAAGTGGGCCTATTACTTTTGTATCGCGACTTGTCGACGCGGTCCCTCTGGCTGGGCTAGTTTTGGCAGTCACGGGCACCCTACGTAAGTCCCGTCCTTTTGTGGATGTGTGGCAGTAGATGGGCGCAGGCTTGACTGGACCCTATGAGGCAGTCAGTTCGATTGGGTCGATTGAGCACCTTGGGTGCGATTAGTTGCATATCTTTTCATCTGTATCACATATTGAGCATTTAGATAGAGGCATGGTAGCTGTAGGGTATCTCCAGCTTTTTTTTTTTCAGTTTTTACTGCATTGTTATCTTATGCCTCTAGTAGACTTAGTGGGCAGACTGTCGGGCTTGGTGACGGTACCTACTGAGAACTACGGGTTGATGTAGTTCTCACACCCATTGGGGGTTCCCCCCTCCTCTTTCTTTCCTCTCCTTGTTTTGCAGAGTCATCTGTGGGAGATGCTGATTCTGCCGTTGCTGTTCGAGGCGATGGAGTCGCGAGCTAGATCCCTACCTGTCTTTGGAGAGTAGCTGTACCCCCACATTAGAGATTTATAGTACAGTCAGTAGATTAGTTTTATTTCTGCTTTTGAGAGATTATTGTAGTGAGGATATGACTTGTACTGAGCCTATACACTGATATATTATTTCAGGTTACCCTTCCTGTTGAGTTCTGGGTTATTGTATCAGAGGATTTTGTATTTGATCATTTTTTTAGGAGATGGATATTGTATCTTTATTTCCAGTTGTACAGTGTTGGATTGAGTTTTATAACAGTTTTATTTTACAGCTCTGTTATCTGTTTAGCGGTAGTAGATCTTTTTTTGCAGGTTGGACGCTTCGCCTATGCGGGGTTCTCGTATAGGTGGCGGATCTGTTGGCGAGCCCGGGTCGCAGTTCGACCCCGGGGCGTGACAGATTAGAGTGGTATAAGAGCCTAGGTTGTAGGTCATGGTGGATTTAGAAATCCTAGGCTTGTGGTTGGACCCTAGGATGACTTCGTGAGAGTCGTGATTTTTAGCGAGAGTCCTGATTGAGTTTTATACCTCTCCCAAGGGATGGGATGAGCGATCGGCATGTTTATTCTCCTAAGCGGTTATGTTGGCTGCAGACAACATAATGCTGTGGAATGGGTGACATGCTCTAGACTTTCGCTGGATTGGGTTGAGTGTTTGTTGTGTGCTGTTTGTGGTTTTTGTCGTGGTGAGCGGTGTCTCCCCGACGCTGGGTTTTGCCCCGTGTGCATCTAGTCGCGGCAGTTGAGCCTGAGCTGTTAGTGTTGGGCCGGATACCCGGATTGAGATCAGAGAGCTCCGGACCCAGATGACAGGATTGTCTGAGTTATATCAGCGGCGGAGTGGGCTGCTGGTTTGGGGTGACATAGTTGTCGGGCAGCGGGCAGCCGACAGTACTTTCCTCTTGAGACCACCCGGTTGCAGTATCCTCAGTGGCAGCATTTCAGTGGTGCCGATGGAGAGAGTAGCCCCCTCCGTGCCGATGATTAGTGCCGAGGCACCGAGGCAGGGTGGATAGATGACAGCTGATGAGCTGTGGGGCATTATCGATCAGTTGAGCCAGTTTCGGCAGATGAACCAACCCGATTCATAGGTTTCAGTTTGGAGCCTCTGGAGGCAGAATCGTGGTTGGTATGATGGAGAGATTACTTGAGAGCCTCCTTATGTCAAAAAGTTTACGCAGTTGTTGAACTGCGCGCTCCATGTTTAGAGGGACGAGGCGCATAGGATATGTGTGTCTAGGAATGGATTGCGCCAGGATACCTTTTAGCTCATTCGGTCAATCCGTTTCAGATTTGGGACGCCTTGATGGAGTAGGCGTTGTTTGTGGAGCGTGGCGTTGCAGTTCCTTTGGATAGGGATTTGCCGCCAGAGGCGAGTTCTGGATAGAGACGCTTGGCGCTAGGTGATGGAGGACAGATCAGCCGACAGAGGCATTCCCGATTTCTTTCCCCAGGTTGTGGATTTTTGAGACGCCAGAGGTCGGGTGGACCTCGATGGCAGCATCAGCATTAGTATTGGCAGTGGCGGTAGGATGGATGTATTATCTGCGGAGGACCCCATTCGTCGCCTTAGTGTGAGTAGAGGCAGAGGTCGTGTTCCCTATGTGATTAGTATACATATTTTCTGGCAGACTGGACCTTGATGATGAGACAGAGTCGTTATCACGTGCACTAGAGGTACAGGTTCCTGTCAGTGTTGTGCATGTGGAGGAAGTTGGTGGATCATGTCCAGTGCAGTTGAGACCACGAGTTATACCGGTAGACTTTTTGGTATTGAGGTAGTTGGTGTGTTGACCCAGTGCCTGAGATTGGTTGGTACAGTACCACATGATGTTTGACTGCTAAGAGAGAGAGGATTATAACTTTCTGCGAGGCAGACAAGAAGAGGCTTGTTTGTAGAGACAATTAGAGCACAGGTTACAACGACAGTGTGAGAGGTGTCTACGGCGGCACCGAGACTCAAGGATATCCCTATTGCCGTGAGATCTGGGAACCACGCCAATGTGGAAGGCACCTTGTTGAACGGCACCAGTAAAGCTGAGAGAGCTGATAGCGCAGTTGTAGGATCTGATGGATCGAGTGGTCTGTTGGACCTAGTGCCATACCGTTGATACACGGTGGTGTTGCCACGTCGTTGGTACACGACGGTGAGGGTTCTTTTGTGGTTGGAGCACTAGCAGGTCCGGATTTTATTTAGGACTATTTGATAGAGTTATACTCCGCAGCTGTTCTTCTATGAGGTATATATTTATTTGGAATCATATAGCCGAGAACTTTGCCAAGACGGCGTTCTGGACTCGGTAGGGGCATTATGAGCTCATAGTGAGGTCAAGTGGATTGACTAATGCCCTGCCGCCCTTATGATTTGATGCATTGTGTGTTCCAGCTGTACTTGGACAGATTGGTAGTGATATCCTGCATAGATTTTTTGGTTTACTCCCAGAGTGGCTTGGAGTATGAGGAGCACTTGTGAATGGTGCTACCATGCTTGTGAGGATGAAGCTGTATGCCGTATTGTTGAGGTACGAGTTTTAGTTTCGGAAGCATACCTTCTCAGGCCACCTTATTCTAGCCGTAGGAGCGGCTGTGGAAATCCGGCCAAAGTGGATGCTATTCGAGACTAGCCGAGACTGATGCTTATGGGTGAAGTGAGGAGCTTCTTGGACTGGGCAGTGTCAGCAGAGCTTGATGAATGGATGATGAGACTGATACCAGCGCCGATTTTATTATTGTCAGTGATGGGAGATGGATTTGCGTGTTGTAGTAATGCCTCCCATAATGGCTGTGGAGTTACCGTTGGATTATTGTTGAGCATCCAGTATCACCTCGACAGGACCACTGTGGTGGCGGATACCTTGAGCGAGAGAGCTGTCTGGAATTGAGTATGCCTAAATTGTAATTCAAAAATATTTAAATTAATGCATAAATTAGTGCAAAATTAATATCTAAATTTGTGAAAAGTATATGAATCAAAATGTTCATTATATGTTGAATTTAAAAATTTATCCATTTTCAAAATTTTTAGAATAGTGGTACAAAATTAATTTCTAAATTACAGGAATTCTAAAATTTTTTATACATATTAAATATGTTGAATTTGATTATAAACCTGCGTTTAATTTTTTAAAAAATATTGATATTAATTAATGACTAAATTATAATTCTAATACTCCTTAAATTAATGTTTAAATTATAATTCTAAAATATTTTAAATTAATGCTTAAATTTTAATTCTAAAATGTTTTAAATTAATTTTTTTTAAATTAATGACTAAATTGTAATTCTAAAACTCTTTAAATTAATATCTAAATTCTAATTCTAAATTTTTTACATTAATGCGTAAATTGTTATTCAAAAACTTTTTAAATTAAATTTTTTTTAAATTATTGCAAAATTAATGGCTAAATTAATGGAAGGTATTTTAGTTAATTTTTTTTATTTTTATTTTGTGTTGTTTAATTACGAAAATATTCTTTTTATAAAGTTACATGTTAACATGTTTATAAATAAATTTATATTTTTATTCTTTGTCAATCAACGATTAAGAATTTTTTTTATTATTTATAAAAAAATGTACCAAAGTATTTCTCAACTTTCTGACCTTTAAATATTTTAATTTTTCTACCTAACATTTTAATTTACCTGATATAGATCAGTAAATGACTCATTTAACTTTCAAAATTTTAATACATCTTTTACATTTATAAGCTTAATTAGCATATTTTTTGCAATTCATGCAACTACAAATTCAGTAAAATAAAGTAATTAGCTTAAATTTTATATAGAAGAGCCCTCAAATAACGTAAATCTGACAAATTAATTGGTTGGCTGCTAAAATTGTCTACCACTTAAATAAGTTTTATTAAATTTTACCTTTAATTATTATTATTATTATTATTATTATTATTATTATTATTATTATTAAAGAAAGATAGCATGCTATCTACGTCATTTATTATTATTTTTGAAAAAATGAGTTTAGCTTGTGAAGCAACTAAACTTCGAACTTGAAATCTCGGATATCAACCATCATGCCTTTTATTATCTGCATAAGGGCACTCAATTATTATTATTATTATTATTATTATTATTATTATTATTATTAGGTAAAAATGTATAAAACTTTCTTAAATTATGGAGTATTTTGAATGGAATGCCGACCTTCCAATTCATTTGATTTTAATGAGCCAATGACACTTTGTGTAACATTTGTGAAATTCAAATTCGAAATCAATAAAGAAAACAAGTTCATAAAGGTTTCAATGGCGCTTGACAACTGTATAAAAAGATACAGCCGAAAAAGGGGATGACTTAAGTGAATAGTAACCCCCGGTTTTTCCGACCTTCCGACTAGAAGTCGGCTAAATCTGTCGTTCGGAGTCCGAATCCGACGATTCAGATACTCAATTTAATCGGTCTCACCATTCTGAGCTCAATGGCGCAGTCGGAATTTACGTTCGATGACTCTAAGTTATTGAAGTGCGTGTCGGACTATGAACCCCGCTAGAGAAAAGATTAAATTGCAATGTGTCTAGATCTAAACTCGACAAACCAAGTTGACCACTCGAAAGGTTTCGCCGAGATGGACGTCATGGCGGAGTCTGTTTTTCCATTTGACGACTTCTATGCCTCAAAAAGCGCAAAAAGCACAAAAGAAAGCAATAAAAACACTAAAGACCTATTATTTTATGGATCAAAGTTGGAGCTTATTGTGGAGGGTCCTTTCTGCAATTATCAACTGCTGGGAGGGTCTTTGAGCTAAGGGATGCATGTGGGAGGGTCTTTTTATAATCTTTGCAACAAAGTATCACTCCCTCACTTCACAGCCACCTCCACTTCCACCTCCACCTCCTGCGCCACCTACTTCTCTCCTCCTCCCCAGCCGCAAATGAAGCACAGCCAAGTCCCTAAAGCATTCAAATTCGAATCGGAGGCTATATATATAGACCTTCTTAGACTGTGATGAAGCAGCAAGCACCCCAGCTCCCCAGACACATCTCATCACCTCCCTAACCTTCTAAGCAACCTCCACGCTCAGCCCCGAGGCCTGCGAGGCTGCCAGTGGCCGCCTGAACACCTGCTGCAGGAAAGAGGCCAAGTTGGCCGGAGTTCAGTGCAGGCTACCCCCGGCCACCCAAACTTGGATTTAAGTGGATGGTCCTCTACTGCTGACACCCAGGAAGATCCCTCCAAAGTCCTAGGGTCTGCGGTGCAGTGTAGATCCCGTACGGCTCTGCCCTAGTTTGGCTTCAAACTTGGGTTGGCCGAGCCTCCTCCCCCGGCGCCGCCGCTACTCTGAGCCACCGGGCAACTGCCTGGGAAGCTCCCCCGCATCAAGGGCAGTCGACCTGTGCCCTTGCCCGGACCTGAGAAGCCCGAGTTGAAAATCCACCATTAGAGCTCCACCTTGCCCGAGATTTTCACCCAGCCGCCGCCGCGCCCCCCCGCGCTGCCGGCCAACCACCCAGGTAAGCTCTAATGGTCCATTGTAAGCTTCCCATGTCGTTGCATGTGACCCCTAATGGTTGGAGCTCAACCTACCATTGGTGACTCCATTAGATTGCCCTAGGCCATCTTCTTCGACCAAGCAGTGCACCAGGAGTTTGATGATTATGCAATTGATGAGCATTCCACCTCTGGGAGTCCCCTGAAGCTGATGCTCACCTTGGTTTGAAGCTTGATCCAGAGGTGAGCTGTCTTGGCCATCAAGTGCTCCAACAAGAAGAACCTCCTTCCCTCTTGCTCCAGCAAGCTTCCCAGCTGCTCAACAACTCTGCTAAGGTCATCTTCGTCGACCAAGCAGTGCACCAGGAGCTTGAAGCTTGCGCGATTGATGAGCATTTCACCTCTGGGAGTCCCCTGAAGCTGATGCTCACCTTGGTTTGAAGCTTGATCCAAAGGTGAGCTGTCTTGGCCATCAAGTGCTCCAACAAGAAGAACCTCCTTCCCTCTTGCTCCAGCAAGCTTCCCAACTGCTCCACAACTCTGCTAAGGTGAGCCCCTGAACATTTTAAGTGCCCTTTAACTGCTGCTCCACTTTCTTGCTGCCCAGAACCCCTGGGTTGGCCATTGACAAGAACCAAGCCCCAAATGAGCATAGTTGGGCTCATCTTGCTCCAGCTACTCCTCTAGCTATATGGCTTGGGTCCAATGGTGAGCCCCTGAAGGTTTTTGGATCTCTGAGCATGATGCTCACCTCCAATCTGCAGTTGGGCAAATGGTTGTGCAGGTTTCGTCACCTTGAGCTCTAAATGCATGATTGTCATGGGCCATTTTCTGTTTTCAAGTCTAGGCTTGCTCCCAAACCATGAGCATGGTGTTTAGGGCATCAAGGCCTAGCTACTGATGAATTAATTTAGTTTAAATGCCTCTGGAAATTGAGTTACAGCTTAAATAGTGCTAAAATGAATATAAACATGCAATTTTATTAAACCCTAAGGGTCTCTTTGCAATTGTAACATGGTGGGTAGGTGTAGACAATGTACACATGATCCCTGGATCCTTTGTCTGGGTTCCGTTGACTTTCATTGGATGGATTTTGCTTAACGGATCGTAAATCGGTGAATTTATCGGTTTAACGGCAGTTCCGCGCCAAATGCGCATTTCGAGAATAGTGGATGATTGTTTTTGATTACCTGCCATTCTTAGCTATTCCCAGCACTGTTCTGGTTGGTCTAGTGATCTTCGTTTCACGTCGGGAGCCTCTGGAGCCAAAATCAATTTTTTCGGGAGCTACGCGGATAGTTATGACCCAAACTTAGCACCGATAATTACAAAATAGTCCCCGGCTTCCCAGACATGTTAAATAGATCATTTCGGGGCAGCGTATGAAGTTTGGTCACATTTGGATACTAGTAGACACTTACGAGCCGTAGTCGATCGTTCGGCGGATTTTCGAAAATTTTTGGTAAATCTCGGGACTTGGGAAAAGTCCACTGTTTAGCTATTCTAGTTATGTAGTGACAGTGGGACGGGTATGAGTGAGTCGTTTGCTGCTTAGAGTTTATTGTTCAGGGCCCAGCAGTTCGGCGCCAGCACCCTAGTAGTTCAGCAGCTTCGGGATTGCCTACACTGAGGTGGGTTTATCTTCGGTCCGGGCTTTATCATTTTGGCCCTCTGGGATATCATAATTGGTCGGACCCCTGTGCTTGTGGTAGCCCAGATCCCATTCTTGTGCCTTCTCCTTCTGATTGATCATTATCAGTTTTTACTTTATATTACCATACTTGATTTGGTATATTTTGCTTATTGCAATGCCTGATTGGTCATTATCTAACTATCGGATATTTATGATATTTCTCAGTAAATCTTGGACAGTTGCCATGCCTGATTGGTCATCAGCTAACTTTCATACATTTACCATGCTTATCAGTATTTCTCGATTATATCTGAACATATGCCATGTGTGATTGGACATTACTCTTGTACAGACAGTTATTGTTCCTTACATTCAGTATTGCATGAGATGAGATCAGATTGGCCTTCAGTTACTGCATCCCTGTAGGGATTTCCGGCTTGCTGCCGATTACCCGGTTTGTGGACCGTGAGCTTGAGCATCAGCATTTTGATCGCCACGCACCACTGTACTTCGCGTGCACTGATGGTGTGGCCATCGTCATAGTGTTCTTTACCGGTAAAATGGTCTTATGATGACCCGTGACCTCCAGGTTAGTGCCCAAGGGTGCCGGGGTTAAGTCCCCCAGGTTAGTGCGCGAGGGTGCCGGGGTATGTCAACCAGGTTAGTGTTAGGTTCGACGTTTTGCCCGAGGTCTCCGTGACCAAAATGGTAGCACTGATTGGGTACTTGGTTTCTACTTTTGATGCATGATTACACTATCTTTTATCAGCGTGATTAGCTCTTATATTTCTGTACCCATATATGCACAACATTATGATTATGATGCATTCATTTAGTATGACTAGCACGGATTAGTAGTACTCTTTCTTTACAGCACCGATACTTGTGGATTATCATATTGCCCTTATCAGTATCTCTTGTGCATTGAGATTTACATAATTATCAGATTTGCCAGTTACAACTTGATTAGCATTAGCTATCGGTATCATTGTTTTATTTTACTGATTGGGTTTTTGGTTTCGTTTATCGAGGCATAGTTCATTCTATCGTATTTTAGCATCCATGCTCTGTTCTTATATTCCAGTACCCATTTATGCTCAGTATCATGATTATGCTCCCTGCCAGTATTTGCTTCATATATAAGCTTTTACTTATTGATCTATTACTATCCGCTGATTATAGTATGTCAGTAGATATGATTTGCTATTTCTCGGCTCATCGTGCCCACTGGGATACATTTATATTGTATCTCACACCTCTGGGTGACCATCTTTCAGGTCCGTCGGGTGGTGGGATGTCGGGATGATCCGGTGAGCCGATTACGATAGAGTTGTCCCCAACTATGCTTATTGATCCGCCTGATTCTTGTTATGACATTACCTATGATTGTGAATTAGACGTATTCGTATCTGCTGTTTAATAATGTAATCGAGACTTATTTGATGCTATAACTGATGTTGATGAGATTACTGGATGATTTAGCTATGTCTTATGATGGATGATATCATGATTATATATTATTGTAGGTGGAATTCTGATTGCTTGGTTTTAGTGTTAGCCGTGCGTGTATAGAGGAGATTTTGTCCCAGTGGACAGAAGGTTTTCTATGCACGTGGCGATCTGTTCACGTCCTAAGATAAAAGCAAAAGTCTGATGGAAAAAAAAAAAAATTGACTAAACAAAATTTTAGACAAGTTTCAAATCTAGGATGTGACACTTTGACCTCAAAATTTAAACTAAATATATACTTTAATATATACTTTAATAAATTTATAATTATGAGAATTATGTGAAATATATTAATTAAATCTATAAAAATACACTGTATATTCAAATTTTAAAATCAAAGTGTCATTGACTGACTCAAATTCAATGAATTGATCGAAAGGCTGAAAGTAAAATCAAAATTTGAAAATATTATATAGTCAAATTAAAATAGTGCATAGTTCAGATAAATTTGATATATTTTTATCTTAAATTATTATTAGATAAAAGTATATGAAACTTGAACTATGGACCATTTGGATTTAGCTATACCAAACCTTTCTAGATTTTGATTTTCCTATTTAACCTTTCAATTTGTTTGATTTGAATCAGTCAATGACATTTTAACTTCAAAATTTGAATATATCATTTATCTTTATAGGTTTAATTAATATATTTTATATAATTTTTTGACACCCCCAATATTCTCACATCGGATAGGAAGTTGGGGCGTGACAGATGAGTTGGTATTAGAGACAATCACCAGTCGAAAATATGAGATGAGTATCGGCTGAGTCAGGGTTATATAGCGGGTAGAGTGCGGCTCCCCGGCTAATGACTTTTGTGGATAGAGTGTAGCTTATCACAAGGTCGGCTAAGGCTAGCGAGATGAGTCTCACATTGTCTGGTACTTGTGAGTGTGCCTGAGCCCGACGAGGACGTCAGGGCTTAAAGGGGGGAGGAATGTAACACCCCTAAGATTTGAATTAGTCCTATATATAAGGGATAAATTGTGACACCCCAATAGTCCCACATCGGATAGGAATGGGTTGTGATTGGATTTATAAGAGACATGGACACTAGTAATAATAACCGGGCTTAAGTATTTTGGGCTGTGGTTTAGGCCCAACAAGTTATTATTGCCAGTGGACCGGATCGTTAAATTTGGTATCAGAGCCAGTCACCAGCCGGAAATCTGTGATGAGTTTCGGCTGAGACTATGTCTAGATGACAGGGTTAGAGAGACAAATCTCACATCGCCTGGTGATATTGGGCTGTGTGTGTTTAGGCTGACGAGGACGTAAGGCCTAAACGAGGGTGTTTGTGGCACCCCAATAGTCCCACATCGGATGGGAATGGGTTGTAATTGGA
This sequence comes from Tillandsia leiboldiana, assembly GCA_029204045.2. Classification (NCBI taxonomy): domain Eukaryota; kingdom Viridiplantae; phylum Streptophyta; class Magnoliopsida; order Poales; family Bromeliaceae; genus Tillandsia; species Tillandsia leiboldiana. The sequence goes on along the minus strand of CM055063.1, from coordinate 52,296,816 downwards.
TTTATAAGAGACATGGACACTAATAATAATAACTGTGCTTAAGCATTTTGGGCTGTGGTTTGGACCCAACGAGTTATTATTGCTAGTGGGCCGGGTCGTTACATAAATAGGACTAAACCTCTTAACCCGGCTGTAGCATTTTAGGTGGTAGTAAGGCTTAAGAGGTTAAGAGGGTTGAGCGTGCTAGAGTTAGAGTAGCTCTAGGATGGATGACCTCCTGAAAAGTCGAGGCGTTACAGTTGGTATTAGAGTCAATTACCAACCGAAAATGTGAGATGAGTCACGTCTGAGCTAAGGTTATATAGCGGGTAAAGTGCGGCTCCCCGGCTAATGACCGTTGTGGGTGAAGTGCAGCTCCCCACAAGGTCGGCTAAGGCTAACGAGACGAGTCTCACATCGTTTGGTACTTGTGAATGTGCCTTAGCCTGACGTGGACATTAGGGCTTAAAGAGAGGAAGAATATGACATCCGAAATTTGGATTAGTTCTATATATAAATATTGATATATTAGGACTAAATCTTTTAATCTGACTATAGCATTTTGGATGATAGTAAGACCCAAGAGATTAAGAGAGTTAAGCGTGCTAAAATTATAGTAGTTTTAGGATGGATGACCCCTTGGGAAGTGGGGCATCAGAAATTCTTATAATTATAAGTTTATTAGTTTTAGGATGGGTGACCCATTGGGAAGTGGGGCGTCACAAATTCTTATAATTATAAGTTTATTAAAATAAATAATTAGTTTAAATTTTGGAGTCAATATGCCGTTGACTGACTTGACTTAAATCAAATAAATTAAAAAGTTGGGATAGTATAATTAAAATTTTCAAGGATTGAACGATGAAATTAAAATAGTTAATAGTTCTGATAAATTCTATACTTTTTTACCTTATTATTATTATTATTATTATTATTATTATTATTATTATTGATGCAAATCAAATGAATCGAAAGGTTGGAGGGTATACTTAAAATTTTGAAAGATTGAATAATCAAATTTAAATAGTGTAAAGTTATGATAAATTTTATATTTTTTTAATCTTATTATTATTACTATTATTATTATTATTATCATTATTAATATTATTATTACCTACTCAAATTAAATGGATTGAAATATTGGATGATATAATTAAAATTTTAAAAAGTTGAAGAGTCAAATTAAAATTGTTTATAATTTAAATAAATTTAAAATTTTTTATCATATTATTATTATGGGTTAATTTTATACAACTCTCTATAAACACATTGAATAACAGATATATCCTTATAAGTTCAACTTTTATATTTATCCCTTCAAAAATTCTAAGTTGTTCATATATATCATTCTAGTTTGTTACTTTAGCTCGCTACTTATTTTTTAACATAACATAATTGAAATGTAAATTTAGCCTTTTCAAATAGGGTTAATTGCATACGGCTCTCGGTAAATATATCGAATAGCAGATATATCCCTATAAAGTTCAACTTTTCATATTTATCCCTTCAAAAGTTCAACGTTATTCATATATATCCCTTCGGTTTATTTTTTAACAGATTATATGTGAAATGACAGTTTCGCCCTTTCAAAAATGTCCCTCCAAAAAATAATACAGAAATATCTAGAAGGATAAAAGGATAAATTTACCTCATTAACTAACCAAGATTAAGTATTTAACCTATGGTTAACTGGATTTTTCTAACAGAGATAGACGGTAGGGATAAATATGAAAAGTTGAACTTTGTATGGATATATCTACTATTCGATATATTTACAGAGAGCCGTATGCAATTAACCTTTTCAAATATATACCTAAAAAAGTCTCAGTTGTTAGAATAGTGCAAAAATATCTAAAAAATAAAAAGATAAATTTATCAACAATTTCTAGCATAAGTGGCAAAAGGGTTGGTGGTTGATATTCGAGGTCCCGAATTCGAAGCCTAGTTGCTTCACATTTTCAGATAAATTTATTTCACTATAACAAAATTAGATTATAGGGACATATGTTTGTGACACTTTTTTGTAAGCGTCCCATTTATAGTCCATCTATATTCAATCCCATTTATAGTCCATCTATATTCAAAATTAGATTATAGGGACATATTTTTGGAACACATTATAATAATGTGTCGCTATACACCATAGCGATGTCACATATAGCGATACTAATAATAAATGTCGGTATTTTTTTTGACAGTATTTTTTTTTAGTATTTAATCACATTTAAAAGGGTCGCTATAACATAATTTTGTTGTAGTGTTTCAAAATAAATAAAATAGATAAATATTTAATTTATAATTAATTATATTTATTATTTAATATATTTATAAAAAGTTTTATAAAATTAATCCTATTATTATTATTATCATTATCATTATTACTATTTGTAGATGTAGGTGTGATAGATGAGTTTGTCCAACAGCCATGAAGAATTCCGTGGGCAGACGAGAGAGAGACAATGAAAAAAAAGAAGCTTTTGAGCGGGAGTTCGGCGTTGGGAGTTGGGGCGGTTGGATGAGCGGTGACCGGATCCTGGCTAACTCCCTTTCTTTTTTAATGCTTACGAAAATCGTACGTTCGTACCATCACCTGACGGTGACCGGACCGCGCACGGCGACAGGTTGGTAGAGGGAGAGGAAGAGTTTTTAAAAAAGAGGCCCAGAAGAAGCGGGAGTTTAATAACCCAGCGGTGGTGATGTGATGGGTACAACAAAATGCGGGCAACAGAAATAGATAGAGAGAGAGAGTGTGTGTGTGTGGAGGGGGAGGGGGAGAGGGAGAGAGATTTATTATTATTATTATTATTTTTGTGTACGGTACGTATTTTAAGTGTTAACAGATTATTGCATGCACGAGAGAGGTTTATTATTATTATTATTATTTTTGTATACGTTACGTATTTTAAGTGTTAACAGATTATTGCATGCACAAGGTCTATACTCCCCCGGCCGTGGGGCTGTCCACGACTTGGACACGGGCAAGCAGGACCTACTCGTATTCATTCATTCATTCATTCATTCTTGTATTAAATAAATCAAATATGAGCTGGATTGTTAAAATATTTATTTGAAAATTTTCGTTTTCGTTTAGCTCACTTATTTAGGAGTCGAATACAGCTTAGCTCATAAAAATATTTATCTCAAAATTTTGGTTTGTGTTTGGCTCGTAAAATCTAAATAGTATATATATAGAACTAAGTTGTTATATTATTAATAGCACTAAGTTTTTGATCATGGATGAAGAGATTTGCGGTTAGAATAATTGTGAGCCCCTATGGTTTAGTGAATGGTTGAAAAAAAAGTATGATCTAAAAGATAAAAATAATTAAAGGAATAAATTTAACGATAAAAAATTTGATTGCATAGTAGCCGGACTATATATATATATATATATATATATATATATATAGAGTTAGGCTGTAATACTATTAATAGTATTAAGTTATCGGTATTATTAAGTTTTTAACCGTTGAATTAAAATATGTGTGTTTGAGATGATAGTGGGTCTCTTGGGTTTAATAGGTAGTTGGAAAAATTGTAAAATTTAACAGATAAAAATAATTAAAGGGTTGATCTAAGGATAGAAAACTTGATAGTACCAAATGTTTGGTACTATCGATAGTATAGTAGCTGAATTTTATATATATATATATATATATATATATATATATATATATATATATATATATATATATATATATATATATATATATATATATATGGAAAACGCTACTTGTACACCCGTAAGGGGTGTACATCTCACACCCCCACCCATCTAAGGGTGAGGGTGTGATGAGTGGTCACTTGATGTGACCCGTAAAAAACATCGACACCATTAAAGGGGTGGAGGTGTAGGATGTACACCCCTTCGGGGTGTACATGTAGCATTACTCTATATATATATATATATATATATATATATATATATATATATATATATATATATATATATATATATATATATATATATATATATATATATATATTGTCACGCCCCGGGGGTTCGAACGCGCGGAAGAGGAGCCACCGATGCTCCTAATTCGGCTATACATTTTTTTTTTGAAAACTATTACTCCCCGACGCGTGCCCAGACCCGCCGCATATACAAACTCACTCTGCAAACGGGCAGAGTCTCCTTTGTATATGCACGGCGTCTCAACTACAAGGTGCCTCACAAACTACATCACATACAGTCTTTAACCACACCAGTTGGAGTCTCGCACACATACAACCATTCATCTCACATAATCTACTAGTTCAAACATCTAACAACGAGGGCGTTGATTTGAAAGGATAAATAATCACAAGGTTTTGAAAGTGGCGCCCACCCGATGCCGTTGTTTTAGAAAAACTGTTTGAAAGCCGCATAAATCCACAGAGTTTTGAAAACGGCACCCACCCGATGCCGAGGTTTGAAAAGCCAGTTCGAAACCACATAAATTCCATAAGGTTTTAAAGATCCGGTGCCCACACGGCGCCCACGTTTTAGAAGCGGTTTTCGCAAACGGTTTTCTTTGTTTGTTTTCTTTTCAATGTTTAAAACGGCCAAGCAAGGAAAGGAAATAGTTATTTAATCGCATATGTGAAAAGAAGTACATCCACTTCGACCCCACGGGGCTGTCGCAATCCACAACTAACCGATATGAATAATAAAGGAAAAAGGGGAAGGAGAGTCACTGTGTCTGAGGTCGCTCAAAGTCAGAACAGCACCCTCGCGGCCTCACCGGCGCCCTAGCACTCGCCCCTGGACGAACCTGTCACGGAGTGGGAAGTCAGTGACTAGAAATAACATAATATGCAAAAAGGGCTAAAATAGGGCAAACCACAGTAGCCAGAGCAACCGCCCCCCCCCCCCCCCCCCTCAAAACACTGTCAACAACACTCACACCCTGCACCAAACAAAACCGGGCACCCTTCCCGAACACCGCACCGAGCCCCTGCCCCGGTGTCCCCCGCCGAGCACCCGCCTCGGCATCACCGCTCACACCCCCCACCTATGAGGTCCCCCTTTCCTAACGTCACCATCACGTGGGGTACACGGGTCAACGTACCACTTTTCCGGAAAAGCACACCCTTGCGGTGGTCAAACCACCGGTGTGCGTGTAGTAACCCCAGAGCCTCATAAACAGATATAAATAGACGATTATTTAAATAAAGTAACACGGGGTCAGCATTGCACATAAAGAACATCTAGAAGAGAAAACACATTGCCCATACTAGCACCTTACAATTGTACACCCTTTCCCAATTAATCCTGGAGAAAGTACCCACCTCGAAGTATGTCGTCCGGAGCTCGGTTTGTCCGGGACCGTGCGCCTGTCGAGTCTACAACGTCCCGTGCTCCTGTAGGACAGGGAAAGACTCACTAAGTGGCTAGAAACCAAGATGACTCAAAAGTCGAAAGACGGAGGACCCGATGCGGTCCCCGAACTTCGCGCGGCGAAGTTCCCACCTCACGGCACCGACCCGCGCGGCACGCGCGCCGTCCGCGGACAGCCCCGCGCAGCCCCAGCCCGTCGCGGTGCCCCAACGGTGCACTTGCTACGCGGCGCGCGGCCTGCAGGCAGCCCGAGCGGCACCAGCCCGCGCGGCGCCCTCCTGCAGGCAGCGCCTGCACGGCGTGCCCACCGCGCGGCGAGCGGCCTGCAGGCGGCCCGCGCGGCGCAGGCCCGCGCGGCGCCCGCCTGCGGTGCCTCTGCGTGCCTGCCGCGCGGCGCCCTGCCTGCAGACGGCCCGCGCGGCGTACGGCGACGGCTCCCTCCTCCTAGATCCCTTCGAAATCCACAAAACCGAACGAAAGACTCACCTTGGGTCCTCCGAGGGGGAGAAGGAGAAGGAGGATCGTCCAAACGTCGGTTCCGCGAGCAAGAGATCGCTGTTCCTTCCTTGCCTCAACCGCCCAAATCACTGTCGCCTCCTTGCACGAAAAGGAAGAGAGATGGGGATTCCCGTTTCCCTCTCTTTTTTCGCTCGATCGCCTCGGGCCGCCCTAGTGTTACGAGAGGAAGGAGGTGAAAAGGGGAAACTCCCTTGAACGTGCCCTAGGTCGCCAACTTAAGGGTTAGGGTATCAGACTACCTCGATAAGCGCCCAGATCGCCCGCACGGATCCCGGTGCGCCTACAGGGGGTCCGAACTTCAAAAATTTATTCTGGATGAACCGGGAGTCGGAATCCGAAACCGATCGCATCCTCGCGCTACGGTTCGCGAGCTCTACCACCTAAAAATGTCCGCGAGCCCCGACGGACTGTCCGGAAAAACACCAAAATTAGCCCCTCAGTCGGACCGTCAGAAGAAAAGGGATAACGGAAAAAGTCAAAGAAAGGCCAGGTCTTATATATATATATATATATATATATATATATATATATATATATATATATATATATATATATATATAGAGAGAGAGAGAGAGAGAGAGAGAGAGAGAGAGAGAGAGAGAATCCGGCAGGAATATTATCGATAGCACCAAACAATCGGTGCTACCTAGTTTCTGGCCCTTGGATTAAAGAATGTACGGTTGAAAATATAGTGGTCCCTTAAAATTTTTACTATTCAACCAACCACCCACTAAATTATAGGGAAGCACTATCATCCTAACCGCACATCCCTTAATCAAATGGCTAAAAAATTGATAGCACCAATAACTTGATGCTATCGATAGAATTCCATCATATATATATATATATATATATATATATATATATATATATATATATATATATATATATATATATATACACTACAACAAAACTATACTATAGCGACACTTTTAAGTATTGCTAAAAGCTAAAAAAAATGCTACTGGAAAAAATACCGACACTTGTCATTAGTGTCGCTATATGTGCCGTCGCTAGGGTGTATAGTGACACATTACTATAATGTGTCCGAAAAATATTTTCCTATAACCTAATTTTGTATATAGAGGGACTATAAATGGGACACTTGCAAAAAAGTGTCACAAACATGTGTCCCTATAACCTAATTTTGTTGTAGTGATATATATAATTTGGCTACTATATTTTTAAAAGTATTAAGCAATTGATACTTGTAAGTTTTCAATCGTTAGGTATATTCATTCACTACAACAAAATAAGGTTATAGGAACACACTTTTGCGATATTTTTGTGCACGACAACAAAATTATGCTATAGCGACACTTTTAAGTGTTGCTGAAAAACTAAAAAAAATACTGCTGAAAAAAATACCGACACTTGTTATTAGTGTCGTTATATTTGCCGTCGCTAGGGTGTATTGCGACACATTGTTATAATGTGTCCCAAAAATATATCCCTATAATCTAATTTTAGATATAGATAGACTATAAATGGAACACTTGTAAAAAAATGTCACAAACATGTGTTCCTATAATCTAATTTTATTGTAGTGGTGCAAGTGTCCAATCTATATCTCATCTATATCAAAATTAAGTTATAGGGATACATTTTTGCGACACATTATAATAATATGTCGCTATACACCCTAATGACAGTACATATAACAACACTAATGATAAGTGTCGGTAATTTTGCTAGCAACTATTTTTTTTTGAATTTTGGGGACATCTAAAAGTGTTGTTATAGCATAATTTTGTTGTACTGCTTTGATTAATTTCACCTTTTAGATTATACTATTTCACTAACCATCCACTAAATTCCCGGTGGACACACACACACACACACACACACACACACACACACACACACACACACACACACACACACACACACACACACACACACACACACACACACACACACACACACACACACACACACACACACACACACACACACACACACACACATATATATATATATATATATATATATATATATATATATATATATATATATATATATATATATATATATATATATATATTACGTCTTTTGTACTTTCGAAAATACAAAGGAATTTGTGCTTGTAAATTGTTTTCGATGATAGGACTTTCGATTCGACGATTTGCTCCATTAGGAATAATCTACGCTATTTGAACTATTTAGAAATTAAATTTCATAATTTTTCGACATCATTTACCAAGTGATTAAATTGTCTCAAAAATGACTATTTTAACGGCTGATATGGTATGTTTGTGTCACGCCCCGAGACCGCCAATTTGTACAGTTCGGGCACGCCAACATACCCGCCAATCGAGTATGACCTCTCACAACTCGAAAGGAATGGTAACATCCAAACAATACATCAAATGTATGCGGAAGCACAATATCAGAGTACTAAAAATCACTACTAATTTAAAACTTTCATTCAATAAACAAATAGTTTAAGCGGAAATGAAAGCATACAAGAGTGAACCATAACATAACTTTATTACACTTTACATTTCTGAACTTGTAATTAAAATTATTACAACTCTTTTACATCATTTCTTCACCATACAAGGTTCACTCAAGAAATGTAAAAAGGGTACCTCTGCTAGTCCCTCTAGGTCTCTATGCTGCTGGGCCCTTGCCCCTGTCGCATGCCTCGCGGACTGCATCTGAACCTGAAAAAATGGTCATCCGAGAGTGTGAGAATTACTTAAAGTTCCTAGTGGGTTCAACCACCGAGAAAAAGTGTCCTACACCACTTGGTCTAATGGAAGCAATAATAATAGAATGCTAGGAAACTAAAGTCCTCAATATTAAAATGCTGCTATGCATATAATGGGTCACTACACTATATGTGTATACTCATCAACCCAACACTACTCTGTCCAGCCATACCAGGCTACTATGCACCAACTCGGCCACTATGCCGCTGTCACTACAACAAAATTAAGTTATAGGGACACATGCTTGTGACACTTTTGTATAAGTGTCCTATTTATATTCCATCTATATCCAAAATTCGGTTATAGGGACATATTTTTGGGACACATTACAAAAATGTGTCGCTATACACCCTAGCGACGGAACATATAGCAACACTAACAATAAGTGTCGGTATTTTTGTCAGCGATACTTTTTTTAGATTTTAGAAACACTTAAAAATGTCGCTATAGCATAATTTTATTGTAGTGTGTATAGAAGGTTAAACTAACCCGGCCACCTTGGCCACTCTATTTTCTCTTTATTCTTTACATTCTAGTGCTTTAGTTCAAGTTAACCCTCAGAAATTCTTATCCAACGGGCCCCAGTCCGGTAGTCATGCTACCACAAGATAAGATTTCTAAGATTGCCGATAACACCCGCAAGTGTTATCCCGTCCTACGGGAGAAACGTGCCAAACGGGTCACTGCCCGGGAGAGGGACACTGCCCATAACTCCAACAAGGGCTACGTTTCACCCCCGAAGGTACGCCCGTTTTATCTTTATCTTTTCTTTCTTTTCTTTTGCCTTTAGCTCTTTACCTTGTCATTCCTTTGGGAAGCTGAGTCTTGCTCACACACTTCCCCCGGGAGTGAAATATGCTCAACCCTCCCGTTGGCAACTTGGCTTTAATTCTTTAATTCACTTGGGAGTGACATATATATGCTCAACCCTCCCATTAGTCATTTAGACTTTTCTTTTACAGCTTACATTTACCGGGTCCGAGGGTTCCAAAAGACGGATGCCTACAACCCTAATCAAACAAGAACAGGTTGTAGCACCGTCTCCCGTAGTGCTCGGCCTAATGTGTTTTATTTTTCCTTTTTACATTTCTTTAATCATTCTCTTTCTTTAAACGTTCTCTTTACACTTTAGGTTCAGATGACTTTAAAGCACCTTGGCACTCATCTACCCGGGAGTGACATATGCTCAACCCTCCCGTTAGCATTTATGCCTCAATGCTTCTCTTTTACTTTTCTCTTTTAGCCTTTCGAAAGTACCTCGTCCGACGGGTCACTGCTGTCACGCCCCGGGATCGAAACTGCGAACCGGGCCCGCCAACAGATCCGCCACCTATGCCAAACCCGCATAGGCGAAGCGTCCTACCTGCAAAAAGAGCTACAGCTAACAGATATCAGAGGTAAAAGATAAAACTGCTATAGAAATAAAATCAACCACTGTACAACTGAAGATAAAACAACAAGGTCCATCTCCCAGAAATGATAATCATACAATAACCTCGAGTACAAAACTCATAGCTCAACAGGGAGATATCTCAAATAATACATCAGTGTACCAGCTCTCAATACATCATATCCTCACTACATCAGTCTCTCAAAAGAGGAAATAAATACTAATCTACCGACTATGCTGAAGATCTCCTCAAAGGGGGGGGGGGGGGTACCGCTACTCTCCAAGATAGGTAGGGATCTAGCTCGCTACTCCCTCACCGCGAACAGCAACCGCAGAAACGGCAACACCCGCCAAGACTCTGCAAAACAAGGGAGAGAAAGGACAAAAAGGGGGGAAAACCCCCAACGGGCGTGAGAACTACGCAAAAAGGGAGTTCTCAGTGGGTATCGCCACTAGGCCCGACGATCTGCCCACCAAGACTACTAGAGGCAAAAGATAACCAATGCAGTAAAACTGAAAGAAGGAGCTGGAGACACTCTACAGCTACCATGCCTCTATCTAAAAGCTCAAATGGGGAAACTCTGATAAAGATATGCAACACTCGCACACGTGGTGCTCAATCGACCCAATCGAGCTGACTGCCACATCGGGTCCAGTCAAACCTGCGCCCACCTACAACCACCTCCTGCTGACGGGCAGGAATTACGTAGGGCGTCCAAACGGACTAACTCGCTATCGAGTAGTGGCTCATGCAGGCTATAGTCGGAATCCACGCTCTCTCTCCCAGAACGAATAGCCTCAAGATCACCAAACCTCTCGCACAACGGTCGACTAACCCGTAACAACCCCGGGACCACCGTCAATCCCCAAACGGTTCCCAACAACACTAGCACTGGTCTAAACACAGCTACTAGACTTCACTCGGTCCCCCAGGCACGAGTGTAACAAAAAGTATCTCCTGAATAAACCCAAACGATGGACCAGTAAGAACTGGAAAAGCTCAACTCAACACCGGTACGACAACCCGGTAAAAGCTCAACTCAACGCCGGTACGACAACCCGGTAAAAGCTCAACTCAACGCCGGTACGACAACCCGGTAAAAGCTCAACTCAACGCCGGTACGACAACCCGGTCTCGCCTACTCCAGAGTGGCACTCGTGGGGAGCGACCCACACGAGTAAAGTATCACTGTAACAAGTCTCACTGTAACAAGTATCACGAGATAGCAGGACTGGATCACGACTCGGATCAAAGTGGAAAAACTCATCCACTAAAGGGAAACCCGATCCCCAAACTGATACAACAGTAAACGATAAGTGGAAACTCCATCCACTAAAGGAAAGTCTAATACCCAATCTGATACATCAATAAATATCCGGTCAACCGCCCAATATCCGCGGTTGCCGCAATACCCTGCCGTCCATAACTAAGTACTATAACCGACCTCCGGTCAACCGCTCAAAGTCCGCGGTCACCGCCAAAACCCTGCCAGCCGCAATCCAGCACAACCCGTCCCTGTCACCAATGTCCCTGCTACACTACCCCAGACCCCTGCTCGCATCCGAGCAACACAGACCGCCTGACTAACAAGAAGGAGAAAGGAATAACATGGTTTCTCCTAAGTCAAGTTCCAATATGTAGTGCAGCAGTAAAAGATTGCCTAACTATATGTCCATACAAGCATGCATTTGTCCTCAAAGAAGAATAAAGAAAATAAACCTCATGCCAGAATTATCAATGACTATAGCTGTCCATAATCCTTGATCCATAATCGCTCCTCAGAGTAGAACCTGCACATAACTACAAGGTCCTATCCCATTGCATAAACCAGCCTCGTAAAAGGTTATGTGCTAACATGGCATGATAATTAATCATATAGGGTAACCTTGCCTTAAGTAAGCTTCCACTAAACATCAACATAAATGTCTGATTAATACCATTGTCATAATATGAATAATTAACTTGCAATTCTCATAAATCAACATTGTTAAGCTTACCAATCAATCCCAGGTATTGTACCCTACACCTGCATGCAATTCTAACATATAGAGTTAGAGAACCGTCCACCGGTTCTCGGAACAAAGCACCCACCTGAAAAGCTGACTGTCCAAAGCCCAACAGCTGAAAACACCAGATAATCTCTAATCCCTTGCTCCAATAAGTTCAGCACACCCGTAACTCTCCTGGCACAATACAAAGTCCACTATTACACATTCATTCCAAAATCTGCTCTCACACACACATACAACAACAGTCCCAGAAATGCTTAATTTTGACCTACAGCAAGAGCCCAGAAAATTCCCAGAAAAATATCACAGCGATCCGCGCGTCGATACCTTCGAAATGGCTGTTTACACGCCCAAATCTGAGTTCAGTAAGTCAAGATATAAATTCGGCAAGGTGGTACACTCAACCAAAATCTGTATCAAAATACTGTAGCACTGTATACAGGGAAACAGAGATTTTCACCTCGAAATAAATCTCTGAAAAATCCAAGAAAATACGAGCACGTTCCTTGCGATCTGTAGATGAAAAAGTTGTATAAGCTCGTTTCCGTCAAACGCTCGTGCGCGAAGATACAGCCAGAATACCACAGGGCTGTCCAGGAAACCCACACAGAAAAAGGGGTCACTGTTTGCCTCGGGATCCGTGCCAAAACCTCGAAACGGGAAAGTGCGACCAAAACGAAAGATGAAGCCCTACCTCTTAGGAGTCTGTCGGCGCAAGAATCACTGAAAAAGGACCTCGGGGTAGCCCAGGGAAGCTAAAACACCGCCGCTGCGCCGAAGAAGAACACAGGAATGCAATGTCGCGCCGCGCCGTAAAATGGGGAACCTCGGGATTCGAGCCTCCAAAAATCCTAGAACTTGGCAGGAAGATCAAGCATCAAGAGAAGAACAAATTTGCTTAAGGGGGCTTGGGCAGATGGTGAGAGGGTTGAGAGAAAAAGCTGAAGAAGAGGGCTCGGGTTAGGTATAAATAGGCTGGGGAAAATCTTTTGGAGAAGTACCCAGTATGTCCCCACTTCCGGGCGCCCGAATTTTTCGGGCTGCTACAGTAATGGGCCCAGCCCATTACTGTGCAAGCCCGACACGGCCCAGGCCCGCCACGTGGCCCAAATCTCCGGTCCCTCGCGCCCCGCTGCGCCCGGTGCACGTGCGCCCGCCAATGGCGGCGCGCCACGTGGCCCCAACCACCGTGCACCGCGCACGTCGCGCCTGCCCCCCCCCCCCCCCCCCCCCCCTGCGCGTACGACCACCTGCCCCGCGTACGGCACCTGCCCCGGTCACCTGCTCCACCCGTTGCGTGGACTGCGCGCACAACGCCGCACCAATCAACAGCCGCCACGTGTCCGTCCGGTCTACCGTGCACCCGCGCCCACGGTCCGTGGACCGCGCGCCGTGGACCACCCAACTGAACACTGCCACGTGGCATCCAGCACTGGCGCACGACGGCGCCGTGGACCGCACGCCTCCCCGCGCGCCCGGGCGCCTGCCCGCGCCCTGCCCGCGCCGCGTGCCGCCGCCTGCCGCCTGCCCGAGGCTGCGCCGCCGCCCGCCGGAGTTGCCCGCCGCCGCCGGCCGCCGCCTGCGATCGCCGGAGACACTGTTCCGGCGTGAACAGTAACCGCAAGCTCAAAAACAACAAGTAAATGGCCCATCTTGACCGTTTTCGCGCGCTGATTCCAAAAACGGCGTCCATTTTGCCAAAATCCACTTCCAAAATTGCCGGAGGCTCCCGAAAAGGTATTTTTAATCCGAATTTCGTACCGAGCCTAAATTTGATATCCACTCTGCGCGTAAACTCTTCTAAACATCCGACGGGGTCCCCCGATTACCCACGTGACCCAATTTAAGCCCCGAGTCCATCTCTTGTGTCCAAATTGGCGCGCGAACACCGCCGACATGCCACGTAGGCTTCAAGAAGCTGCTGGTCACACTGTAGAAGCCCTGCAAAGATCCGGGTCACCACAACTGCACAGGGAGTCCTACTCCACTTGACGAGTCTCAAATTCGAAAGCGTCATTTATGTTCTCTTTCTCTTAAGCAATTTGCTTGTCTTGCTTAATAAGCCACTTTTAGTTTTCTCTTAAGCAATTTGCTTGTCTTGCTTATTAAGCCACTTTTAGCTTTCTCTTAAGCAATTTGCTTGTCTTGCTTATTAAGCCACTTTTTGCTTTCTCTCTTTTATCCTAAGTTCTTTACTCTAGGATAATTTGGGTGTCTCTAACACCAATTTAGGTTTGAACTTCTTGTTCATTTACATTTACACTTATTTTGCCACTTGGCAATTTTTTTAGTTCCCTAGCCCCTTTTTAAACTTTTCTTTACTTGTTCTCAATTCACAACTCTATGTTTCAATTACCCTTAAAGTTACACTATGTCACAAGGACACTAGTCACTTTCAATTTTATCTAACTTAGAGTTTATTAACTCTATTTCCCATTTTCCTTTTCCTTTATTTAACTCAGATTGAAGTTAAAATAATTTGTTCATTTGCCCAGACGTCCTATGACTTTCTAGGGTTATACTTGTTGATTCTTTAATATCGGGATTACGTCCCCCTTTTCCTGATTTCTCACTGAATCCTAGAGTTATACTAACTCTATTTTCCTGTTCCATGTTTAACTTAGAGTTGCACTAACTCTATTTCATCACTAGAGTTTAACTCCACTAGTTCACCTTAGGTTCCTTTACCTAAGTTCCATATCCTGTTTAACCTAGAGTTCCCTGACTCTATGTTAAATACTCTATTCTCAACCTTAGGTTATTCCTTAAGATAATGTCACTCGTCCATCTAGGTTTAACTCCTAGGTCATCATGCCACTCGTTAAACCTAAATCTAGGTTTTCTCCTAGGTCTCACTACCATCATTCATTTCTTTTACCTTATGCTTTTACATGATTCCTAGGGTTACACCCTAACATGATCACAATAATAAATGATTGTTTACTTTTACGCATGCAATAACTTTCATATCCATCATAAAACAATATCTATCCCCTACGCATGCAATTTCTATCATGATTCCCTAACGCCTCTGACGGGCTACTATCATGCTTCTAGATCCAAAAGCAAAGGAGCAAGGGGAGAGGTCACTTAATTTCGGCAGAATCCCCCACCTTGTGGTGTACCCAATTGCTTGTAGACACTTGCAACTGGTTTTTGCGCGATTTTTCTTATTTTCTCGAGCTTGCACGCAAAACGGTGCACATCCCTCGAGTCCGCACGCAAAACGGTGCACGTCCTCCAAACCGGCACGCAAAATAATGAATGCCCTTCCAATCCTGCAGGCAAAACGGTGCACAATATCAAAGACTGCACGCAAAACGGTGTACGTCAATTCAACCTGCACGCAAAACGGTGCACGTACCTCGGGTTTGCATGCAAAACGGTGCATATTTTTTTTTAAAGAGTGCACGCAAAACGGTGCACGTTTTTTCAACTCTGCACGAAAAACGGTGCATAACATTAGAGACTGCACGTAAAAAGGTGTGCGACAAATCAACCTGCACGTAAAACGGTGCATGTACCTCGAATTTACACGCAAAACGATGCACGCCTTTCATCAATGTTGCACGCAAAATGGTGCACATTTTTTTCAACCCTACACGAAAAACGGGGCATAACATTAGAGACTGCACGCAAAACGGTGCACGACAACTCAATTTGCACGCAAAATGATGCACGTACCTCAGATTTGCTCGCAAAACGGTGCACGTTCTTTCTAAAGGTTGCATGCCACACGGTGCACTTTTTCAAGTTTGCGCGCAAAATAGTGCACGTTCGTCGAGTCGCATGCAAAACGGTGCATGTCCTCCTCAAGCTTGCACGCAAAACGATGCGCGCCATAACGCCCGGCGATACTCCGCGCAGCAAAACGGCACAGTAAAACACGGTCCCTACCACGCACAAGGGCATGGGGTCAAATCCAAAATTCAAAAAGGAAATCTCAAAACTGTGCCAAAAATACAACAAAACGACATACGGGACCTACCTCGATATCGTCGCGCCGTCCAACGCGTACACACGCGTCCTTTTGGCTCCTTGAAACACCTTGTGCGCTCTCCACGGGGTCATCGGCGTGCTCGCGACACCCCAAAACCTCCCACGGAATCGCCCCTTCCCTCCCCTGGTACGCACGGTTTGGAGCAAAAGGGGAAAAGGGGGAGAAATGGGAGCAAACGGGCTTTTATAGCCGGTTTTCCCAGGATTCGGGCGCAGCATTCAGGCGCTCGAATCCCGGTTTCGGGCGGCTACAGTAACCAGCCCCCGCGGTACACGCGTCCACGCCGTGCCAGCGAGGCGCCACGTCACCAGCATTCAGCCAACCGGGGAGCGACACGTGTCCGTGGACCCGTGCACCGCGACCAAGGAACGGCGGCGGCCAATCAGCGGCCGCCACATAGACCGCACCCACGCCTGCGGCAGCAGCGACGCGTCTCATCGCGCGTTGCGTCGCGCTGACCCGCCAGTGGGAGGCCGACACGTGGCCTCCCCCGTTGACACCGCGCTAGGGCCCGCGTGCATTCCAGACACTCACCAGTGCCCTCGGCCAGTGCGTCCAATGGGGAGACGCCACGTGGCGTCCCCCACCTACCCCGCGCGCCCCAGCGCTCTACGCGCGCTTGCCATGCCTCGAGATTCACGCCCGTGCCTCGGGATTCGCGCATGCTGCCTCGGGATCCGTGCCACCTCGGGATCCGTGCCACCTCGGGATTCGGGCGCGCTACAGTAACTTCCGGGCGCTCGCCCGAGCCCGAACCGGGCTTCTACAGTGAACCGGGTTCGCTACAGTGCAGCCAGGTTCACTGCAGCCCAAAAACCGAGCTTGCTACAGTACTTTTCGGGCGCCCGGAACCAACTTTCGAGTGCCCGAAAGTTGGGCCCAAGTCCGGTTTCGCCCGTTTTCGTCCGTTTTCGCCCGTTTCTCGCCCGATTTCGCTCAAATTTGACAGGTAGCCACAGTTTAACTTGATTTACCTCAAGGCACTTTAAACTTTCCATTTTGACCCTTTGTGGGTCGCCGAAAGTCTCTCTGTAATCACAATCGCTGACGGGCCCCGTTCTCACTATCCGGGCATCCGATCAACGCGAAACTTATACTGTGGCCTTAAAACATATTTACGGAGTTCCCGTAATTTTCTCGGAATCTTCTGGCACTATAAATTTTCTGCTAAAAATCTGGGCCCACTTCCTCGTATAGAATTCTAGATCTCTTATTTTAATCCCGATTTGGACCCAATTCACTTCCAGATCATCCTTTACTTTTCTAAACTCCATAAAAATAGTATTTCATACAATTTTTATTTATTTCTATTTATATACCAGAATCTGGTACATTACAGTTTGTAAGTTCAACGGTGTAGAACAATCCAAATTAAGTGAAACTTTAATAGAAAATTTTACTTAATGTAAGTGGCAAAGGGCTTGGTGGTTGGTACTCGAGGTTTCAAGTTTAAAGCTTAGTTGCTTCATATTTCGAGCTAAGTTTATTTCTAACACTACAACAAAACTATACTATAGCGACACTTTTAAGTGTTGCTAAAAACTAAAAAAAATGCTGCTGGAAAAAATACCGACATTTGTCATTAGTGTCGCTATATGTGCCATCGCTAGGGTGTATAGCGACACATTACTATAATGTGTCCCAAAAATGTGTCCCTATAACCTAATTTTGGATATAGATGGACTATAAATGGGACACTTGTAAAAAAGTGTCACAAACATGTGTCCCCATTACCTAATTTTATTGTAATGTAAAAATAAATAAACGAAGCGGGCACTATAACAAAATTAGGTTACAGGGACACATTTTTGTGACACTTTTATATATGTGTCATATTTATATTCTATTTATATCCAAAATTTGGTTATAGTGACATATTTTTGGGACACATTATAATAATGTGTCACTATATACTCTAGCGGCTGCACATATAGCGACAATAATAATAAGTGTTAGTATTTTTGTCAGCGACATTTTTTTTTCAGATTTTAGAAACACTTAAAAATATCGCTATAGAATAATTTCGTTGTAGTGGGATAGTATGCTACATTTCTCTCTCAAAAAAAAGAAGAAGAAAATTTTACTTAATATCAAGAGTCAGATCAAAACTTTCGATTTGAAATTTAAGTCTTTTATCACTATTTTTTATAAAATTTTATTTTCAGCCGTTTATTTTGGGGCTACTCGTTTACTAGGCAAACGAAGTCAAAAATTATGAAATTTGGTTTCTAGATAGTTTCAACATTGTAGATCATGTATAATGGAATCGATCGCCGAATCAGATATCTAATCATTAAAAGTAACTTACGAGCACGGAGGCCTCTATACTTTCGAAAGTATAGTAGCCTAGCTCTATATGCTCTCTCTCTCTCTCTCTCTCTCTCTCTCTCTCTCTCTCTATATATATATATATATATATATATATATATATATATATATATAGAGAGAGAGAGAGAGAGTAAGTCTCTTGTGCTTTTGAAAGTACGGAGCTAGGCCTCCGTACTTATAAATTATTTTTGATGATGTGGCATCTGATTCGACGATCGGCTACGTTAGACATAATCTATGCTATTAGAATTATTTAGAAACTAAATTTCATAATTTTTGGACATCATCTACCAAGCTATCAAAAATCTAAAAAATAACTACTTTAACCACCGATATGGCACATTTATAAGTTTAACGGTATAAAATAATCTAAATTAGGTGAAACTTTAATAAAAAATTCTACTTAATATCAAGAGTAAGATCAATACTTTCGATTTGAAATTTGAATCTTTTATCACTATTTTTATGAGATTTTTACTTTCAACAGTTCATTTTGAGGCTACCCGTTTACTATGCAAATGTAGTTAAAAAATTATAAAATTTGATTTCTAAATAGTTCCAACATTGTAGATCAAGTTTAACGGAACTGATCGTCGAATCGGATGAAAATAACTTACAAGTACGGAGGTCTGCGTAGTTTAGAAAGCATAGGAGCCTAGCGCGCGCGCGCTCTCTCTCTCTCTCTCTCTCTCTCTCTCTCTTACTATAACAAAATTAGGTTATAGCGATACATTTTTGAGACACTTTTATGCAAATGTCTATTTTATATCTAAAATTAGATTATAGGGACACCTATTTGGGACACTTTGCAATAATGTGTCGCTATACAACCTAACGACTGCACATATAGCGACATTTATAAAAAATATTTGTATTTTTGTCAGCAGCACTTTTTTTTTAGATTTTAGGGACACTTAAAATATCGCTATAGTATAATTTTGTTTCTCTCTCTCTCTCTCTCTCTCTCTCTCTATATATATATATATATATAGTTTAGTTAGTATAGAATTGGTAGCATATGAATAGTATTCACTATCAACTTTTTCCTCCTTGATTATTATTATTCCACCAATATATATTTACTTAACCCTAGATATTCAATGATAAAAAAGATGATAGTAAATATTATTTGAATACTATTAATAGTATTTTAGCTTCACTATATATATTCGAGTTATATCGAGCTGCACACGAGCGAGTTGACCTTAGATTGTATTCGGCTCGTTAAGATTTCGAGCTGAAAAGTTCAGCTCATATTCGACTCGTTTATTAAATAAGCCGATCGATCTCGAGCTCATTCGACCGAACTCGAGCTAGCTCGCAAACAGCGAGCTGGATTGCCACGAGCATCATGGACGGGTACATTTAATATGACTAATGTTTTTAGCATAGTAATTTTGATATTAAAAGAAAGTTTCAATTTGAGTTTCATTGCTATTCATGACATTACAAAAAATTAGAAGGTAAGTAGTTTAATTTTTCTTTTTCAGCCATCCGAAACTATCTGCATAGATTGCAAGATATTTGTCATCCATCCAAATATTTCTCATATAGAAATTGATAGTGTTTATTTAATTTAAATGTGATTTAAAATTTTATTTTGGTCTATTGGCCTCCTGGGTGGCCCAAAAATTAAATGGGCTCCGGAATGAAAAACTCATGACATGTAGTAATGTTTTATATTCTTCATATTTTTTTCAAATAACTTGGTTAGGTGATAAAAAAAGTGGTGTCATCCACTAATCACATGCACACACGCTTACGAGTCCGGCTAGGCAGTGTGCGGTCTTGCCTACCCGATTCGGTTTACCTTCACTTAAACCTTACACTACAACAAAATTATATTATAATGATACTTTTAAGTATTTCTAAAATTCAAAAAAAACATCCACTATAATAAAATTAGGTTATAGGGACACATGTTTGTGACACTTTTATATAAGTGTCCTATCTATATATATTCTACCTATATTCAAAATTAGGTTATAGGGACACATTATAAAAATGTGTCGCTATACACCCTAACGATCGCACATATAACAACACTTACAATAAGTGTCGGTATTTTTATCAGCGACACTTTTTTAAAATTTTAGAAACACTTAAAAGTGTCGTTATAGCCTAATTTTGTTGTAGTGATCGCTGACAAAAATATCGATACTTATTATTAGTGTTGCTATATGTCCCGTCGCTAGGGTGTATAGCGATATATTTTTATAATGTGTTTCAAAAATATGTTCCTATAACCTAATTTTGAACATAGATGAAATATAGATATGACACTTATACAAAAGTGTCACAAACATGTGTCTCTATAACCTAATTTTATTATAGTGTTATTTTTTATTTTTATTTTTTTTTTATTTTAGCTTATCTATTTTACTATATTTTTACCTTATTTGAGAGTGATCGAAATAGTTGTTGGACCCATGCCTCTTATTGGTTGCGGTCCTTATTGGCCACTTGGGGCGGCACATTTCACTACAATAAAATGTGTCGCTATACACCCTAACGACGGCATATATAACAACACTAATAATAAATGTCGGTATTTTTACTAGCGATATTTTTTAAAAAATTTTAAAAATATTTAAAAATTTCGCCATAATTTTATTTTTAGTGTTTATCTTTAACTTATCTATTTTACTGTATTTTTGTCTTACCTGAGAATGGCCAAAATAGTCGTAGTTGCATACATATATACCTCCTATTGGCTACTTAATTAGGCCACCTACGGCGGCACCTTTGATTATATAGAAGATAAGGGTTTAGGTGTTGATGGTATCGTACAGCATAATCTTTGTCCTACTTTCCTACTCTTTACTCCTCTATTCTGAGTTTTACAATACTGTTTTTGGGCTTTACTTTTTTTTGTGAGGTTTTTTGTATTTTGCTGGGTCTCTCTCCTAGTAGTTGTTGGTTCGTATTACGCTATCTTAAAAATGTATTGACCGAGTAGTTTGTAGTCGTTGTATCATCAGAAGTGATTATCGGATTCTCGCACGTGAAGAATCAATCTTATTTTTCCTTTCGTGCTCTTTACTCCTCTACTCTGAATTTTACAATACTATTACTCTTGGGCTTTACTGATCTTTTTTTTTTTTTTTGAGAGAGAAAGGTAGCATGCTACCGCTTCATTCATTGAGCGATGAATTTAGCTACAGACAGAGACAGCTGAGTCTCAACCCATTAACTGGAAAAGAGAAGTACCAAAAAAAAAAAAAAAAAAAAAAAAAACCATTATGAAGGTCCACAGAAGGAATCCCAGGATCTCCGCTGCATCCTTATGTCGTCCAGCAAAATACTCGCCGTCCGCTTCTTTGACTCGAAGATCCTCCTATTCCTTTCTAACCAAGTGCCCCACCAAGTGGCTGCCACCGTCGCAAGGTCCCTCGTGTCCAACAGACCGTTCAAGCGGCTTCCTACTTCCCACAAGCTTCCCGGCGAATCACCCGACAAGGCCGTCAACTTGTCTGGTAATAGGGTGGTCAGTAGGTACTTCGTATAAGGACATGCCAAGAAGAGATGATCGACCGTCTCGCTCCCACCCTGGCATAGTGGGCATTCCCCCGCATCGGTCCACCCCCTTTTCCGGAGGTTGTCGGCAGTTAGCACCCTTTTTTTTAGCACCAACCAAGCGAAAATCTTTACCTTTAACGGGGTCCCGATGTTCCAGATTTGAATCAACCTTCTATCGACAACTCCTCCGTGTTGCTGGAATTTATATAGGGACTTGACGCTGAACCTGCCAGAATTATCCCATCTCCATTTGATCTCGTCCTGTTCGTTCGCAGTGGCGATAGAATTCACCTCTGTTCTGAAAAGAGCAACCATCTCCGCTTCGACCTGGGATTCTGGAACAAACCCCGCCAGAATCTTACCCCACCTCCATCCCCTAACCCCACGACATTCGCGCACCGTCGCATTTTTGCTTCTCACTTTGTCAAAAATAAGTGGATACACAGTACGAAGGGGGGCCTGTCCTGTCCAAATGTCGTTCCACCAGTCCACTTTATTCCCATCTCCTAACGTATAATAGATCCCGCATTTAAACACCCGTTTTGTTGCTAAGACACTTTTCCACCAGTGAGAAAAAGGTCTGAAAGACTCCCCTTCGTAAAGCGGTCTCCTCCGAGAGTAGTAAAAAGCCCTAACGAGAGGACCCCAAAGGTTTTTATGTTCATCTAGCAGTTTCCACCACCATTTCGCTAAGAGGGCTGAGTTCATACATTCCAGGTCCAAGACCCCCAAACCCCCATCCTCTTTACTCCTGCACACCACCCTCCATTGAACGAGGCATTGCCCCCCGTTAATCTTAGTCCGTCCTCCCCAGAAGAAGGCCCTTCTCAGTGCTTCAATCCGCCGCAGCACCCACTTTGGTGCTTTGAAGACCGAGAAATAGTACAACGGGATGTTAGCAAGCACCGAGTTCACCAGGGTCAGCCTGCCTCCTTGAGAAAGTAACTTGGCTTGCCACCCTTCTATACGTCTCTCAATCTTCTCGACGATGGCCCCCCAGTCATCTTTTCGCGGTTGCCCAACTGAAAGGGAAGCCCAAGGTAACGGAACGGCAAAGTCCCCACCTTACACCCCAAAATTGCCGCCAGTCTCTCCCCCTTTCCAACCATTTTGCCCGTGTAAATCAGTTCAGTCTTGTTCCTATTAATTTTTAGCCCAGAAGCCCACTCGAATAGATGCCACACGAACCTAAGGTTTCGGACCTGCCTAGTCTTGGCCTTACAAAAAAACATCGTGTCATCGGCATACTGGATAAGTGCTACTTTACCAACATCCACAGGTCCAATCGCCTCCAACATCCCGTTCAGTACAGCTCTATCCATCAAGCGCGCCATCCCTTTCGCCACGAGCAGGAAAAGGTACGGCGATAGCGGGTCTCCCTGCCGTAGCCCCCTTTTAGTTTTAATCCATTTCGTTGGCACCCCGTTAACCAAAACCGCAACTTTGGCGTTTGCCGTGCACTGTTCAACCCATCCACACCATTTCCGGTCCGCTCCCAGCCAGCTCAGGATCTTTCCTAGGAATTCCCAATTCACCTTATCGAATGCCTTCTCAAAGTCCGCTTTGATGCCAACACAATTTTGCCCACTTTTGAGACACCAGTTAATTATCTCGCTCGCGGTGACGAAGGAATCGAGAATGGAACGATTTTTGAGAAAAGCTGCCTGAGCAGGCGATATAATCTCATCCAAGACACTTCGTAGTCTGTTGGCCAGCACTTTAGATATGATCTTCTGAACGCCATTAATAAGGCTAATAGGTCTGAAGTCGTTTGCCGTCGCAGCCCCATCCTTCTTCGGGATAAGGCAAATGTAAGAGTAGTCCAACGGGCCAGAATTGATACTTCCGTCATAGAGTTCATGGAAGATGCCCATAAGATCTCCTTTAATCGTCTCCCAAAATCTTCGATAAAAACGCAGATTGAACCCGTCCGGCCCCGGAGCTTTATCGCTACCTAATTGAAACGTTGCCCTTCGCACCTCTTCTACGCAAAACGGCAACGAGAGAATGTCGGGGTTACGAAAGGGCTTAGAGATGAATAGACTTCTCCAGTCCCCGGTCAGGGGATTAACGTCAGTGGCCGGGGAAAACAACTCTTTAAAGTGTGACAGAAAAATCTCTCTTTTCTCCTCTTCCCTGAAGAAGGACCTATCACCTACCTCAACCACATTAATAGCGTTAACCCGCTTTCTGGCATTAGCGATCGCGTGAAAGTACTTAGTATTTCCATCTCCCTTTTGGAGCCATTGCTGTCTGGAACGAGATTTCCAAAGTGTCTCCTCGTCCGCCACTACCCTTTTTAGCTGAGATTTAAGATTAGAGCGCGTCTCAAATTGCTGGGGGTCAGCTCTTGTCGTTCTTCCAGGATGTCTAGTTGTTGAATCTCCTCGCAGGTCCTCTTCTTAGTGTTGATAACATTATAGAAACTTGTTGAGCTCCATTCCTTCATTCTTTTGCGGCAGTGTCTCAGTTTGGCTGTAAAGGTGAGAACACAATTTGTTTTACTGGTCGTCTCATTCCACCATATCGGGAGCAAGTCGCAGAAATCCCGTCGCTCATACCACATCTCTTCGACCTTGAACATCCGGTTGCACAACTTATCGCCAGTGCTAAGTAAGATCGGGGAATGGTCCGACGTGATCCTAGGTGCCGCTACTACCTTCGACAGAGGGAAAGCGAGGTCCCACTCCGTGGAGATTAAGAACCGATCTAGTTTTGCCAACGTCGGGCATCGTTGAAGGTTAGACCAGGTAAAATTCTGGTTCCCCATAGGTAGGTCGATCATCTGCAGGTCGTTGATTAGATCAGAAAACATCCCCATGAGCCGCCTGCTCCACCCTCTACCCCTTCTCTCATGGTGATTCCTTGTGAGGTTGAAGTCACCGCAAATCGCCCACAACCCACCATAGACATTTTTAAGGTCACCCAGTTCACGGCAAAACTCGTCTTTCCCCTCCCACGAAGGCGGTCCGTAAACGTTCGTAAGATAAAAACACAAGCCACTGTTAATAACCTGTAAACGAACTGTGAGAGAGAAGTTGCGCAAAATCACTTCAGAACAAGAAAAAGTTTTTGAACTCCAACACGTAATAATACCCCCTGCCGCTCCCTCGGATTTGACAAAATGGCACTTATCAAAGTGAGTGCCAGCGAAGGAGCGGAGGAACGAGCGAGAGACCCTCTCCACCTTAGACTCCTGAAAACACAGGACAGACGCCTTAAGTTGAGAAACAACATACTTGACCAGACCTCTTTTACCCAGGTCATTCAGGCCCCTTACATTCCAACTGCAAACCTGAAACATGACAAAATAAAAACACCCCACTCCTCCCACAACAGCCGGCCTAGGACGACGCCCCCAGGAAAGCCCTGAAGCTGCAAACATCCTCGTCGGATAATAGGACTCCGCAATTCAGGCCTTTGCGCTTGATCTTGTCGTTCCTCGAGACACGAGCAACATTGTCCTCCACTTCTAGCAGAACCACCCGGTTGGATGACTTAGCACTAGCTCCAAGAGGGCCCCCCGGCACCACCCCCTCCCTTTGGAGTGCCTTCCGTGTGATGGCCCTTGTCAGGACCCCGTCCCTCGACCGGCTAGCAAGCCGGGGGCTCTGCCTTTGTGCTGACATCCCCGGTGCGCGGCGGGCTCTACCCTTGACAGCACTGGGGCTCTCCAAAACCCCTCCACCGCACCCCTCGGTGAGAGACACCACGCCACTCGAATCCCTGCTTCCATCCGCGCCGTCGATCTCCGCTAACCCCGCGACAATAAGAGGCAGCGAACAGCACACAGGCCGAAGCTCCTCGCCTGCCCCTGCTCGGTTGGTAGCAACGCAGCCCGACACCCCTAGGGGAGGCCACGATCCCCTGAAAAGAAGGGGGCCCGCAGGAGAGACAGGCCCAGCGAGGCCCACCAAAAAAAGAGACCACCCAACCGAATCCACAAGCCACAAACCAGAAGGCTTAATAAAGCAAAGACCCACACCCCACGCACAGCCCGGTCCACCAAACTTAACTCCAAAGGCTCGAAGGCCCAAGGCCCAAACCGGAGACCCAAGCCCCAACACCCTGCCTGCACACGTCACCAGAACGCTGGCACTCGGTGAATCGTGCCCTCGAGAGACGCTCCGCCCAGATCTGACACCCGCGCCCCTCCTCTCCACCAAACTCCCCTCCCGAGCAGCGCCCGCTTCCTTCACTGGGTCCCTCGAAGGCTGCACCCCTGAGCACACCCCCTCGAGCGACCCAACCTCGACCACCGAGCTAGACGATGGGGCGGATTGCTTCGACGCAGCCCTCTTCCCCAGGTGCGTCTCCCACCCTCTCGAATCGAAGTAACCAAACGGAGCCAGATTTGAAAAATTATCAAAAGGGGTCAGTGTTACAACCCCAATGTCGCCCAGCCTCAACCGCGACACCACCGCCTTCTATCTGCCCGCGCCTCCTGCTGATGACCCACGAGCCGCTGACCAGGCCCGCGTCCCGAGCGAGCCCCTCCGCTCCTGTCCGGTTCCGATCCGGTCCTCCGCCAGCTTCGGAGCTAACGCCGCCGAGTCCTCCACCGTGAACCCGACCCTTCTACGATCCCTGATCTCGGACGAATTCCAGGAGTTACTGTGGTCTGAAGAGGCACCTGCTCCCACCACACTGTCTTCAGCCGCACCCTCCGCCTGATCGACCCATCTAGCCAACTGCCGCCCCATCGGGTCAGTTTGGTCGCCGCCCTCGTTGGGGTCACCACCCGCGAAGGGGATACCCCTGTCTTCACCACCAAACGGTGCGGTATTGACAAGCACGACTCTCACATTCACGATAAAATCCCCCAAGGTGATAAACAAGTTTTCCGGGATGTCCGCCGGGTCGTCCACCGCCACCTGGCATTTGAAGAAATTAAACTCGAGCAGGTTCCGACTGCAGTCATCAGCCCGAAGGTATCTTCCGAAACCATTAACCAACGACGACAACCTACTCTCCGACCAACACTCAAAGGGGAGGTTGACCAGTTTAATCCACACCCTGAACGTCAATCGAGCCCGAACCGCCTCCCTGAAAGGGTTCCAAGCAAAGCACCTGAGTCGGTAGTGACCTAACCGTACCCCCTCCCTTCGAATCAGCGATTCCGGTTGGACCCACTATGGCAGGAAGATCACGAAGTCCCGCTCCCGGAACTTGGTAACCAAGAAGTCATTAGAGAACCCACCGAAGCGACCCGCCAGGTCGTTGGCAATCAGCCCTTGAGGATAATGCCCGAAATTCGCCGGCCCCATGGGGGTAGCGAGAACCGCCCGTCTCCCTTGTTGCTGCCGGGTATGATAGCCCTCCGAGAGCGGAACAAAAACCTTCATAGAGTGAGGCCGGAATCTACCCCCTCCCTGCATCCTTCCCCTCCCTTGAGTTCGGCAAGCGCGCGCTAAATGCCCAGTCCTGAAGCACCTGAAGCACCTCACGGGATCTCTACACTCGCGCACCCTATGGTCAGATGCAAGACATTTAAAGCATCGGAAACCCCTCTCCTTCCTCACCGATGGATGAACTTGAGCCCGCCACTTAAAAGAAACTGAGGGACTCTTCTGCGGCAAAGGGTTCAGTAGAGCCTCTTTATAGGAGTTCCATCTCCTTGCACCCGCCAGGCTAGAGGACCCCTCAGAAACCTGTTGGTCCTTCAGACTCCTCCCTCCAAGGCCCTTCGGATTACACCCACCCTCCAGCCCACCACGGATGCTGTTCCCAGAGGAGATGTCACCTTCGAAGGGACAACTCCTAGATAAAGGCCTGCCCACATGGTCAGCCCAGGTGATCCTTTTCCTAGCTCCAAGCTTGATCAACTTCTTGTCAACATCACTTGCCTCCACCCTGATCTTTTTGGAATCCTTAGCAGGGTCGAACTGAGACGCTACACCCTCCTAGTGCAACGTTTGATACTGCTTGCACTTGTGACCTCCCTCACCTCTCTCTTTCCAGCGAGATTCCACCTTGGTATGCTCCTTCGAGTTTACCCCCAGCCTTTGCAAGCGCAGATCCGAGATGCTTGGGCAGCAGCAACCCTTACCTTTTGGCACATACTGGTGGTCTTCAAGCTTTCTGGAATCACCAACTTTGGGGGTCTTCAATCTTGCTGGGAGATTAGGAAGCAGCATCTCTCCTCCAAATGATTGGGCTTTACTGATCTTCTTGTGAGTTTTTTTGTATTTTGCTTAATCTCTCGTGGCCATTGTTGGCTCTGCTCTACTTTTGAGACGTGCTGATAGAGTAGCTTATAGTCATTGTATCATCAGAAGTGATTATCGAAATTTCGCACACAGAAAGTCAATTTTATTTTTAAAACAGTACTTAATTAGCATGTCTTGACCTACATACCTCATCTACTCTCTTTTTATTTATAATACTTGGATATCGATTCTTACATCTGATTTTTGAAAATAAATTTTTAATTCTTTTATAACAAATTATTCAAAGAGGCATATTAATTTCTACTCCAAAAAAGTCTTATTTTTCAATAAAAATTTTATTAACAAATAAAAAAAATAAAATTTTGGATTGTTGAATTTGATCTACAACACATAAAGGCCCTGTTTGGAATGGGGCTAGAACAAGGAATAAGGGGGATATCCCTTTTATTCTACCAAACACATCAGGAATTATTCGGTACAGTAGTTCTAGTACAAACAGAATAAGCTGGAACAACAGTTCTTATCCATTATTTTATAATTTTTTTTTTTACCAAACTACCCTCCTCCCATCCTTTCTCTCTTCCCAATACATTCTCATCATCACAAATCCCTCTCTCTCCTCTCTCTCTTTTCCTTCTTCCCAATACACTCTCATCATCACAAATCTCTTTCTCTCCTCTCTTTCTTTTTTTAATTTAATTGGATGTTAAATTAAATATTATTTTCAAAATTTTAAAAATTTTATTTTGATTTTAATTTTATCATAATTTTTGTAAGACTTTAAATTTTGAAATTTTATATTCAAAATTTTAACTTTAATTTAAACAAATAAAATGTTAAATTAAATATTATTTTCATAAAATATAATTTGAAATTTGATTTTGATTTTGATTTTGATTTTGATTTTAATTTTATCTTAATTTTTGTAAGGCTTTAATCCATTAATTAAAACGAAGAAAGTAAAAGTTATTATTTAAAAATTAAAATATTTTATGTTTAAAATTTATAATTTAAAATTAATATTATAAAATTTTAAATTTTAAAATTTAAATGTTGAAATTTTATATTTAAAATTTTAAATTTAATTTGAGAAAATAAAATATTAAATTAAATATTATTTTAAAAAAAATATAATTTGATTATGATTTTGATTTTATCTTAATTTTTTTAAAGCTTTAATTCATTAATTAAAACGAACTAATTAGATTTTAACAACTTTTATCACATATTAAATCTTAAGGGCAAAAATATAAATTATCGCAACCTAACATCTTTATTCTTTTTATTCTCCATTCTCATGATATTAAACATAAAATCTCTTACACTACAACAAAATTAGACTATAGTGACACTTTTAAGTGTTTCTAAAATTTTTAAAAAGTGTCGCTGACAAAAATACCGACACTTATTGTAAGTATTGCTATATGTGCCGTCGCTAGGGTATATAGCGACACATTTTTGTAATGTGTCCCAAAAATGTGTCCCTATAATCTAATTTTGGATATAAGTGGAATATAGATAGGACACTTATACAAAAGTGTCACAAACATGTGTCACTATAACCTAATTTTGTTGTAGTGTTATCCCCGGAACTATCCCAAATGCTTTTTTATTCTAGTTCCGTACTTTATACTTTTTCCAGGATTAACTAGTTTTACCTTAACCCATTACCCAACGGGGCCAAAGGGAATAGTGTGAACAAGCACGTACAAGTCTATAAATCTGTTTTCACATGTACCATATAACAACACTTTAAGCATTGCTGATTTCTCAGTTAAAGATAACTTTAAGCATTGCTGATTTCTCAGTTAAAGATATTGATTACATTAAATAGTTCATAGTTGCAGTTTAAGGTCTCTATCTTAAAAATTCCACAAGCTGGTTCATGGCTGACATGGTGGACCAGGTCCAATCAACAATATTTCCTCTTGATTTAATGGTTAATTTTCCAACTATATAATTAAATTTAGTGTGACACTAGCTACATAATTAAGACATTGCCAACTAACAACAACCCATGCATATAACCCACCATCGCTTTATTATGTTTAGGTGCCACTGAAGTAACAAAATTAAGATAAAGTCAGCTGGCGAGGCAAAAAGCACTGCAATAAAATTAGGAAAATGCTATGTGTACACCCGTAAGGAGTGTACATCTCACACCCCCATTCATCTAAGGGTGGGGGTGTGATGATGGGTCACTTGATGTGACCCGTAAAAAATATCGCCACCATTAAAATGGTGGAGATGTATGATGTACACCCCTTCGGGGTGTACATGTAGCATTGCTCATAAAATTATATTATAGCGATATTTTTAAATATTTTTAAAATATAAAAATAATATCGTTGATAAAAATACCAACACTTATTATTAGTGTTGCTATATGTGCCGTCGCTAGAGTGTATAGCGATATATTTTTGTAATGTGTCCTAAAAATATATTCCTATAACTTAATTTTGGATATAGATGGAATATAGATAGAACACTTATACAAAAGTGTCACAAATATGTGTCCCTATAACCTAATTTTGTTGTAGTGGAGTTTGGGTACTACAACAAAATTAAGTTATAGGGACATATGTTTGTGCGGACACTTTTGTATAAGTGTCCTATCTATATTCCATCTATATCCAAAATTAGATTATAGGAACATATTTTTGGGACACATTACAAAAATATGTCGCTATACATCCTAGCGACGACACATATAGCAACACTAACAATAAGTATCGGTATTTTTACCTGCAACACTTTTTTTAAATTTTAAAAATACTTAAAAATATCGTTATAGTATAATTTTGTTGTAGTGGGAGTTGGTTCATCCCATTCTAGTCACACGTGGCAAAATAGGTGTTAACTACATATTATTTTGATGATAATTAATAGGTTTTAGCTCCAAATTAATTTAGATGGTTCTACGTTCGTAGGGTCAATGGCAATAGGTTTTGGGATGTATGTGTAGCATTGCACTTTTCACTTGGGAAATGCTTTTTGTACACCCCCTTAGGGGTATACATCTTACATTTCACCCATCCAAAGGTGAAGTGAATTTCACTAATCACATCGAAGTGACCAGTGAAGAAAGTCCCACCTTTGGATGGGTGAGGTGTGCATCATACACCCCATTTTGGGATGTATGTGTAGCATTATCCTTTTCACTTGGGAAATGCTTTTTGTACATCCCCTTAGGGGTGTACATCTTACATCCCACCCATCTAAAGGTGGAGTGAATTTCACTGATCACATCGAAGTGACCAGTAAAGAAAGCCCCACCTTTGAATGGGTGGGGCATGTGCATCATACACTCCATTTTGAAATGTATGTGTAGCATTGCCCTTTTCACTTACGTATGTACGTAGGTCACGTCGTTGACTACCTTTCTATATATTGCATTTTCTGAGCTTCACGAAGACAAAAGAAGAACAATGCTATATGTACACCCAAAGGGGGACGTATATTCTACTATATCCATCATTTAATAGTGGGGGGTCATTTTATAATTCGTAAAGTAACTTCTCATCACATCCCATCTATTAAATTAAATGAGATGTAAAATGTACACCCCACAAAAAATATATAATTAGTATTTTCCGACAAAAGAATAAAAAGATGAAATGACCATTTTACTTTTTAATTGGTTGAACGTTGCTTATTTGAGGTTTTGTTGATAGGTTTAAAAAATCATTGTACACTTTTTTTTCTTTTTTTTTTTTTGGTTATAGTTACGAACAAAATTAAAATATATATATATATATATATATATATATATATATATATATATATATATATATATATATATATATATATATATATATATATATATATATATGAAAGATCAGAAATATTAAAGTGTTAAAGAACAAATAAAGTAGGTCACTTTGAAGAGTTTGAAGGTAAAATGATTTTTACCTCTTTCCAACCCATATTATATTGGACCAAAACTTTGTAACAATTTTTCACTTTTACTCTCTCTCTCTCTCTCTCTCTCTCTCTCTCTCTCTCTCTCTCTCTCTCTCTCTCTCTCTCTCTCTCTCTCAGTAAAAAATTAAGCTCCGAGAAGGCCAAGAATATACAAGATATTTATCTTAAAATAATATTATTATAAAATAAATTATATATAATAAAAGATTGATGTAAAAAAAGTATAAAATTTTAAAAATTTGATTGCATGCAGGCTCAAAGTCAAAATTATGCTTTAAGTCACGAATTATTTTAATAATTGAATGAATTAATAAAAAATTTCTTGGCAATTTTGTTTTTTCAATATATATGATTATAAATAAATTTTCAGGCCACAAGGTTTATAAGAAAAAATTTTATAGTAGACCGAAATATTTTATAATTTTATAATTTTTTATTTTAGCCTCCTAGAGACTAGAATTTATAATATTTTAATATTTACTATGTCTAATTATTAGGAATTGATATGCAAATTTTTTAAAAAATCATAGCGGGGCCATGCTTCGTCCCTGAATGTGAGTTTTGTCCACGCAAAAAATGTAATTAATTGCATGAGTTCTACTTTCAAGCAACAATTAATTACTTGTGCCTATATTACTATCATATTTTGCTATTTTAATTTCTCCATTTAATTGATAGCATGGGATTTCACATTCATATCCCTATTAATGTGCCCTCGCGCGATCAATATCTCATAATAAAATCATATTAAGATATACTAAGACATGATTAGACACACGACAAGAAAAATAAAGCTCCAAATTAATTAAAGGAGTTTGTAATTAGTGTAGAATCACATTTGAAAATATTGAAAAGTTGATTTATTGTATTGGATTAAGATGGGCTTAACTATTTGGAACCATGTTTTATTTTTTGAATTTAAAATGAATAGGATTTAGTTGATGCTTTTATGATTTAACGACCGTATAGATCTTTAAAACGTTGGTTGGGTAAGGAATTATGATATAAATAATGTCTCACTAAAATTCTAGAGAAGTCTTATTAGGCATTAGAATTCTCTAGCTAGCTTGAACTACAAATTAATTGAGCTTTAATGGCTACCTCCTAAACTGTTTAAATGTTATTATATGTCTTAAATTCTTGGACTTAGATGGTTGTATATGTATGTATAAATTAACTTATTATTGCCATCTTATAAGGAACTGAGTTCTTATGTTTTTAAAAGCACTAAGTTAATAGTGCTTGCGGATTTTCGGTCATTAGATGAAGATTTATGAGATTAGAACAATAATAGTTTTCTAAAATTTAGTGGGTGATTGGTGGAATAATATGATCTAAGAGGTGGAATTAATCAAAAGAATAAATAAAATTGTGGAAAACTTACAAGTACCGAATGCTTGGTACTTTTAAAAGCTACACCATAGCGAGACTCTCTTATATATAAGATTGTGAGATTTCGTTTGTAGTATAATTAGGGTTTATTGCGAATAGATTTAGCAAATGTGCGGATTGAACAATCCGCTGGCGGGTCATTTGGGCTTGGATAAAAATAATTTATAAATTTTTTGATAGCCAATATTCTTATCTATACTTGCCCAAGAGTAGGCGAGCAGATATAAGGGTTACTTGTAAGGTACCTGTAATAATCGAGATATTTTATTTTTAAATAAATAAAAGAAAAAGAAAATTGAGGTTGACTTTGAATTAAAAATAACAAAAATAACCTAAATGGTCATATGTCGGTGTGCAAATTGCACAATTTTCGGTGCAATAATTACACTTTTCAATCCGAGCTTGATCTAAAAAATTTGAAATCACCTGTGCGACCGTCTCGTCGAATCGATCGAAAATGATATAGACCAAATTCCGATCCGACGGTCGGATCGTCTAGAAATCAGCGAAGAAGCCGGGCGGGACCCGCGATTTAAAGTTAAGTAGTGAATAGTAACCTCTAAATTTTAATCCCCCTCGATGCCAACGTTGGCCAATTCACTGTCTGGAATCCGAACATATCGATCCAGGTAGTCGATTTGATCGGTTTCATCGATCTGAGCGCAATGGCACTGACGGAATTTCTGTTTGACGATCCTAGAGTTTCAAAAAGCGTGTAAAACTATAAATTTGCACAGTATTTGATGGATCAGGAATTTATCCGGGCATCTCGTCGACAATCGAAAATCCCTACCTGATAGGTTTCGTCGAGTCGGACGTCGTGGCGAAGTCCGTTTTTCAATTTGACGACTTAAACGCCTCGAAAAGCATGAGAAGGCGAAAAGCAAAATATTTTGCGCGATAACCCAATAATTTATGCTCCGTAATGCGTGCCACTTATTGTAGAGGGACTAAACTGTGAAACAAACTTTCAGTTAAGGACTTGGAGCTAAATATGGCTAGTTGAGGGTTATATTGGCATTTTGTTGCATCTGATCTCATGCATATAATGCATTCGAGTTGGTGTCCTTTGGAGATCCTCACCCGAAACCAACCTTCCATCTCCCTCTCTGGAACTGACGCATCCACAGCTTTGTTCCCAACCGTCGCTCCGAGCGCGCGCCGCCGTCCCGTCGCCAGAGAGGACCAAGAGAACCACAAAAAAAAAAGGGTTGTCTTCTTCGGTTGTTGGTGAGGGAAGTGATCGGGAAGGTCCAATTTGATCCAAACATCATCTGGGAATTTCTCTGTGAGTTTGACGTCGAGCAAAAGGGGACCCGACGCCTTGCGCCGCCGTGCGCCGCCGCGAGAGGTCATCTTCTTCCTTGTTTTCCGGCGAGGTAAGATCTTGGAAACTTTGTCATTTGAATGGGCCTTGGACTTTTGTTAAGCCTTCCTGACGTCGAGACAATCGTCTCTGTGAAGTTTGAGCCGCCGCCGTGCTCCCGATTGCCGGCGGGAGCAACTTCTTGCCGGAAACCTTATTTTGGCCGATCTTGAACGCGGGCTTCATCCTACCGGAGAAACCGAGATCAAGACCGTTGAATCCCTCTCTCTGGTCGACTGCGGCCTCTTCTAGAAGTTTAAGGATCATCGGTTAAGGATCGGGGGGTGCTCGGGCTTGCCCTAGAACCGAGCCAAAGAGCACTTCGACCGATCTTCGCCGTCCCGTGCCGCCGCTCACCCGCGCTGCCAGCCATAACCTCAGCAAGCTTCCTTGCACCGAGGGAAGACTTTTGGTCCAAGTTGGAGGGCCTCAACTGCACTGGGTCGGAATCCGCCATTAGAGGCTCTCGGGTTGGCCGAGCTTCGCCGCCGGCGATAGCCGCCGCACCCAGCCATCGTCCGAGCATCCAGGTAAGTTCAGTTGGATTGTAGGAAGCTTCTTATGCCATTGCATGATAAATTTAACGTGGGATTTCCTTCCTCTGTAGTTTCACTAATAGGGTAACCTGAGGTTGAGCTCCAGCCGCCGCCGCCGCCTCTAGTCGCCGACCAACCACTCAGGTAGGACCTTAACACCCTTTAGTGACTTTCCATCAAAATTTTTTGGACAGTGAGCCTCTGTTAATTAAGATGTTCCAACCTTCTTGTTAATGCATTTGTGTTGGACATTCTCCGGCCGCCGCCGCCTCCGGCCGCCGGCGATGGGCCAGACAGTGACTAAACTTCCTCTGGGTGGGTCATTTAACTGGTGCTCATCCTTGTTCCAGGTTTGAACCTGGTTTGATCAAGATTGCCCAAGCCCGAGCCTTGTCTTGAGTTAGTGGTTGCTCCACCTTGCTCCGGCCAACTTCCCGGCCAGTCTCCGACAAGCCCAAGGTGAGCATCTCATTTCTCTGTCTATCCAGAGCATGGTGCTCAAGTTTAATTTCAGTTTGATCAAGTAGTCTTGAAGTTGTGGCATTGTGGTCATTTGGACTCAATTGTTTATGGGCCAACTTTGCCCTCGGGCCTCGTGCCAGCCCAAACTTGTGAGCACGAGCTTTGTCGCACCAAAACCTACGCGCTGAAATTTACGGCGCAGTTCAAAACTTCCTGGTTTGGAAGATTGGATCAAAACTGTGTTCTAATTAGTGTTATTATGCAAATTTAGAGTGTATTATGGACCAAGTTGCAAATGTAACTTCCTGGCTGTCTTTGGACAATGTGTACGCACCCTCTAAGCTTTTCGTTAGAGGTTCGTAGGTTTTCGTTGAGCGAAAAACGGATATCGAACCGTAAATTGGCAAAATCATCGGTTTTACGTTTTCCGGCGCGAGTTTCGCGTACTACAATGTAAAAGAATAGTTTATGGTTATTGTTTGTTGCCTTTGGTCATCCCCGACACTGTCTTGGCTAGTCCAGTGACTTTAGTTTTCCGTCGGGAGACTCCGAAGCCAAAATCGGCTTTCCGGAAGTTGTGCGAGTAATTATGGCAACATTTCAACACAGATATTTACGATTGGTTCCCTGTCTGTCCGAACATCTAAAATATGTTGTTTAGGGTCAGCAGGTGTAGTTTTGTAGTATTCGGACATTTGTAGACCGTTGGCGGGTCATATTTAGGGGTTCAGTGGATTTTCGGGAATTTCGGTTTAAGCCTAGTTTTGGCTAAGTTCCCTGTGTTAGCAATATGTTATTGTAGTGTTGCTGGGATGGGTATGAGTGAGTCTGTTACTGATTCTAGTTATATGTTCAGGGCCCAGCAGTTTAGCACCAGCTTCCCAGTAGTCTAGCGGGATTTGGGATTGGCCTACATTGAGGTGGGTTATCTTCGGTCCGGGCTTCATCTTTTCGGCCCTCTGGTTGCTTTAGTCCAGTCGGACACTTGTTCTTGATCTAGCCCTGATTGTGCCTACATGTCTTATATTCCTAGATGATAGACATTTACTTGGACATTTCCTGTATATCTGTTCAGCAGTTCATATATCTCAGTACAGTTGATTTCATGGTCTGATCATGCCTGTTGATTGTTTATCATATTTTGATTATCATATATGTTACCTTGTTATACTGCATTTATATCCAGAGATACTTGCTTTTACATTCCAGATATGCATGATAGACCTATGATTGATATATACAGACATCTGCTTCTCTGTTGGGATCTTGGCTTGTTGCCGACTACCCAGTCGTTGGACCGCGGACTTGAGCATAGCATTATGATCGCCACGCACCACTGTACTTCAGGTACGCCGTGGGATTGATCCCCCACTGGGCGTTCTTTATCGGTAAAGTGGTCTAGAGGAAAGACCCGTGAGCCCCAAGACAGCACCTGGAGGTGCGGGGTTATGTCAGCCAGATAGGTGCCAGATAGTGGCATGAGCCTGAGGTCCTCGTGACCAATAGTGGCATTGATTGTGTACTTGATGTTATTTGATTGATGCATAGCTTATATACTTTTATATTCTAGCATGCTTATTTCAGTACCTATTTCTGCTCAGTATATTTTGATTATCAGTAGATATGTTATTTGATTATTCAGCTTTTGCTCAGTATACTTTGATTATCAGTAGACCTGTTATTTGATTATTTAGTTTCTGCTCAGTATACTTTGATTATCAGTAGACCTATTATTTGGTTATTCAGCTTTTATCTACTGACCAGTTACTATCTGCAGATTATAGTATCCAGTAGGTACGATTAGCTATTTCTCGGCTCGTCATCCCCACTTAGATGCATTGTATGTTGTATCTCACACCCTTTTGTGGTGACCACCATTTTAGGTCCGTCGGGTGGTGGGATGTCGGGTCGGTCCAGTGAGGAGATTACGATAGAGTTGTCCCCCTGATGATCTATCTGAGATTTTGGGATTCTGATCTTTAGTAGTATTTCATACGATTAGCAGTTTATTATGATATGACATCTTGGTACTTTAGTGTTGTTTTACATGATGTTGAGATTGTATGTCTTATTTATAGTTGTTTAGAATTGATTGGGTTGTTATATTGTTTAGTTTAAGTTATGTGCTTAACTCTGATTGTATAATCTTGTACTTGCCTAGCCATGCATGTATAGGGGAGACTCTGTCCATGTGGACAGAGGATTTCCTATACTTGCGGCGGTCTGTTGCGCCCAGTTTTGCAACTATGATTTCAAAAAAAAAAAAAAAAAAAAAATTAGACTGGTTTTAAATCTCGGGGCGTGACAGTACCTTTTTTTTATATATATTTTTCAAATAAAAAATATTTATATATAAGAGAGAGGGAGGGAGAGAGAGAGACTACCATGTTAACGATAGTACCAAGCACTTGGTGCTACTAAGTTTTCCGCCGGTAGATCTGCTCCTTTAATCATTTTCACCCATTAGATCATACTATTTTACCAATATGGTGATCCACTAAATTCTAGGGGACCACTATCATCTACATCTCTTTATCCAAGAGCCGAAAACATAATAATACCAAGTTATTAGTGCTATTAATATATAGTATAGCAGCCTAGTTTTATAGTCCTGCTGCTATACTATTAATAGTACCGAACACTTGGTACACGCAGATATTCGTGAGTACGGGGTCCAAAATTCTCATAATTTAACAGCTACCCACCAGTTTTATCCGTGATTTTTTGGATAAAAAAATTTTAGTGCCCATACTCTTAAATTTACAAATAATCTGCGAATATGAGTAGAGATTGCCGAGTCTAATCGCGAGAGACAAATTGGTAGTCTTGCACATTATCTTTCATTGTAAAGTTTTTATGCTTTTTTACATCTTCCAAACTTGTAGATATAGCTCAGTAGTTGAACTATACAATTTCTAGCTTTAATTACAAAGTCTTCTT
The DNA here is from genome assembly GCA_029204045.2 of Tillandsia leiboldiana. NCBI lineage: Eukaryota > Viridiplantae > Streptophyta > Magnoliopsida > Poales > Bromeliaceae > Tillandsia > Tillandsia leiboldiana. The sequence goes on along the minus strand of CM055063.1, from coordinate 52,258,247 downwards.
TGCAGTTTAGGCCACTCATACTTTCTACATTTTGCCATTATTTCACATAGAATAAAAAAATTAAAATAATTGTTGCATTATATGTTGTAAAAGTGTACTAAAACAAGTTGGCATATATATCACATTTTTCACATCCCAATATTTATACAATTTGCAATTCTACAAATAGATAAAATAAAATAGACCTCTCTTATTTTACTAATACTATCAATATTGAGGGTTTATTGAACCATTTTGTTTAATTTTTGGACTTATTTGAAATAAGTGCAAATTAAGTACAAGGGTTATCAAGTGATGCAATTTTTAATGCAGGGGGATAATTGAGATAGGGGCTAGCTAAAGTGTAAAAAGATTTTTTTTAAAAAGAATTTAGCCTAATTTTTATATGTTTATAATTTATTTTTGAGCAACGCTACTTGTACACCTATTTTTGGGTGTACATCTTACATTCTACGCATTTAAGGGTGGGATGTAGCCCACTGGTCACTTCAAAGTGACTAGTAAAATTCACCCCATCCTAGAATGGGTGGGGTGTAAGATATACACCCATTTTAGAGTATACATCTTGTTGGATTATGTAAAACCATGTTTCATATCACGATACTCAATTCCGCGATGGGTTGAATATGTTGGATTTGATCCTAATTTGATCCCAATCTTGTTTCTAAATATTAGGAATGATTTAGAAATATTTTAAAGTAAATCGGAGATTCGGATGGACGGTAGAGATCGTTTCCTATTAGAATTAGGTTTTTAGAGTTATATTAACTCTTGTGATTCATCTTTTATTTTTTAGGACTTCGTTGAAAAAAATCCTAATTAAGAAGAAAAATGTGGAGAGCCTCCGTGAGAGAGTTTCTTGTAATCCAATTTTACTTCTTATATTTTTGTGCCGTAGATTAATCGAAGAATGCATTGAGATGGTTTTGCCCATGGGCGTAGGTCGACACATTGTTGGCCGAACAACGTAAATATTGTGTCCTTATATTTTCTTATTCGTTTTATTTGCTTATTATTTTCGTGCTTGTTTTCTACGATCGTTCTTGTTTACTTTCATTTACGAAAGATCCTATTTCCTTTGCGCTCGTGTGCTGTGTAGGTTGAGGTGTGCTCGGTAATCCCATGGCCGGTTCCCCATTCAATTGGTATCGGAGTGTTTGGTTCTTCGTAATTCGTTGATGGTGAAACGATAGCGGCGAAAGTTTCAGCGACAAAGTATGAGATTCCTCGGTTTGATGAAGCGAACTTTGAGTTGTGGAAACTGAAGATGCAAGCAGTTTTGATTAAACATGCTTGTGAGATCGCATTGCAAGGAAAGGAGAATAAAGCCGGAAGGAAAGACGGATAAACAATTTGAAGAGAAGGACAAAATGGCTTTGGTAAACCTATATTTGGTACTGGATGATTTGGTGCTATTCAATGTGGAGACCGAGACTAGCTCAAAAGGAATTTGGGATAAATTAAAAAATCTCTATAAAGGAAAGTCATTAGTGAACAAAATCTTCTTAAGGCGACAATTGTACAATTTAAAGATGAAGGACGGGGCACCGGTACAAGAACATCTAAGTACATTCAACTTTATCGTGAGCAAACTCACTGTCCTAGACGTGCGAATTGATAAAGAAAAAAAAGGCAAGTATTTTACTTTGCTTGATGCCGAAAACTTGGGATAATTTGATTATAAACTTGAGCCATGTTGAAGCCTTTAAGATGGAGTCGGTTGTTGCATCATTACTTACCGAGGAGATGAGGCGGAAGTCTAGCCAAGGAAGTTCTTTCGGGGAGGCTATGATAGCATAGGGAAGACCTTTCGAGAGGGAGCATAGTGATCGAGGAAAGTCGAGATCAAAATCCAAGGGCAAAAAGAAAGTAAAGTGCTAGAATTGTGGAAAGTTGGGGCACGTGAAGAAAGATCGTCGGGTTAAAGGAGTTGATGGTAAATCCGATTCAAATAATTTTCAAGGTAATATAGCCGAAGCGGATGCTAAGTCGGCTAGTTCGGAGGACGGAGATGCGTTAGTCGCATTGGATAGATCCGATCTTATTTAACATTGGATCTTGGATTCGGGGGCATCATTCCACATGACTCCCTATAGGGAGTGGTTTCATTCTTATAAGTCATGGATGGTGGAGTTATCTATTTGGGTGACAACACGGCATGTCTGATGATTGGAGTGGGAGACATTCGGATCAAGATGTTTGATGGTGTTATTCGAACGGTTTCTAATGTTCGACATGTTCCTACACTTTGGAAAAATCTTCTATCACTTGAAAAATTTTGCAAACAAGGGTTTAAATTCATCGGTGAGAAATATCACTTGAAGGTATGTCAAGGTTGTTTAGTATTGATGAAAGGAGAGCAAGTAGGTGGTCTTTATAGATTAGTGGGTGTGACTCAAGTGGGAGAAGTGGTTGTTGCAAGCGCAAAGGTGGAGTCTTCAATGGTGTGGCATCGTCGTTTAGAACGCATGAGCGAACGCGGATTGCAGGTATTATCCAACCGTGAACTTCTTTCAGGTTACAAGTCCGCGCCATTAAATTTTTGTGAAGATTGCATCTACGGGAAGCAACGAAGGTTGTCTTTTTCTCTATCACATCAAAGAAGTAAGAAACATCTCGAGTTGATTCATTCGGATACTTAGGAGTCGCCCGATACTTCGTTGGACGGCTGTTCTTACTTCGTTTCATTTATTGATGATTACTCTCAGAAGGCTTGGGTGTATATTCTAAAGTGAAAGTCCGATGTGTTTGAAACTTTTAAGAAGTTCAAAACTCTTGTGGAGAATGAAAAGGATTTAAAAATTAAGTGCCTACATTCTGATAACGGAGGGGGAGTATTGTTCAAGAGAATTTGATGAGTTTTGTAATGAGCATGGAATTAAGCGGCATCTCACGGTATCCGGTACACCGCAACAAAACGGTGTAGCGGAGATGTTAAATAGAACACTCATGGAGAGGGCCCGTAGCATGTTGAGTACCTCAAAACTCGACAAGAGATTTTGGGCGGAAGCCATGAGCACAGTTTGTTATTTGATTAATAGAGCGCCGACAAAATCACTTGGTTTGAAAATTCCTGAAGAAGTCTGGAGCGGCAAGTCCGTTGATTACTCCTATCTTCGTGTATTTGGATGTGATGCTTATGCGTTGATACCGAAGGAGAAAAGGTAAAAATTGGATAATAACTCTCGGAGGTGTATATTTCTTGGCTATGCGAAAGGTGTTAAGGGGTATCGATTGTGGGACCCTACTTGTGATGATCCGGATCTCCGCGGAGGTTTTGTAGTGTGATCAGCGTCTTCTGGAGGCCTATTTTGGGTGATGGAATGGTTGTGCGCAAATCGGACCCCAGGATTAGGCTCAGCGCAAAAATTAGATAAACTTTGCCTATCCGGATGCCTTCGTCGAATTTTAGAAGTGGATTTTGGCAAAACGGACATTGAATTTGGATTCAGCGTGTGAAAATAATGAAAATCGGCTATTTACTTGTATTTTTCTAAGTCCGGACACCCGAAAAGGGACAACCGGAAGTTTCTACTATGTTTCGGGTGCAAGGAGGAGCCGTGGACCGGGGGGGGCACGTGGCAGCTCCTGGTTGGGCCGGCACAGCAAACACGGTCCACGCAAGTGGCGCCGGCAGGTCGGGCAGCCACAGGCAGGCGCGCGGGCAGCGGGCAGCGCATGCTCGCGGGGCATACGGCGCGCTGTCCTCGCGTGGGACACGTGGCGCGCACCGATTCGCCGTGCCGGGCCCAGCTGGATCAAGCCGCTTGATCCAGCCCGTCCACCCGGATTGCGGTGGCGGCCCGGATGGCCGCCACGTGTCAAAGGTGGTTGCGGGTTCTGGGGCGGCCCATCACTGTAGCAACAGAAGTCTTCTCTTATTCTTCTTGATCTTTTTAAGAGTTCTTTCTCCACCATTTTAGCTCCTTTGGAACTTAGATTTTTTGGGGGATTTTTACCAGAGCTCCATCTACATCTTCACTATAGTGCATGATTTTTTGGGGATTTTTGAAGGCTCTTTGATCATCTTCTTCATCAACCTTTGAGGACATCACCATTGCTGCATTCACAGCCCACTTCGTCGTATTTCAGTACAAAAATTCTACAGAGCTAACCAGACAGAGTTTTGACCTGATTTTTGGTTCTGCGTCTTCACAAGAGGTAGGTCTACAACTTTGGTATTCAAATCTTCCCTTCAATCATGAGATTTTATAGAGTTTGGAGGCTATCTTTGGGAACCTTTGTTTCAGCCTGGAGTTTTGGTTAGTCTGTGGTGTTTTGGCTTTTCTGGACTGTAGGATGGAAGTTTTGGGATGATTTTTGTGGGAAAATTTTCAGTACTCAAAGATCTACAACATTTGTATGTACCATTTCCCATAGATCTGAGATTTTCTTGAAGTATAATTATCATCTTTGGAACTCTTGTGTTCTGGTTTAAGTATTGGACTGTTCAGATTGAGTTTTGGATAGTCTAAAGTAATTATGTAATTTCTCCATGATCCGTGCATGGATTTTGGTGTTCTTTGGCTCAATTTGTATCTACTCTCGGAGAGGAATCCATTGGTATCTTGCTTACAGAATTTGGAGCACATTTGACTAGGTAACATTATTGATCTTCTCAGCTCTATTTTAGGGATTACAACAGTGCAGATTTTGATTGCTCCTTTGAGCATTGAGCCTTAGTTTGAGGATAACTTTGAGAATATTGGATCTTTTTCAGAACTTCAAGTTGGAACATTTTCTTAAGATTAAGGTGAACATTTCTCCTTTTGATTTTAGTTTTAAATTCCTTATGGATTCCCTATAATTTTTGGAAGTTGATGTTGAAATTTCAATGTGTTCTTGGGCAGCATCACACCCTTTGTTTCATTTGATTATTAAAGGGAATTAAAGATGGATTTTTGGAGACTTGGTGTCACGCCCCGGGGTCGAAACTGCGACCCGGGCTCGCCAACAGATCCGCCGCCCATACGGTGAACCCCGTATAGGCGAAGCGTCTACCTGCAAAAGAAAGATGCTATGCTAAACAGATATCAGAGCTGGAAGTAAACTGCTAGAAATGAAATATATACAACTCCAAGTCCGCACCACAAGTACAAAAGTCGCTCAACTCTGAAATAAAAGTACAACTCTACACCTCACTACAAGGTCTCTCAACAAGTAACTCTCAGAATATAAAAGGGGTACATCTACTCTCAGGACAACGACTGGTAGGGATCTAGCTCGTGACTCCCTCACCTCGATCCGAAGAAGCAGCAACTGGAGCAGCAGAAACAGGAGCAGACGTCCCTGGGGAAAAAATACACCACGACGGGTGTGAGAACTACATCCCACAGTAGTTCTCAGTGGGTGCCGTCAACAAGCCCAACGGTCTGCCCACTAAGTCTACTAGAGGCATACGGTAATAAATGAAATACTGAAGGAAAGAGCTGGAAATGAATAACTCTACAGCTACTATGCCCCTATCTAGATGCTCAAAAAGTGGAACAGATGATAACATGATGCATCTATTAACTCTCAGGTACAGTAACCCAAAACTATATTGACTGCCACATAGGGTCCAGTCAAACCTGCGCCCACCTACTGCTGCACATCCTCAACAGGACGGTCTACCGTAGGGTGTCCATGACTGCCACATCTGGGCCAGCCAGAGGGGCGGCGTCGACAAGTCACGATAGAAGAACTCAATCTCACGCCGGTTATAACAACCCGGTCTAAAGCTCAATCTCAACGCCGGTTACAACAACCCGGTCTCGCCTACTCCGGAGTGGCACTCGAGGGGAGCGACCCGCTCGAGTCCATAAATAACCCATGTCCAACAGCTCTGTCATGCATCTCAGTCAATCGGGCAAGAGTCGACACTATGCTCAAAGTGGAGACTCACTCAATCCACAATACAAAAACCCAGCCCCAACTGATGTATAACACTAATCGGTCAAACCGCCCACAGTTCGCGGTTACCGAAAAATTAACCCGAGTCGATAATCTGGTGCAATGCCACCCGACTCAACAATATAGCTATACTATCCCCCATCCCTGCTCTCTAACCCGAGCAACAAGGAACACTCGACAGTCGGGACCGCTGTCAACCCAACGACTCCCTAAAACAGGCATCACTGACAGGATAACTCCGCAACAGAAACAATAAAGGGTCCGGGAACCCCGAAAGACTAGAACCTACAACCCTAATCAAACAAGAACAAGCCCTAGGCATAGCCTCTCGTTGTTCTCGTCCCAAAGGAAAAAGGCAGACCTTGGAACCCAGACCACTCGAACCATCTCGGGTGGTTAAATTTATCGGAAAAAGGTGATATTTCTTATTGAAAGCCATTTGATCTGAAAGAAATTCATATTTAATGATTTTTAGTTCTTTTTAGGGAAACAATTGGAAACAAGCTTTATATCCAAGCCTCGTAGAGCTAATGCCTTTGTCCAATCAAACAAGAACAGACTCGGCGACTCCACGATGCTCGGAAGAAAACATTGGTTGACTAAAATCATATGTGTGTCCAAAAACAGTTCTGGGTTCAAGGTCCTGCTATCACTGGTACAAAGCTGCCACTGACACAGTGGCGACAATAAAACAAGAAACCAAAACATCTCGGGTCCGCCGTCTACCAACGGCTCCCGCCACAGATGAACAATCAACTATATCTACCAAACTCCACTCTGCTCCCAAGCACGAGTGTAAAATGCATCCCACACTAAAAGGAACCCGACCACTCGGCCCACTACCCGGGCGAGTAAAACACTATGTCCAGAAAGAAAAGAGTGTGGATGTCTAAAGCAGAATAAACCTAGCCCAAGTTGGAATTTTCTACAGTCTGGCCAAACATGCTGCATATGACGGGGTGCTAGGTCAAATTCCAAGATAATAATAATAATTTTACAGAGTAGGAACAAGGGATCACATGATCATCATATAACTCTAGAATCAACAGCTATCACATTCTAGCATGCTACACAGGAATATCACTATCATGCATGATCCTACTATAGCAGATTTAATGCACATTCCATCATTCTTGGAGACAGGGCCACCCACCTGAAGGTGCGCAACTGTCCAGGGTCGTACCGCAAGGAAAGCCCAGAAACAGATTTACCAGCACAACCACCAAGCAACCAGTACACTAGCAGTGTTTAACGCATCCTGGGTACAAAAATACCACCCAAAGTTACATTAATTCCATAAAATTCCAAGTTCCACAAATCTGCTGTGAACAGTCCCCTTAAAGCGAAATTTTCACCAGTAAAACAATCTCCAAAAATTCCAATAAAAATATGATGGAGATCCTCGCGAAGAGTAGATGTCGATAGAGCCTTGAATCGTCAAATTCTGATGTCCGGATGAGGAGATAAAAATCCGCGAAGGCCTTGCTGTCCAAAAACTCCAACAGAAAAAGAGGGTTCAGAAACTCCTCGGGATCCGTGTCAAAAACCCCAAACGAGATGATGTGATCAATACAGAAATCGACGGCGTACCTCTCATGATTCTAACGTCGTGAAAATCGTCCAAAAATACACTCGGGGTAGCTCTGTAGACCTCTCAGACTGAAGTGCGACGGAAACGGGCCTCCAATTGAAAATCGTCGCACTGCGCTCCGATGCTGAAGTCGTCGACGCCGCAGCTTCCAAAAATTCCGGGCCTCTGCCAGAAGATGCGCAACATGAAGATCTCCAACTTTGCTAAAGGGGCTAAGGGCAGAGGATCTCGGGAAAGGGGGCAAAAAGCACCAGCAAGCAAGCTATTTATAGGCCCAGCCCGAAAAGAAACCAGATTTTGGACTTTGGCCCAAAATTTGGGCGCCCGGGGCATTCGGGCTGCTACAGTAACGGGCCCGGCTCGTTACTGTGAGCGCCCGAATCCTTCTCGGGCCTCCACGTGGCCGAGACGCGCTCCCCGCGCCCGGCGCACGTGCGCCCGCGAACCGCGCGACGCCGCGTGTCCCGACACGCGGACGTGCGCGGCTCCGCCTGGCCAACCACGGGGCACCACGTGGCGCCCCCACGTCGCCCCCCACGCCGCCTCACCTGCCCCGCACCTGCCCGCGTACGGACACCTGCCCGCCACTGCAGCGTGGACCGCGCGCACGAGAGCCCGCCAATCCGGAGATGCCACGTGTCCACCCAGCGGTCCACCGTACACCCGCATTTTCCGTGGACCGCGCCCGCTGCGCCCGCCAACCGGGGCCCGCCACGTGGCCAGGGCCCGGGTGCACGCCTTCGCGGTGGACCGCGCGGCTGTGCCTCCACCCGCCGCCGCGTTCCGCCGCCAGCCGCCGCCGCCGGCGCCTCTCCGGCGGCCGGAACAGTAACCCCACGCCTCGAAAACCGTGTTTTCGCGTCCGGGCTCCGAAAATTATAAGTAAATAGTCCATCTTGACCGTTTTCGCGCGCTGAATCCAAATCCGATGTCTGATTTGCCAAATTCTACTTCTAAAATTTCCCGAAAATTCTCGGAAAAGTAAACTTGATCCGTTTTTCATGCCGGGTCACTTCCTTGGTTCCAATAAGCGCGCAAAAATCTCAATCACTCGAAATGGCCCCTGATAAGCAAGTCTTGCTCCCATTATCTCCATAAATCCATTTCCGGGTCCCGACACGCGCACAAACACTCCCAGAAGCCACTAATTCATCAATAAATCCTTAAGTGGGGATTCGGGTCCTCACACTTGGGGATGCTCTTATGATGGAGGACACTTTAATTGTGCTATGGGAAGCTTCATTTTGAGGTATTGGGTGTTAATTGTGCATTTTATTTAGCATTGTTATACTTGCTAAAATTCTGGAATTGAACCGCGCAGCGCGCATTGTTTCGGTGATTATGCCCAATCCGGGTGGCGGATTTGGATGATTTTTTTGGCGTTGGACTCCTGAGAGTCCGAGAATTCTACACGTCAAATTTCAGTTTGATCAGGCAACGGATCGTCAAGTTTCAGGTGGGTTGATTTGGTCTCCAAAATCGGCAGACTATTCTCTAACTCTATTTGTTAGTAAGCATGCATGTTAAATGTACAATTTGTATGATTGGAATTTAAGCATGAGTAATGTTCTAAGTTATGATAGAGAGCTTCATATTGAGATAAACCATGCTTATGATTGTGAGCCTATATGCTAAGTTGAATCATGCTTATGATAGAGTTAGTAGTTTAATCAGTTCTCTTAACAATGATTTTATTGAAACTTTGACCTAGCACCCTGTCATATATTGCATGTGTAAACCAGACTAGTAGAGAACCCTCACTTGGGTAAACGGTGGTTCCGAATCGTCGATTTTTCTTGATCTTTTTATCGTCATTGTGTTCGTGGCAGTAGTGTACCGGTGATAGCATGACCTTGAATCCAGAATCTTTTTGGACACACATGATTTCAGTAAACTAATATTTTTCTTCCAAATGTCGAAGGGTCGCCGGAGTCTGTTCTTGTCTGATTGGGCGAAGGCATTAGCCCTACGGGGTTTGGAAATAAAACTTATTTTCTAACTGATTTTCCTAAAATAGCTAAAATTCATTAAGATGGATTTTCTTAAGTCAAGATGGTTTTATAAAAAGGAACTACTTTTAGTCCTCACCCCGAGAGGGTTTGAGTAAAAATGGTTTTCAATAATAAACATCATCTTTTCCTCTAAACTTCCTCGCCCGCGATGGCTCGAGCGACCTGGATTTTAAGGGCTGTTTTCTTCCTTGGGTCGAGAACAACGTGAGGCTATGCCCAGAGCCTATTCTTGTTTGATTTGGGTTGTAGGTACTAGTCTTTCGGGGTTTTCGAGCCCTTTATTGTAGTCGGCTGTAGAGTATCTCCAGCCAGTGAGTTTTTGCATGCTGAGTTGATGTCCTATTTTGGGAGCCGTTGGGTTGACGGTGGTCCCGGTTGTTGAGTACTTCCGGCTAGTGGGTAGTGTTGTTAGTTGGACATTGTCGATCTGATTGATCGTGGTTTTGGACTATAGCCTGCATGAGCCATATTGAGTTCGACAGAGATGCGCGGATACTTTCCTCGGTGGGGTCGCTCCCCTCGAGTGCCGCTCCGGAGCTAGGCCCGTTACTTATCTTTCGCAGCTTGTCGACGCAGTCCAAGTAGGACCGCCTACGTAATTCCTGACCCAGTGCGGGTATGTGGTTGTAGGTAGGCGCAGGTTTAACAGGACCCTATGTGGCAGCCAGTATGATTGGGTTGATTCAGTATGCTGGGATAGAATCGATGCATCATTTTCATCTGTATCACCCTTTGAGCATAGTAGATAGAGGCATGGTAGCTGTAGAGTTATTTTCAGCTTTTTATTCTTTTCAGTATTTCTGTAATCTTATGCCTCTAGTAGACTTAGTGCGCAGACCGTTGGTCTTGGAGACGGTACCCACTGAGAACTATGCGTTGGTATAGTTCTCACACCCTCTGTCGGTGACAGTTTTTGCAGAGATTTACCCTTCCATTCCTGCTCTTGCTGGCTTGACGGACCGAGGACAGGGAGTCACAAGATAGATCCCTACCAGGATAGTTCATTTTGATGAGATAGATGTACCATCCCGGACTGTGGGATTTACTATACATTGTTGTATTTCTTATTTTAGTTATCTCTTTTTTTGGATTCATAGATGTTGTATAGGAGGATCTTCTATTTGTACTATTCCTACGTATTAGATTTGGTATTCTTTTATTTGGGAGATGGACCTCGTATTTATTCTAGTTGTACAGTGGTTTGGATTTTTATATTACAGCAGTTTATTTCCCGCTCTGATATCTGTTTAGCTTTAGTAGTATCTTTTACAGGTTGGACGCTTCGCCTATGCGGGATTTTCCGTATAGGTGGCGGATCTGTTGGCGAGCCGGATCGCAGTTTCGACCCCGGGGTGTGACACTACTACCCACAAAATAGTCGTAAGTCGTGACGTTGTCTTCATTGAAGGGTCCTTTCAAGGCACCAAGGAAAAGCAAGATGATGATGCTATGATTCCAATTGAGCTATTTGAAGCACGCGATGAGGTGCAAGTTGAGAATGCACAACAGGACGATGAAGTGGTTGATTATGAACCAGACTTGGAATCTCCACAATAATCCTAAGATACAAATTCACCGGTAGAATCGCCAGCGGATTCCGGGCGTCCTAGGAGGGTCATTAGACCTCCTGCAAGGTATAATGACTATAACACTTCATTTATTCCTTATGCTAGCCATGTTAGGTCATATGTTGCTTTGCGCGGAGGAAGATGAGCCGACTTCGTATAAGGAGGCTTGTGAGTCGACCGATGCTGGGAAGTGGCAACGCGCGATGGAGGAGGAGATGGAGTCAATTCGGAAAAATAGGACTTGGGAACTTGTTGATTTGCCGAAGGGAAGGAACGCGATTGGATGCCGGTGGGTATTTATGGTAAAGAATGATACATATAGGAATGTGGAGAGGTTCAAGGCAAGATTGGTGGCGAAGGGATATGCTCAGAAGCCGAAAATTGACTTCGATGAGATCTTCTCACCGGTGATTCGTCTTACCACTATTCGGGTTGTTTTGGCGATTGCAGCGGTCATGGATTTGGAGTTTGAACCGATGGATGTAAAAACAGCATTCTTACATGGTGACCTGTAGGAGGAGATATATATGTCGCAACTAGAAGGCTTTGTCGAAAAAGGTAAGGATTATTTGGTTTGTCGGTTGAACAATTCGTTGTACGGCTTGAAACAAGCGCCAAGATGTTGGTACAAGTGATTTTATTCCTTCATTATGAGTTTGGGTTTTGATAGGCTTGAAGCGGATCATTGTGCATATTTCTGTGATTATAATGACGGGAGCTTCTGTATTTTGTTATTATATGTCGACAACATGGTGGTCGCCGAAAATAACAAGTGCCGGATATCTATCTTGAAAACTCAGCTAGCCGGTGAGTTCGATATGAAGGACTTAGGAACTGTGAATTAAATACTCGGGATGAAGATACTACGGGAGAGAAAGAATAGAAAAGTTTGTCTTTCACAGAAGAGTTATGTGGAGAAGGTTCTGCGGCGTTTCAATATGCAGAACACAAAGCTAGTTTCTACTCAATTTTATATTCATTTAAAATTGTCGGCCGAACAATCACTAGGTACAAAAGCATAAAAGGCCGACATGACTCAGGTACCATATTCATCGGCACTAGTGAGCCTTATATTTGCCATGGTGTCCACGGGACCTGACATTGCTCAAGCAGTGGGAGCAGTGAGTCGGTATATGGCGAATCCAAGTTGTGAACAATGGAATGCAGTGAAGTGGATTCTTAGATATTTGAGATGCACTGTGGATTTCTCACTCTATTATGGTTCTGCGGGTTTGGAGTGCGTCGGGTATATGAATGCAGATTTCATAGGAGATAAAGACAGAAAAAAGTCTACCACGGGTTATGTTTTCTCCATGAGCGGTGGTGTTATTAGCTGGGAGTCGAAGCTTCAGTCGGTAGTCGCTTTTTCGACGACGGAGGCGGAGTACATAGCAGTGACACATGTTTGTAAGGAGGCTATCTGGCTAAAAAGATTTTTAGGAGAATTGAAAGTGAAGCAAGATGTTGTGGGAGTGAATTGTGATAGTCAAAGTACAATACATTTGGCGAAAAATTTGGCGTTTCACTCTCAGACGAAACACATTGATATTCATTATCACTTCGTGAGAGATATGGTGGATGATGGTTTTATCTCATTGTTGAAAATTCACACAGATGCGAATCCAGCGGATATTTTAACGAAGCCGGCGACTCGAGAGAAGTTCAATTGGAGCATGACTTCTCTCGGTCTTAGAGCTACGTGAGGAGAGTGGGAATTTGGCAAGATCTCCAATTTTGTATTTTATGAAATTCGGCACATATTTTTTAGTGAGAGAATTATTGGATTATATAAAACCATGTTTTGAGTCGATATCACGGTACTCAACTCCGCGATTGGTTGAAAATATTGGATTTGATTCTAATTTGATCCCAATTTTGTTCCTAAATATTAGGAATGATTTAGGAATATTTTAAAGTGAATCGGAGACTCGGATGAACGGTGAAGATCGTTTCCTATTAGAATTAGGTTTTTAGAATTATATTAACTTTTGTGATTCATCTTTTATTTTTTAGAGATTCATTGAAAAAAATCCTAATTAAGAGAAAAAACGTGGAAAGTCTCCGTGAGAGAATTTTTTGTAATCTAATTTTACTCCTTGTACTTTTGTGTCGTGGATTAATCAAAGAACGCATTGAGATGGTTTTGCCCGTAGACGTAGGTCGACACATTGTTGGCTGAACCATGTAAATCTTGTGTTCTTGTGTTTTCTTATTCGTTTTATTTGCTTAGTTATTTTCGTACTTGTTTTTTACGATCATTCTTGTTTACTTTTATTTACGAAATATCCTGTTTTCGCTGCGCTCGTGTACTGTGTGGATTGAGATGTGCTCGATAATCTCACGATCGGTTTCCTTCACATCTAGCATTTCCCATATAGTTTTGAATGCTTTAGGTAGGATGCCCCTTGCTAAGTGAATATTATTATGCTGATGGATTTTGAATTGAATTTTGTTGTTTCAAAAGAACATGGAAGATTTATTGACTCCTAGTCAATCTTGATTCACTAAAAAAATAAAGCGGAAGAGAAGGGATCTTATTATTATTATTATTATTTTGATCAACCCTCATTTGCTAAAAATTCGTGAAAGTTTTATTCCTGTTTTTTTTTTCATTTGAAATGAAATTAGAAATAAATATAATAAATTTTAAAAAATCAGTCTTTCCCCAATATGTTCCCACATTTCAAAAAAATAAAAACAATACTACTCATACACCCTAAATAATACTATTCATATATTTTATTTGAAGTGCATAATATGCATCTCATTTATTTAAAAATAAATTTTTTTTACTAATCATAATGAAGTGACTAATAAATTTTATATTATTTTAAAATAAATAAAATATAAGATGTTCATTCTTGAATGTATATATAGCATATTTAAGAAAGAGCAATTCTACTCGATCATACATTCCGAAAGGAGTGTATGATGTGCATATAATGTACATCGCATCTATCTAAAAATAGAATGTATTTTACTGATCATATCAAAATGACCAATAAAATTTATCTCACTCTAAAATAAATAAAATATAAAATATATATTTTTTCTGAATGTAGACATAGCATTTTTCTTCTAGAAAATAAAGGTGGAGAGGTCTTCTCGCATCAGCCCTATGTAGATTCACTACAACAAAATTAGATTATAGGGACACATGTTTGTGACACTTTTGTATAAGTGTTCTATCTATATTCCATCTATATCCAAAATTAGGTTATAGGGACACATTTTTGGGACACATTACAAAAATGTGTCGCTATACATCCTAGCGACGGCACATATAGCAACACTTACAATAAGTGTCGGTATTTTTGTCAGCGACACTTTTTTTAGATTTTAGAAACACTTAAAAGCGTCGCTATAGCCTAATTTTGTTGTAGTAATTGGAAAAAGGAAAATGTTTTTTCGCATTGCTTATAATGCTAAATATACATCTTATTTTGAATATATATTTAATATTTCATTCATTTAGGAGTGAGATAAATTTTATCCATCACCACGAAGTGACCGATGAATTAGTCCTCACCTTTAACACTACAATAAAATTAGGTTATAGGGACACATGTTTGTAACACTTTTGTATAAGTGTCCTATCTATATTCCATCTATATCCAAAATTAAATTATAGGGACACATTTTTGGGACACATTACAAAAATGTGTCACTGTACACCCTAGCGACGGCACATATAGCAACACTTACAATAAGTGTCGGTATTTTTATCAGCGACACTTTTTTTAGATTTTAGAAACACTTAAAAGTATCGCTTTAGCCTAATTTTGTTGTAGTGTAAATGGAGTGAAATATGTGATATGTATCTCATTTAGAGTGTATATGTGGCACAGCTCTTTTGCATTATGGAGTATGTAGATTGTGGAAAATAGCTTCTCGCATTAAAACCCTTTTATGGATGGCTCTTTTGCATTATGGAGTATGTAGATTGTGGAAAATAGCTTCTCCCATTAAAACCCTTTTATGGATGGTAGTTGGTATTTGGATGCCAACTCATACATGTGTACTGGTATAGCCATTTGTATATATATGCTCTTAATTTCACAAAAAATATTGTCTTTGCTTGTCAAATTTTGTTTGAAAACTATGGATCATATTCCATGCGAATGCTGTTTTATTATTATTTTTTTTATTTTTTAAGAGTAAAACTAATAGATAATGCATTAATAAAATAGAACTTGATTACAAAATTGAACAGCTATGAAAAAAAAAAAATACAATAAAATAAAAAAAAAACAAAAATTTTCATAACTAAATAAAAAAGCTAAATACCACGATACTCAAAACTTAAAAAATAATAATAAAAAAAGATATAGAGCAGTTACCTGTACCTACTTGTCAACTAAAAAAAATAAATCAAGCTTCTAAACTTTAAAGCCCCTAAGTAAAAAATAAAAAATTAAAACAAAATATAAAAAAAATGCAAGCATCCAGAGGTTATTCTAGATTTGGCTACCGTTTTCGCACTACATCAAACACGTTTTTCCTGCTAGATTCGCTAGGCTCTAGAGAAAATGTGGCACCCCAATAGTTCTACATCGGATGGAAATGTGAATGTGTTTGAATATATATAAGACATGGACACTAGTAATAATAACTAGGTTTAAATATTTTGGACTGTGGTTTGGGCCCAACGAGTTATTATTACTAGTGGGCCGGATCGTTATATTTGGTATCAGAGCCAATAACCAGCCGGAAGTGTGTGGCAAGTCTCGACTGAGCTTGGGTCTAGATGACAGGACTAGCGAGACAAGTCTCACATCGCCTGGTGATCTTGAGCTGCTGCTGTGTGTGTATAAGCTGATGATTCAATGATCGGGAGCATTTAGGAATTAATCACTAATGATACATGTCTCAAATTCTTAACTCTTGAGAATACGTATCATCAACTTAATTATTCCTTGGACAATTCATGGCACTACAACAAAATTAGGTTATAGGGACACATACTTGTGACACTTTTGTATAAGTGTCCTATCTATATTCCATCTATATCCAAAATTAGATTATAGGGACACATTTTTGGGACACATTATAAAAATATGTCGCTATACACCCTAGCGACGGCACATATAGCAACACTTACAATAAGTGTTGGTATTTTTATCAGCGACACTTTTTTTAGATTTTAGAAATACTTAAAAGTGTCGCTATAGCCTAATTTTGTTGTAGTGTGGACACACACAACATGAATGAAAATAAAAACCCAATAACATTCATAATGTAAAATGTCAAATACAAATTTATATTCTAAAAAGAAAACATGTGTCGGTCACGTTAGCTTCTAGGGCATACATCTAACAATCTCCCACTTGCACTAAAGCCAATTAGCCATATACCTAAGCCCATCTTCTCAAGGTGGGCTTCAGTCTTCTGCTGGCTTAGCTGCTTAGTCAGTGGGTCTGCCACGTTATTCGCAGAGTCTACTCTCTGCACCTCAACGTATTTTTTTTTGAGATAGTCGCGTATAATATGAAACCGCCGCTCTGTGTGTTTGGACCTCTGATGAGACCTAGGCTACTTAGCCAGGGCTATGGCGTTATTATTGTCGCAATAAAGTGGAATGACATCCGATGGCATCATGCCTAGTTCCGCGACAAACTTCTTGAATCGGAAGGCTTCCTTTGTAGCCTCAGATGCGGCGATATACTCTGCTTCCATAGTAGAGTTAACGATGATTGGTTGTTTGGAACTCTTCCAATACACCGAACCACCATTGCACAAGAACACATATCCAGACGTAGACTTTCTATCGTCAACATCAGAGATGAAGTCTGAATCAGTGTATCCTTGTACTTTCAGCTCTCCTCCTCTAAAGACCAAAAACATATCTTTAGTCATTCTTAAGTACTTAGCATGTTTTTCACAGTAGTCCAGTGCTCCTCACCTGGATTGGACTGATATATGCTTGTGACACTCACAGCAAGTGTGATTGTCACGCCTCGGCGTCGAAACTGTGACCCGGGCTCGCCAACAGATTCGCCGCCCATACGGGAAGCCCCGTATAGACGAAGCGACTAACCTGCAAGAGATCAACTACACTATACAGATATCAGAGCTGAAAAGTAAACTGTTGAAATAAAAATATACAAATCCTCAAATAGTACATGCCAGGTCCTCACAATACAAAAATCACTCCAAATCTAAAGCTCTCAAAAGTAAAAAAAATACATGATACAACCCAAAATCACTGACAGTACTAGTACATCACCAAAAGGGTACATCTACTCTCACAGGAAGATAACTGGTAGGGATCTAGCTCGCGACTCCTTTACCTCGATCAACAGGATCAGCAACATGAGCAGCAGGAACTGGAGTAGAGGTCCCTAGGGAAAAATCACCACGGCGGGTGTGAGAACTACATCCCACAGTAGTTCTCAGTGGGTACCGCCAACAAGCCCGACGGTCTGCCCACTAAGTCTACTAGAGGCATAAAGTAACAAATGCAGTACTGAAAGTAAAGGCTGGAAAAATAATTCTACAGCTACTATGCCTCTATATAAATGCTCAAGAAGTTGAACAGATGGAAACATGATGCATCTACTATCTCTCAAACCAGTCAAACCTGCGCCTACCTACTGCCGTTACATCCAAGGAGGACCGGACTTAGATAGTGCGTCCGTGACTGCCAAAACTGGCCCAGCCAGAGGGACTGCGTCGACAAGTCGCGATAGCAAGTAACAAGCTCAACTCCGGAGTGGCACTCGAGGGGCGCGACCCCACCGAGGAAAGTATCCGCGCATCTCTGTCGAGCTCAAATGTGGCTCATGCAGGCTATAGTCCAAATCCACGATCAACAAGATCGACAGTAACCAACAACATCAACTCTCACTCACAGGCTGGAAAACCACACAGCTGGGACCCACCGTCGACTCAGACGGCTCACAAAAATAAAACACTGATCTAACACTGCTACCTGACTCTACTCGGCCCCCAGGCGCGAGTGTAACATGCATCCCACAACAACCTGACCACTCGGCCCACTATCCGGGCGAGGAAACTCTAAGTCCAGGTAAAATAATAGATGACAGTTTGGGAATGTCAAAAGCATAAATAACCTATCATAAGTTGGAGTTTTCTACTAGTCTGGTTAAACATGTAGCATATGACGGGGTGCTACGTCAAGTTCCAAAGATAGCATTTAATTTACAGATTTAGGAAGCAATAAATCAATATGATCATCATAGCAACACAAGTAACATCAATTTTCTCTTCCTAGCATGCTTCCTAATACACTCACAATCATGCATGTTTCCTACAATATAGAATTACTGATCAGTCCGCCAATTTTGAAGACGAAGCAACCCACCTAGAAGTGCAAAGCTGTCCAAAAAGCTGAAACTATACGAGAATAATCCTCCAATTCCCACAATTCCACTGGGTCAAAAAGCACTCAAAAATTCCTCCTGGGTACAAAGATATAGTCCAAAGTTACAGTCAACACAAAATTCCCAAGTGTATAGTTTGCCGAAATTTCAGTCCCAAAGAAGCTTAATTATCACCTGCAAGATAAACTCCAAAAACTCCAATAAAAATACGACGGCGATCCTCGTGAAGTGTAGATGTCAATCGAGCCCTTAAACGTCGAATTACGATACTCGAGTGCAAAGATAAAAATCCAACAAAGTGCTGCTATCTAGGAACAACCACTAGCAGAAATAGGGCTCAATAATGTACCCGAAAACCCTAAAAAAACTCAAATATGGGAGGAGTGGAAAATAAAAAAATCGTAGATTTACCTCTCGTGAATCCGACGGCGCAAACATCGTCCAAAATTTCCGTCCGAGTAGCTCTGTGGACCTCGTGGACCAAAACGCGACGGAAATGGGCCACCAACGAAAGAACGTCGCACTGCGCTAACTCGCCGAAGATGTCGATGCCGCGGCCTCCAAAAAATCCAATCCTCCTTCACAAGATGCAGTACAAGATGATCAACAAGGTTGCTTGAGGGCTCAAGTGGGTTTGGGCTCGGGAAAAAGGTCCAAGAGCCCAAAGAAGATGGCTATTTATAGGCCTCCACTTAAGAAACCCAAAAAAAATCCACTTATTGGGCTTTTGGGCCCAAATTCCGGGCGCCCGGGGATTTCGGGCTGCTACAGTAGCCCGAAAATGCCCCCGGCCCGGCCCAACAACCGCGCCCGAAAAACCCAGGGCCCGCCAAGTGTCCCCTCTGCGCCCCGCGCGCCCGGCGCAAGGGCGCCCGCCAATTGCGGCGCGCCGCGTGGCCGCGCGGTCCACGGCGGGGACCGTGGGCCGCGGTTCACGGCCGGCCGCCCGGGTCACTGCGCCCGCCAATGAGCGGGCGACACGTGGCCCGGTGGGGGCCACCGTGCGCTGCGCCCGACGCGGTCCACGCGCTGTCGCACGTGCGTTGACCCGCCAATCGGCGCCTGCCACGTGGCGGTGCGCTCCGTTGGCTGCTCCCGGTGCACGCCAAGTGGGCCGTGAACCGGCCCACCCGAAAAATCGGCCCGTTTGGCCCGTTTAGCCCGAAAATAGCTGATTTTCAACGTTTTCGCGCGCTGAGTCCGTTTTTAGCATCCGTTTGACGCACAACGGGCTCGATACACCAATAATAGGTGTTTTCTCACCGCCGACCACCCAGACAGGTCGTACGAAAAAACCGAGACACCGCATTGATATCAGGTCGTGTACATAGCATGACATACATGAGGCTCTCTATAGCTGAAACATAAGGGATCTAGCTCATTCTTTGAATCTCTTCAGATGTATTGGGGCACATTTTCTTGGAGAGATAAATTCCATGCCTAAGGGGTGGAAGTCCCCTTTTAGAGTTTTCCATACTGAACTTCTTCAGCACCTCCTCTATGTACATTTTATGTAAGAGGCCTAGCATCCTCTTAGATCTATCCCTATAGACTTTAATCTCCGAAATATAGGATGCTTCCCCTAGGTCTTTGTCACGCCCCGAGTTTGGAAAGCAGGCTAATTTTTTTTTTTTTTTTTTTTTTTTTTTTTTGAAATCAGAGTTTAAATCATTTCAGGCGTGAACAGATCGCCACATGTATAGTAAATTTCCTGTCCAATTGGACAAGCCTTTCCTATACATGCACGGCTAACCACTTACAGTCAATACCAGAGTAGTCTAAACTACGCATGCAAATTAGTCAATTTATAATAATTTAAAACGTAATGCGGAAAATGAAATATACTGATGACATAAGGGTCGGTACTATCACCACAGCCTCACCAACGTGTCCCGACATCCCAACACCCGAACGACCTGAAAAATAGTCACCCAGGGGGTGTGAGATACATCGACAGTGTATCCCAGTGGGCACGACGAGCCGAGAAATAGCTAATCGTACCTACTGGATACAATAATCTGCGGATAGTAGATAGATCCATAGGTAAAGCTGAATAATCAATGAAATGTCTGCGAAAAAACAAGATATAACTGAGCAAATATGGGTATAGAAATAAATGGTACAACATGCTAGAATATGGAAATATAAGCTATGCATCGACAAAAGAAAAGTAAGTACCCAACCGATGCCACTATTGGTCACGGGGACCTCAGGCAAAGATATCTATGCCGAGCCAACCACAACCACGGGGACCTCAGGCAAAGATATCTATGCCGAGCCAACCACAACCATACTGGATTCCACCTAGCCGAGCTGAACAGCAAACCCCGTACCATTGATATAGTCGAGAGGATCCTCGTACCTAAAGGTACAACCCAGAGTTTTCTTATATTGGTATAGCCAAGGGGCTCCCCGTACCCAGTGATACAGCAAGAGGGGATAGCTCACGGGTCAACCAGACCCTTACCGGTAAAGAACGCAATGTGGGTGATCAATTCCACAGCGTACGCGAGTGAACAGCAGGTGCACAACCATCACAATGCGAATGCTCAAGCTTACGGTCCACAGACCGGGTAATCGGCAACATGCCGGAAATCCCCACAGGGATGCAAATGTCTGTATATCAATCATAGGTCTATCATGCATATTTGGAATGTAAAAGCAAGTATCTCTGGATATAGATGTAGTATAACAAATGACGGATATGAAAGCAATCAACAGGCATGATCAGACAATGAAAATCTACTGTACTAAGGAGCAGATGAACAAGAATAGTCCAAATAATATCTATCATCTAGGATCATGAAGCATATAGGCATAATCATCAAGGCTAAATCAAGAACAGGTGTCCGACTGGACTAAAGCAACCAGAGGGCCGAAAAGATAAAGCCCGGACCGAAGATAACCCACCTGAATGTAGGCAGATCCCGAACTCCCGCTAGACTACTGGGAGGCTGGTGCTGAACAGCTGGGCCCTGAATAGAAACTGTGATCAGTAATAGACTCACTCATACTGTGACGCCCCACTTCCCAGGGGGGGTCACCCATCCTAGAACTACTCTAGCTCTAGCACGCTTAACTCTCATGTTCCTCTTGGATCTTGCTACCATCCAAAATGCTATAGCCGGGTTAGAGATTTAGTCCTATTATATCATTTATATAGAGGACTAATCCAAATTCCGGGGGTGTCACATTCTTCCCCCCTTTAAGCCCTGACGTCCACGTCAAGCTCAAGCACACTCACAAGCACCAGGCGATGTGAGACTCGTCTCGCTAGCCTTAGCCGACCTTGTGAGGAGCTGCACTCCACTCACAACGGTCATTAGCCGGGGAGCCTCGCTCTACCCGCTATATAACCCTGGCTCAGCCGAGACTCATCTCACATTTCCGGCTGGTGAATGGCTCTGATACCAACTGTGACGCCCCACTTCCCAGGGGGGTCACCCATCCTAGAACTACTCTAGCTCTAGCACGCTTAACTCTCATGTTCCTCTTGGATCTTGCTACCATCCAAAATGCTATAGCCGGGTTAGAGATTTAGTCCTATTATATCATTTATATAGAGGACTAATCCAAATTCCGGGGGTGTCACACATACCCATCCCGACAACACTACAGCAATACAACGTTAACACGGGATAACTTAGCCGATTTACGGAACAAAATCCAATTCCCGCTCAACGAGAGCCCACGGAACTTTAACAAAACGCCCAGTAGGTGTGAGTTTCAAGTTGGGATTCAAAAAAAAAAAAACAAACTGACCCCTCCTATAAACTTTGTAATTATATAAAATAAACTAATAACCAACTTATTGCTTCGTATTGTCGAGATCCCAAGAAACAGTCACTATATGAATGAGTGGATCTATCATATGGTTGTAGCAACTGAAATTCTTTCAACAAAAAATAGATCTGATTATGGGTTGTAAAGCAAAAAAAATAAAATAAAGGGATGTGGATAAATGGAAGGATGATAGAAAGAAAGAACAAAAATATCAATGATATATGATTCCAATATGTATGGTCTATGAATCACGTCATAAAAGGCAGTGTGATAAAGCATCAATACTGATAATCAATACTGATAAGATAATTATAAATATAAGAATTTTAAAATGAAATAATTAAAAATAGAATAAAGAGAATGTAAATGGCGCCTTCGAATTTGAGACTCGTCATTTGTGGAGCAGGACTCCTTGGGCAGTGATCCGTCGGACGAGATACTTTCGCAAGGCTAAAAGTGAAAGCAAAGAGCTAAATGCTCAAGGAAAGAGAATAAGATTTGCCAGTGGCAAAAAGGGAGCTATAAGCTCGAATAAGAAAGAAAAGCAAGTGTTTAAAGGCAAAGAGGCTAAGAACTGAAGTAAAAAGAGAAAGAAAAAGAAAAGAAAGAAAGAAAATATAAAGATAAAACGGGCGGAACTACGGAGTGAAACGCAGCCCATGTTGGAGTTGCAGGCAGTGCCCCTCTCCCGGGTAGAGATCCGTTCGGGACGTTTCTTCCGTAGGACGGGGTAACACTTGCGGGTGTTATCGGCAACCTTAGAAATCTTATCTTATGGTAGCAGGACTACCGGGCTGGGACCCGTCGGATAAGAATTTCTGAGGGTTAACTTGAACTAAAGCACCAGAAATTTAAAGAATAAAGAGAAAATAGAGTGCCAAGATGGCCGGGTGAGTTTGACCCTGTATACAGCGGCATAGTGGCCGAGTTGGTGCTTAGCAGCCTAGTGTGGCTAGACAGAGTAGTGCTGGGTCGATGAGTATACACAGATAGTGTAGTGATATATTATATTGCATAGCCGCATTTTGATATTGAGGATTTTAGTTTCCTAGCACTCTATTATTATTGCTTCCATTGGACCAAGTAGTGTAGGACACTTTTTCTCGGTGGTTGAACCCACTGGAAACTCGGTCGTAGTTCTCACACCCCTTGGGTGACCTCCCGACAGGTTCAGGTATGGATACAGCGGTCGAGACGGATACAGGTGCAGTCAGCGAGGCATACGACATGGGCAAGGGCCCAGCAGCATAGAGACTTAGAGGGTCTAGCAGAGGTATCCTTTTTTATATATTTCTTGAGTGAACCTTGTATGGTGAGGAAATTATGTAAAAGAATTGTAATAATTTTATTTGCAAGTTCAGAAATGTAAAGTGTAATAAATTTAAATTATGGTTCACTCCTGTATGCTTTCATTTCCGCTTTAACTGTTTGTTATTGAATGAAAGTTTTAAATTAGTAGTGATTTTTAGTACTCTGATATTGAGCTTCCGCATACACTTGTTGTGTTTTTATGGATGTTACCGTTCCTTTCGGGTAGTGAAGGGTCATACCCGATTGGCGGATCTGTTGGCGTGCCCGAACCGTACAAATTGGCGGTCTCGGGGCGTGACAGGTGCAGAGTTGAAAAATGATCCTTATGTATTTTCATTACAAGTCCAACAAGTATTTTATGTGCAAATACCGAAAGATGAGAATTAGTTTTCAGTTGTGAGAATCAAACCGAGAGATTTATTTAATATGGGTGAAGATTCAACGGATGTGTCACGCCCCGAGATTCGAAAAAGGGTCTAATTTTTTTTTTTAAAAAAAATCAGAGTTAAAAACTTGAATACTCCAAGGCGTGAACATACCGCCACACATATAGGAAAGCCTCTGTACAACGGACAAAGTCCCCCCTATATATGCTCGGCTAACAGATACATCCAATCAGAGTGGATACATAATTAACTATAACTAAATAAGTTCTACTCTATTACATCCACAAGGTTCATATGTTTATACAATCCAGTTCCAAAATATAAATAACAGTTATGCAGTCCACTAAATCCAAAGGTAAAGTCCTACCAGGGACAACTCTATCTCGAATCCTCACACAGGACGTCCCAATGTCCCTGCACCCAACAGACCTGAAAAATGGTCACCCGAGGATGTGAGACACACATAAGTGTATCCCAGTAGGCACGACGGGCCTGGAAATAGCAAACCGTACCTACTGGATACCATAATAAGCGGATAGCAAAAGTAGGATATACTGAAACTGAAAGGTAAAATGCAAATATATAATCTAAGCAGAGTACCATCAATCATGGATTAATCAACAGAGCAGAGTAATCACATATAAAGCTGATCATGCTATAACTGATAATCTGACAAGCAGGAAATAAACAAGGATAATGCATCAAAGGTATCACCACAAATATACCCAATCTAATGCCACTGTTGGCCACAAGGACCTCAGGCTAAGCTGCCATAGAGCACTAGGACCTCAGGCAATTGCCACTGTTGGTCATTGGGGCCTCAGGCTAATACCACTTTTGGACACCCAACATGCTATCATAACCCCAACGGGCTCACGGGTCAATGTGACCTCTCTACCGGTAAAGAACACCACTGCGGGTAGCTAATCCACTGGTGTGCGCGACCGAAAGCTGGCTCAACGGCGATCATAATGCTGATGCTCAAATCACGGTCCAACGACCAGACAATTGGCGAAAAGTCGAGGAAAATCCCCACCGGGATACAAATACTGAAGTATATCATGCCAATACTGAAACAATAACTCCTATTCTAAACATGCAGTGAAGAATAGAGAAAGATATAGAACTGAGCTAGTGACCATACAAGCATGGCATATGTCCAGATATGTATAACTACTGCTGGAAATAAAGGCATAATAAAAGCTCATCTGTGGGATCAAAGCTGCCAAGAATCAAAAGAAGGGGGTCCGTCCTACTACGGTACCCATAGGGCCAAAATGATAAAGCGCGGATCGAAGATAAACCCACCTCAAGGTAGTCGGTCGCGATATCCGCTGGACGGATCACGGGCTGGCTCCTGACGACTGGGGCCTACAATAATACAACGTTTCAACTCAGGACCTCACAAAATCCTCAAAATGCACGCTTAGCGCGAAACCACCGTTAAATCGACCATTTCGTCGATTATCGTGCGGTTAAGCGAATCTGGCTTTACGAAAACCCCGGGAATCCCACCGAAGGGTCAATGACATATTTAAATACATATTTTATCTTTTCCTCATGTTACAATCGCAGCAAGCCCCTCGGGCTTTTCTAGATTGCGCACAATACATGCTTTTTACCATTTTTTCCTTCATAACTTTCAAACCGGGACTCTAATTTTCACGAGATCTTCACAGCAACTAAAATTCAATGTGCTAGACCCCATGCTCACTGTTTGGGAGCAGGTTGGCCCACCCAACACAAGTTGGTCGCATCCAAAGTTGTCCTAAAGCTACAACTTAGGCATTTTCACAAATCCAACGGTTCAAACCCATTTCTGATGTGAGCATCCTACTCAAGGGTCCCAAATTAGCCAAGGGTTCACTGTCGCGAAGTCGCGAAGCCGTTGGAACAGCCTAGGTAGACCACAACTCACTTTGAGTCCATGGTCACTAATATTTTTATTCTACCTGTGCATTCTGTAAACCAAGTGGAGCATCACCTTCAGTATGTCACAGAGGACCAAAGGCTTGCCCTAGCGCAGCCCTAACCTTGCCAGATTGCCCACACAAGAGGCCAAGTCACGAATGGCCTCACCTGGCTTCCACAGCAAACCACTTAGTCATTCTTGCAACTGAAGTGAGCATCAAGCTCAGGGGGACCTGTGGAGTCAGAGGCTCACTCACTGGTTGGTGCACGGCGGCCGGAACAGTACGGGAAGCAAGGCTCGAGCACCCGTAATGGCCACCCAAAAGCCCTTTGCTCTAGGGGCCAACTGAGGCAAGCACCATCCTCAGGAATCACAAGGCATCATCATGCTTGCGGGTAGGCCAAGAAAAAGGCACACGGTGGCCAGAGCTAGGCGGCACGGCCATGAATGAAGCTTCAGGTTCGGGCAACTCAAAAGCACGGACTTTTAGGTGCAACCAACAGCACCACAAGCTTTCTATTGAAGCTTCGGAAGGTTCTGGGCAAGTCCCCACCGCCGGCGATCACCGGACAGCCGACCGCCATTAACGAGCTCAAGCTCGAACCATTAATGGCGGAATTCCGGCGGCTCTGCATGGGTCACATGCAAGTACCTGGAGCTCTTCCTCTGTGGTCAAGGAACCTACTGCTAGTGGTCTTGGGTCCAGAGAACCATTGGGTCGAGAGGGCTCACCTCGCCGAAGTTGGGGAAGAATGGATGTAGCCTGTTTCTCTCCACGGCGACGCGCGGCCGCAGCTAAACCTCCACAGGGCTCCTAGGATGCAGAGGAAGTCACCAGCAAGCTCTGGGAATGGTTGGGTTGCCAAAGGTTTTGGTGCTCCCAACCTTCACCCAAGCTCGGCCAAACCAAGGGCGAAGTGGCTTCTCGGCAACCCCAATCCTACCTCGCCAGGTTTCCATGCCATATGTGAGTTAAGAGGAGCACGAGGAGCCATCCAGACCCCTCGAATCCTCCCTCATGGCTAGCCCAAGAGTCACCCAAAATAAGTGCTATTTTGCAACAATCCCGGTTTGGTCCCTGCATGCTTTACCTCCAGCCTCAAGGTCCCTACTATAGGTTACAATTACGCCCAACACCCTCTCCAAGGAACCTCATTCAATTTGGTACATAAAATATTAGGGTTTTCTAAAAAAATATGCTCTTTTTCGGTGTATTTCACGTATTTCGAGGTACACGAGTCGCCGAAACAAAAAACAGACCTTACCACGACGTCTGGCTCGTCGAGACCTATCAAATAGTGCATTTGCTTGTTTGATTCGGTATTCGTATAAATTCTCGGGCCATAAAGTTTTATGAGGTATACTGTATTGCACGTATTTCGATGCACCAGAGTTGCCAAACGCGAATTCTGTCAGTGCCATTGCGTTCAGAGCATCGAACTTAGCTAAAAATGACTACCCATACTACTAGGTCCAGGTCGCAGACAGTGGATCGGCCGTTGGCGGATCGAGAGGGGACCGAAAACTAGGGTTACTATTCATTCTACTATTCACTTAAGCTGTGGGCTCCGCAGCTTCTTCACTGATTCTCGGAAGATCCGACCGTCGGATCGAAAACATATGAATATGAATTTCTCTTGTTTTGATGAGACGGTCGTAATGGTGATCTCGGATTTTTGAGATCAGACCCCGATCAAAAGTCGATATTCTTGGGGTTCAATTACACTATAATTTATTTATTTTTGCTAATTATTAATCCAGAAAATTATTTAAACTTTAAAATTTAATTTTTAAAATTTACGATTATTACAGGATGAGACTTTTGTAATCTCTCCGTCTCTACAAATTTTAGATGAGAATGAACATCCAAATTGGATTCGAGTTAATATAAATGAATATGCCAATGTTGAAGCATAAATTTTTTTAAAAAATTATTGAAACAATACTTCTCATGCATGTGATATTTTCATCTCAGGTTAATTTGATGAATATACTCTTACTCTATATTTTGTTGATTAAGTTCTATTATTTTAGATTTGCTTGATTTATATTTTTTGTTTATCATTTGTAGTAAATTGAAACATGTCCTTGAGTTCTAGAAGATTGCGTAGTTGCAACATAGTTAGATCTACCCCTGGAGATGACTTGGAAGTTCAAGGACCAGTAGGAGATGAGCATTTGCCATTTTTCTCAGAAACTCCTACAAATGTAAGTACCATTGAGATTGAAAATAATAATCAAAATGATTTATTTCTTTGGATCATTGGTAAGCAATATTATTTATTAATTATGTAGTGTATAAGCTTGATTTTCTATTGAAGTTAACAGATTTAAGTTTATTTTCAGATACTGATAAAAATCGACGTAAGAAACGAGGAAGAACAACATTGGCAGATGTGTGGAACCTACTTGAAGGAGAGAGGATTGATGTCGAAGTTGATAAATATGGGGTTCCATGTACCTATGCAGGATCTGTTATTGGATCATTTTTAGGAGTAATCGCGAAAAATAAAATATTTGCTCCTTTAAATATTCCGCGATGGGATAATCAAATTTTTAATCCATTCAAGGAGAAAATGCTAAAACATATTGAGGTTCTTTCATCTTTGCTCATTATTTTTTTTATTGTATATTTATATATTTTTATTATATTACATTTTTAACAGTAAAATTTTTATTTTATGAATAGGTAAATTTTAGATATCCTGAGGGAACGAGACATTGGGTGTTGGCATCATTGAACAAAAAATGGAAAAATTATAAAAGTGAATTAAAATGTGAATTATTCTCAGAAGACAAACCGATTCAAGAATTAGTTGACAATGTACCAACAGGTGTGATTAGAGACCAATGGACTAGTCTAGTAGCATATTGGTCCACCGAAGAAAATAAGGTATAAAAATTTTATTTTTATAGTAATGTTATTGATAGTGCATTATTCACTTTTTAACATATTTATTTATTGTAGAAACGTTGTCAAATTAATTCAACTTCTGCAAAGATGGTGAAGATGGCCCATACTTCGGGAAGGAAAAGTTATGCAAGAAAGCGAAAGGAAATGGTAATAGCTCGACATTTAAATTTATTTTATTTTAAGTAATATGTCATGTGTTTTTATAATTTAGAAATTATTATTTATAATTATAGAAAATTGTTCTTGGTAAAGAACCTGATCGGCTTACTTTTTGGGAGGAAACTCATAAGAAAAAGAATGGAGATTTTGTGACTGAAGATGCGAAGAAAAATTTGGTAAGTATAATTTTCTATCATATAGTCATATTTAACATTCATATAATTTGTGAAATATGAATACTTATTTTCAAATCTCTAACAGGATGATGCGCGTGCAAAGTTCATTACACTTTCACAAAGTTCCGAATCTGATACGAACAAGCTGATGGATGAAGCCTTTCTAGATGTCATGGGTCCTGAGCATAATGGACGTGTGAAAGGTTTAGGATTGGGACTTACGCTAAGATCATATTATGGCGTAAAACATATAAATTTATCTACAATGGATGAATCAAGAGAAGATCAATCAGAGGAAGTAAAAAGGCTCAAAGAAGAAATGCGAGAGATGCGAGAGGAAATGGCTCAGCTAAAAATAAATTTATTGCAGGTATGCTAAATTAATCGCAAGTTATTATTATTATTATTATTATATATATATATATATATATATATATAATTATTATTATTATTAGGTTGTCATATAACTAATAATTTTTATAATGTTTGATTATATATATATATTATTATTATTATTATTAT
Source organism: Tillandsia leiboldiana (assembly GCA_029204045.2). Lineage (NCBI taxonomy): Eukaryota > Viridiplantae > Streptophyta > Magnoliopsida > Poales > Bromeliaceae > Tillandsia > Tillandsia leiboldiana. Next base: position 52,228,678 of record CM055063.1, on the reverse strand, counting down.
TATTATTGGGTTGTCATATAACTAATAATTTTTATAATGTTTGATTTTTTTTTAGGTTGCTGGGGCAAAACAAATATAGTTGGGGCATTTTCTCCAAATAAATTTTCATCGAATGCAAGTCACGAGCCCGAGCCCACAAATGAAGAAGATTAAAATGTAATTTAAATTTTTGTGAATGATCGACAACTCAAATGTTGACAAACTATTAAACTTTTTTTATTACGGCATCACTACTCTCTATAATGCTTATTGAACGATATGTTATGTGTTTTGGTTGATATATTATCTTAAATTATGAAAGTTTTGATGATGTTTTTTACTGTTTATTGAGAATTATTTTGTTTCTTGTATTGTTAGTATATGTTTGAAATTAAATGATAAATTTCGTATGATTGTCATCGAATCTGTAATGTTATGTGTATAAATATGGTTTAAAATAATTATTAAATATAATTTTTATTTCATTTTTTACGTAGAGGCGGTTCAAACCACCTCTTTATAATGAGATTTTGTTAATCTGTAGAGGCGGGTTAAACCGTCTCTAAATAGCAAACCTTTGTAGAGGCGGTTTGAACCACCTCTATAAAATAATATCAGTAAAGACGTTTTGAACCGCCTCTACAATACAACATTCGTAGCGGCGGTTTAAACCGCCTTTATGTTATTATGAAATTATATATATATATATATATATATATATATATATATATATATATATATATATATATATATATATATATATATATATATATATATATATATATATATATATAATTAAATAAAAAATTTGGTGCGGTGGTCAAAACCGCCCCTAGAGAACCGTCTCTAGTATTCTCCGACGGTCCTCCAAACCGCCTCTATAATGTAGAGACGGCGTCTACGCCGGCGGTCCAGAGGCGGTCATTAGAACCGCCTATAGCGCTTGTAGAGGCGGTTTAAACCGCCGCTACAGTAACTAAGAACCGCCTCTACAAGTACTTTTTAGTGTAGTGCCGGAACGTGACAAATTATTTCCACAATTCTACCTTCAATATTTTCTACAATTCAGCGCTATATAATGCTTATACACATACACAAACAATTTTAGGGAATCACAAATGACAACCATTATTGAATCTCTTTTTTTTCTTTTTCTAATTTTCCAATGAATAACACTTACCATGTACAAATGAAATGAGGAAACTGAGGTTTTTGTTTTCAACCCTATTTATTGTACTAAAACAAATGTACAACATCTAAAACTAGCTAGAGAGAGAGAGAGAGAGAAGGGAGGGGACTGTATATGAACCATTTGATATATAGCTCTCCATGCGAACTGTATGTCATTCAACAGCTCATATATATATATATATATATATATATATATATATATATATATATATATATATATATATATATATATATATATATATATATATAATTCCGCTATAATACTATTGATAGTATCAATTATTTGGTGCTATCAAGTTTTCTACCTTTAGATCAATCTCTTTGATCATTTTTATTCGTTAGATTTTACTATTTTTCCAACCATCCATTAAAGTAACCAACTATCATCTCAACCACATATCTTTTATTCCAAGAATTAAAAACTTAATATCATCAATGACTTGGTGTTATTAATAGCATTCCAGCCTAGCTCTCTCTCTCTCTCTCTCTTTATATATATATATATATATATATATATATATATATATATATATATATATATATATATATATATATATATATATATAGAGAGAGAGAGAGAGAGAGAGAGAGAGATGGATAGATTTGTATGTTTATAAAAGTACGGAGTCTTATGTGATCATAAGTTGTTTTCGATATTGTGACTTTCGAATCGATGATCGGCTCCGTTAGACTTAATATAGAATATTTAAAGTATTTAAAAAATAAATTTTGAAATTGTGAAATTAATATTATTTGCATAGTGATCAAAGGGCTCAAAATTAATAATTTTAATGATCGTGGTGAGCTATTTATATATTTAATGAGATAGAAATATTCAAATCTCGTAAAATTTTGATAGAAAATTTTTTACAGTATATAAAATAAGATCAATATTTTTTATTTAAAATTTTAGTGTCATATCATCATATTTTGTAAGATTTTTATTTTCAGTCGTTGATTTTGAACCATTTTGATCACTACACAAATAATATCGAAAAATTATAAAATTTATTTTTTAGATACTTCAACTACTTTAGATCAAGTCTAACGGAACCGATCGTCGATTCAGAAGTTGCAACATCGAAAATAACCTATAAGCACGGATACCTCGGTGCTTATAAAAGTATCCGGCCGTACTATATATATATATATATATATATATATATATATATATATATATATATATATATATATATATATATATATATATATATATATATATATATATATATATATATATATATATAGCGTAGGGCTACTATACTCTTATGAGTATAAATTTTTTTATACTCATAATTTTTTTATCCTTGGATGAAGGAATGTGCGGTTAGGATGATAGTGGTTCCCTTAGAATTTACTAGGTTGTTGGGAAAATAGTATAAATTTAGGAACTATTATAATCCTAACCGAACATTACTTCATCAATTTATGAATACAAAAAAATTTTACTAGCCAGACCTCTATATATATATATATATATATATATATATATATATATATATATGAACATATAATTGTCCTAGGGGATGCGTTCTAATTAAATTTTCGGTGCATAATACATAAAAAAAAAAAACATCAACTCAATATTATGATCAAGTATCTAGATCTAGTAATCCATCTCCATCACTAAACATCAAACCCCAATCAGTGAAGTCAGTGTCCCAGAAGGACATGGATGATTCTGCCCACTCCATGGATTGAAGCTGCAGGTTCATCTCCTTAGCCTTATCTTCTAAAGAATTTGAGGAAGCCAATGATGCTGAGCTAGAAGATGTGGAGTGACAGGAAGAGGCAGCAGAAGCACTGCAAGGGATGATAATCTCATGGGGCTCCATCATGGGCACTTCATCTGTGCAAAAGTCATGAGCTGATTTGCCGTCAACGAGTTCGCCGACATCCGCCGCGAGATCGAGTTGATCTGCTTCTTCCAGAAGCTGATCACTGCTTCCGCCTTTCCGGTCATCAGTTGCTGAAACCCTAACTGGTGGCTGCTGTTGGTGATTGCTGTGCTGCTCTTGTTCACCACTCGAAGGAATTATAGGCTCGTGAGTGAGGGGGTCAATTCCCATTTTTCTCAGCTTCTTCTTGATGTGCGTGTTCCAGTGATTCTTGATCTCATTGTCAGTTCTACCTGGTAGGTAAGATGCTATTTTAGACCATCTGCAAGAGAAAGGAAAGGACTTATAATTAAGCACATAATCCGGCATATTCAATTCGAATTTCACAAATCAGAAAATTAATATTTAAGAACAATTATTTTCATATTTAACGATCCTTAAAAGCGTTTCAATATAATCTAACATCATATTTAAAAACGTTGGTTAAAACATCCGCAAATAAAGAATCGTCGCGTATATACCAACGCAGTGACTGCAAATAAAGAGTCGTCACATATATATACTGACGTTTATACCACGTATCGGTAAAATATATTCTAATACTTTAAGGCCTTGTTTGGATTCGGTATAGAAGCGGGAATAGGAGGGATATCCCTCTTATTCTTCCAAACGCATCAGGAATCAATCGGTATAGCTTGTTCCAGTACAACTAGAATAAGTAAAAATTACTGTTCTTATTCTTTCCAACCACCCTCTTACTTTTTCCTTAAATGTCCTCCCACGTCTACCAAGACACCATCTCTCACATCATTATTACATAATAAAGTTTGAGGGTAAAAAGGTAATTTATCTCAATTAAAACTCTTTATTTTTCTTATTCCTCATTCTCATATCAAACACAAAATCTCTTATCCTTGAAATCATCCAAAACGCTTTTTTACACTAGTTCCGTACTTTATACTTATCCCTGAAATAGCTAGTTCTGTCTTATCCCGTTACCAAACGGGCCCTAAAACATCAAAAAATTAAAAATAATAGTGTGACTATTATATAGTCCCACATCGGATGCGAATGTGAATATGTTTGGGCTGACGAGTACGTCAGGCCTAAAAGGGGAAGTAATAGTTCCACATGGGATGCAAATATATATGAATATGTTTGGATATATAAGAGGACATAGACATTAGTAATAATAACTGAATTTAAATATTTTGAACTGTACTTTGAATTCAATAAGGTATTATTACTAGTGAGCCGAATCATTACAAAGTTTATATACACTTTTCGAAGCATCAATATTTACTCTATTATAACGACACTTTTTCGAAACATCATCTAATCAAAAATATTTACTATAATAGGGAGATGCTTTTTCGAAGCACCATCTAATTAAAATATATATATATATATATATATATATATATATATATATATATATATATATATATATATATATATATATATATATATATATTTATGGTGTCTACTCCGTAGAGTTTGTCGGATCTAAAATTTTGAAAAGATTTTACTAATGTAAAGAATGTATAAAATTTTTGGGTCGGATAGGAGAAAATAACTTCGGCCCGAAAACAGACCCGCATGAAACTGGCCATTCATGAACTGGATTTTGCTCAAGCCTAATTAATCTCACCCTAGTATACTAAGAACCACAAATATTAAGAGCAACTAAAGAGCTAAAAGAGACAATAGGTTATATGCAGGCCACAATTAATCTAGCTATTGTCAAAAGTTTGGACCAATAAAAGGGGTGACTTTGTAGAACTTCGTTTTCAAGGGAACACTTTGTCGAACGTTCTTAAAGCCAAGTCAATTCAAATTTCTCCCCTGATCAAAACACTTCGACCGTTGGAAATCATTGAAAAATAAAATAAGAATTATATTTTACAATATATTTAGTATTTTGAAAAATTTAATACCTAATAAAATTATTTTTCTGTCTTTTACTGTTTGGATTGCGAGCCTTAACAAAAAAAATTCTGTTTTAAATTTAAACTTTCAATACAAAAAATTAAATTTTAAAATATAAATTTTTAATTTTAAATTTTAAAATTTTAAAATTAGGATTTAAATTTTAAATTTCAAAATTAAATTTGAATTTTAAAATTTTAAAATTTGAATGCGAAATTTTAAATTTTAAAATTTAAATTTCAAATTTCAAATTTAAAATAAAATTTTAAAATTTAAATTTCAAATATAAAATTTAAAATTTTAAAATTTTAAAATTTAAAATTTAAAATTTTATAATATTAATTTTAAATTTTAAACATAATAAATTTAATTTTAAAATTTTAAATTTTAATTTTAATATAATAAATTTTAATTTTACAATTTAGAATTTTAAATTTCAAAATTTTAAATTTAAATTTAGATTTTACTTTTTAATTTTTCAGTTTCAAATTTTAAATTTCAAATTTAAACTTTTAAATTTTTAATTTTTAATTTTAAATTTTAAATTTTTAAATTTTAAATTTTTAAAATGGGGTGAAATGGGAAAGAGGGCAAGTGAGAAATCGTACGCAAAAAACAGAAAAAAAAATTTCGCCGCTCAGAACACTTTTGTTTTTTTTTTCTAAAAATACTTCGAAACAGCAAAATTATTCTGTTATATTTTTATGTTGTTGGCCATCTAAACGGACCAATTAATATAAAAATAAAAAATTTTATAAAATAGAGTAAAATTATCTAAAACAGGTTTTGAATGTTTCCTAAACGGCCCTTCATTTTCAAGGAGTGCTCTATAGTCTAAAGTACTTCACTTCAAATGGGGACTAGAATTATATCAGAAGTATTATTGTCTAAATAACTACTACCAAAAATTTGATGTTAGAATATTACTTTGTACTTTAATTAGTATTTAATTATAATATAATTTAGCAAATTAAAGTATGTAACAAGAAATCATGGTTTTAGAAACAATATTTTGGCATTAACTAGTTATATATCTAGGCATGTTTTGTATTAAGTGTTATCTAATGCTATAGTGCTAAAAAAATATTTGGATAGTTATATGTGTAGCTTCAAAAATTATATTTTAATCGAATTATTACGATCTACACAAAAAAGATATTTTATTGAACATAAACAGAATATTTTTCACATTGCATTTTTTTCTCAATGTAGATAATAATCTTTTCCTAATTTAAGGTTTAACCATCTTGATACAGAATTTGTTCAATAAATTGTGTGGAAATATTCACTTTGAGTTTTTATAATTTCCTGATGTTTAATAAATCTACGTAAGTAAATATACCACTACAACAAAATTAGATTATAGCTAGAGATATATTTTTATGATATTTTTGTGTAAGAATTTTTTCTATATTCCATCTATATCCAAAATTAGATTAGAGAGACATATTTTTAAAATATATTATAATAATGTGTCGCTATACATCCTATCGACTGCATATATAGCGACACTAATAATAAGTGTTGGTATTTTTTGTTAGCGATATTTTTTAAAAATTTTAAAAATACTTAAAAATATCGGCATAATATAATTTTATTATAGTGTATATAGAGATTAAAATAAAACTAATTTTAAGAGTTTAGGATTTCTAACGTCAAAATTGAAAGTTAATTTAACGACCAAAGTAAAACCTATAGTTTAAAGTTCAAAACTAGTGGTACAATTTAAATATATTATAAATTAGTTCAACATTAACTAAAATCGGGTAAAAACACTTTAAAAATTTTATATATACTAATTAATAGAAACTACGGATAAAAAAAATATTTTTACTAGCTAGGGCTTACATTAAATGCTATGTTAAGTGTACACACACACACACACACACACACACACAC
>CM055063.1:52191204-52221832 GCA_029204045.2 Tillandsia leiboldiana | reverse complement strand
AGTTTAAAATTTTTCTTTTTCCCACATCATTTTAACATGATATCATATAGTACATGATTATATTGTTCTTAATTGGAGTCTTCATATTTTCTAGGATATAATTAATTTAATAATAATTTTATATAATATTTTAAAAATCAAATCGACCAGTGATTCAGAATTATTATTGCTTTAAGGATCAATAGTTGGAACAACCATGACATTAACATAACATTATAAATATTTAATAATTATTTTTAATTTTATTATATAAAAAACATTAATATATTATTATCATAGTATATATTTTATTTAATTATAAAATATGATTGGCTAGACCAAATTAAATATATATAACTATATAAGACTAATTTATGTTAATAAAAAATAAAATCAACTAAATTAATTTTAAGAATTTACTATAACAAAATTATGCTATAGCGACATTTTTAAGTATTTCTAAAATTTAAAAAAAGTGTCGCTGGCAAAAATACCGACACTTATTATTAGTGTTGCTATATGTGCTGTCGCTAGGGTGTATAGTGATACATTTTTGTAATGTATCTCAAAAAAAAATGTTCCTATAATCTAATTTTGAATATAAATGAAATATAAATAGGACGCTTATACAAAAATGTCACAAACATATATTTCACTCGTTGAATTTTAAAATAACTCGTCCAAAAGCAACTCGACAAGTTTAATTAAAATCAGATTATTTCACTGGCTCCATGATTGAGCCGCGCGCTCAAACAGGTCAAAGCAATATTTATTTATTTAATTTTTTTTTTTGACTTATTCGGTTCGAGATGTTGCTTAATAATTTATTATTTTATAATATTAATTATTAAAAAAAATTAAAAGTAGATTTGGTGTAGATGGGTGTGTTTAAACCAGGTATTATGCAATGACTTACCATAATTGAGGAGGAGAGTTGGGGACACATGTCGCTTTCCCCAACTTTCCTTTAATAATATGTAATAAATAGAAAAAATAAAAATATATTATTGTTTTAGTATTTTATTTAATTATAAAATAGTAATTGCCCAATTAAATTAAATAGATATAAAATTATAAATTTTATCTTATATAAAATTAATTTATACTAATAAAAGATAAAATTAATTAAATTAATTTTAAGCTGTTGAATTTTAATATAACTTGATTAAAAAAATTTAGCTAATTTAATTAAAATCGAACTGCTTTACTGGTTCGATAGTTGAACTGTGGGATCAGAGAAAATAAAAATAAATTTCGTTTGATGAGTTTAAAACTGGTGTAAGCAACTCATCTTTAATAATAAGTAATAAGTAATAGATAATAGATAGATAATAGATTATGTAATAGTAGATAGTATCTTACACTACAATAAAATTAGGCTATAGCGATGTTTTTAAGTGTTTCTAAAATCTAAAAAAAATATCGCTGACAAAAATACCGACACTTATTGTAAGTGTTGCTATATGTGTCGTCGTTAGGGTGTATAGCGATGTAATGTGTCCCAAAAATGTGTCCCTATAATCTAATTTTGGATATAGATGGAATATAGATAGGACACTTATACAAAAGTGTCACAAATATGTGTCCCTATAATCTAATTTTATTGTAATGTTATAAAAAGTGTTTTGAAATCTAACAAAAAAACAATTAGAGTGAACTTGATATATTGAAGAGATTGATTGAAACTCTTGTATATGTTGGTGATTCCACTTAGGATCAGCTATAATTCAAATAATTACACTCCATCTCATATAAATTTATTCTTGGACCAGTATAATTCTAATTGTATATTTTCTTTATTTAAAAACTAAAAATTTATAAGTACGAAAAGATCTATATTTATAAATATATAGTAGTCGGACTATATATATATATATATATATATATATATATATATATATATATATATATATATATATATATATATATATATATATATATATATATATATATATATATATATATATATATATATATAACTAGATTGCTATATTATTAATAGCATCAAGTCATTAGTTCTATTAAATTTTCAATCATTGGATTAAAAAAATATGTGGTTAGAATGATAGGTGGCACCTAGAGTTTAATGGGTGATTGAAAAAATAATATGATTTAATGGTTGGAAATGATCAAAAGAATAGATCTAACGGTAAAAAACTTGATAGCACCAAATGCTTGGTACTATCACAAGCATATATAAGAGCTCAATTATATATATATATATATATATATATATATATATATATATATATATATATATATATATATATATATATATATATATATATATATATATATAGTAGAGTTTATATATTTTTAAAAGTACAAGTCGAACTATACTTGTGAATTTTTTAGCATTAGATTTGTATTGAAATTTGTGCTATTATAAAGTCAACTAAAGAGAGAAAAAGAAAAAATACAATAGCAAAAATTTCAATGCAAATTCTAAAAAATTCACAATTATAGTTAGACTTATACTTTTGAAAGTATATATAAGCTCTACTTTCTCTCTCTCTCTCTCTCTCTCTCTCTCTCTCTCTCTATATATATATATATATATATATATATATATATATATATATATATATATATATATATATATATATATATATATATATATATAACTAGGCTATTATGTTATTGATAACACTAAGTCATCGATTCTATTAGGTTTTTAGTCCTTAAATTAAGAGATGTACAGTTAAGATGATAGTGATCATATAGAGTTTAGTGGATGGTTGGTGGAATAGTATGATCTGAAGGATGGAAATGATCAGAGGAATAGATCTAACGGCTAAAAATTTGTTATTTAGCACTAAATGTTTAGTACTATTGATAGCATAGTAGCGAAACTCTCTCTCTCTCTCTCTATATATATATAGAGAGAGAGAGAGAGAGAGTTTGGCTATAGTGCTTCTATTAGTACTAAAAACTTGTATTATCAAAACTTTTACCATTAGATCTAATTTTTCGATCAACTTCATCTTTTAGATAATCCTATTCCACCAACCACCTCTTAGTTTTTTTTTCTGATATTTTTTTTGAACCAAATAAATATAATTGTTGTTGTTGTTGTTGTTGTTGTTGTTGTTGTTGTTGTACAAGCCAAATACTAAAATTTCTATTCCACCGAAAACTATTATTCACAGTTTGATGTGGAACCAAACAGCCCCTTAACTCTTTCATAAACAGGAGCATGGACCTTCAATTATGGCAATTTAATTCTATATGCTTTATTAAATAATTCAATAGAATATTTTTGTCAATTTAATTTACTAATTATATAGACATTTTTTTAAAATTTTTTTGATAATTGGGTGTGAGAATTGAAAAGTCCGGTCAAGCTAACTTCACTTCCTTTTTTACATGTTAGTATAAAAAAATTATATATATGTAAGATATGTGACCAAAATAACAGTATAGCTAGTAACTTAACTAAAGAGAGGGTCTTTTAAAATATTTTTGTAGAGTTTAGAAGATTATTATTTAGCAATGCTAACTGTATATTTTATTTGGAATATACGATACATAATCTCATCGTTGTATTCTAAAATAAATAAAGTCTAAAATATATATATACTTTTTTTGAAATGCATAATTAATATTTTTTATTATTATTTATAGAAGACCTGAAGTAGGGGTGGCAATTCAGTTCGCTGTTCGCGAGCCAGCTCGTGTTCGGTTCGAAATGAGCTCGAGATCGAATCGCTCGGTTAGTAAACGAGCCGAACAAGAGCCGAATTTTTCAGCTCGTTTAATAAACGAGCCGAACATGAGCTGGGGTCAGCTCCCTCGTGTTCGGCTCGATAACAGCTCGAATATATATATATATATATATATATATATATATATATATATATATATATATATATATATATATATATATATATATATATATATATATACTATTTAGATTTTAGGCCATCACTTTTTTATGAATTTTAATTATTTTTTAATTTTCTTTCAACTTTACATCTAATAGTAGGAATGAAAATCAAACTTGTTGTTCGCGAGCCAGCTCGTGTTCGGTTCGTTAATAAACGAGCCGAATACGAGCCGAATTTTTCAGCTCGATATTTAAATGAGCCAGCTCGTGTTCGGCTCGTTTATTAAACGAGCCGAACACGAGCCGATCCCAGCTCGCTCTTGTTCGACTCGTTGACACCCCTAACCTGAAGTATAGGAGGTCCATATATATATATATATATATATATATATATATATATATATATATATATATATATATATATATATATATATATATATCGTAAATATCAATACTTTGAAAATCATGTCAAATATCGATCCAAGAATATTGCTGGACAAAAAATTACTTAATCAACCAATCCATCATCCACTGATAGCATGACATCATAAATAGTTAATTATTATTTTTAATTTTATTATAATTATATAATATTATTCTATTATCATATTACACTTAGTGTTAAAACATTAATTTTTAGATCAAATTATATTATAATAAATAATGATATTTTTTAATATTTTTAAAATTTGAAAAAAATATCGCTGACAAAAACTCGACACTTATTATTAGTATCGCTATATATGTAGTCGTTATAGTGTCTAGCAACACAGTATTATAATGTGTTTCAAAAATATATTTTTATAATTTAATTTTAGATATACATGAAATATAGATAGAATATTTGTACAAAAGTATTATAAAAATATGTCGTTATAATCTAATTTTATTATAGTGTTAAATATAAATTTTTAAATTTTATTTTTATAAGTCTAAATGTCAATTAATTAAGTTAATTTTAAGCCGTTAAATTAATTAAGACTTGATTAAAAAAATAATTTTTGAGGATTAAACCGAACCGCTTTTTAAATTCGATGACGATGGAGAGTTTTAAATCGTTGGCAAATAACATAATAATTTTTTAGATGGTTGACCAAATCTTCTCCATTTCGAGTTAGTGTGGAGCCCCTTTCTTTGACTTTGTACGTACCACAAGCGTGACAACACGTGTAAAACAGGGATAGGATAAGATGACACGTGGAAAGTGGGACCTACGACAGTGCCACCTCATCTACTCCCTTAATTTGCTTACTATGGCAACGCAGTTGGCTATACAATCTCCATTACACGTAAAAGTGGAGGGATTTAGTGGAAATTAGGTGCAATTTTAAGAGTGCCTATCACAAAAATTTTAAAATATTATAAATATATTTTTAAAATTATTAATTTTATCTTTATTATTATAAATAAATAAATTTATTAAAAAAAAATTGTCACATTAATTAAAAGTTTTAGACTAATTGTTATTCTAATTATATCTAATTTTACATAGTTGCATGCATGGTATTGTTTTTATTTATAATTTAGGTCTCTTTTTTTTTTTTTTTTTTTTTTTTTTTTTTTTTTTTTTTTGGTGAATCTATAGTTATATATTATATATCTATTTTGTCTAAACTAGTATGACTTTTTTTCTTTGTTTACTATTTGCATAGTTTATTTTTTAAAAAATTGATTAAATTTATAATTTAATTTTATAATATTTACAAGCAAAAGATCTTTACATTTATTAAACAAATAAATATAATAGATGATGGATAAAATAAAAATTATATTTAGTTTTTAAATGTATTGTTGTCAATGTGAGTATTTTATGAAGTTTCCCTAATTTGGAGAGATTTAGTTTATATTGACACTTCAATATTTAGATGTTTCTATTAATCAAGGATTAATTACAGGAAATTATTTAATCTCTTAAATGTGAGGGAAAATCGAATTACAACTTAAGAGGGATGGTGAGATAATCGTAGAGACCATCAATATCTTTTTAGAATTAAATGCATTAAATTCTACGTACAAACTTTTTTTTTATTATTTTTTTTTGCTTATAATTATCTAAACTTCAAAAATTACAAAATTATCATATGTACAAGACTAAATTGCACTTTTGATCCTAAACTATAATGAGGTAGTTTGATCTTTAAATTTTAATTTATTATAATTTTTTGGTTAAAATTTTAGGAGTTCGGCTACTATGCTATCAATAGTAGCACTTTGTGCTATTAAGTTTTTCACTATTGGATATCTATTTCTTTGATTATTTTCTCCTCTTATATTATATTATTTTTTCAACCATCCACTAAACTTTAGAATATTATTATTATCCTAACCATACATTTTTTCATCCAAGAACGCAAAATCTAATGGGACACTCAAAAATGGGTATACACTTAGTATTTTCCAAATTTTATTGTCTAATTTAGCTGACTCGATAGTGATATATATATATATATATATATATATATATATATATATATATATATATATATATATATATATATATATATATATATATATATATATTACAATATGACAATGATGTAACATATTAATTATTACTATCCCATAAATCATAACACCTACACCACTACTATATCAACAACACATTAGAATTTAATTAACTAAATTAGACTATATAATTTTATTACAGTAATTTTAAAAATTTAAATTAAAATTATAATAAATTAAAATTTAAAGATTAAAATCATGTCAATCGTAGTTTGAGCCAACAGTGTAATGTAGCCATTGTTGAATTAACCACCTAATAAGGTTTACATTTTATGTTCAACTTAAATTGATTAATGTTAGCTAAATGGTCAGCAAATAACAAATGACCCATAGTTGGTATTTAAAAAGATATTTAGTATTCGCTAACATTTTGTGGATGATTTAAAATTACAAAAAAAAAAAAAAAAACTTACTCATAACAAAATGAAAACTAAGAGACTATATATATATATATATGAGAGAGAGAGAGAGAGAGAGAGAGAGAGAGAGAGAGAGAGAGAGAGAGAGAGAGAGAGAGAGAGAGAGAGAGAGAGCGGGGGCACCGCGCGTGTAAGGAGTCGAATCAGTCTAGGCAAAACTGAGTGCCTTGGGGTATGGATGAGACGCCGCCTCTGTTCGTTGTCGGGCGAGATCGACTTATGTTTAGTCAACGAGTCTTATTGGTGATGGGATACTCCGATGGAACTGGGCTGACACTACGACTAATTATTATGAGGATAATAGAGGGTGACGTGTTGTGCCCACTGTCACGCCGCATTGCACCGCCTGGACAGCGCAGACTAGTCACATCTGTTCCTTTGAGTATCAGGTTGGTTCCCCTATATATAGTGAGGAAAGCGAGTTTACTCGGAGGGAACCGATATCAAGAGAGAGAGGGAGAGAGAGAGAGAGAGAGAGAGAGAGAGAGAGAGAGAGAGAGAGAGATCAGCTCGAGCCGAAAAGGACCAAAGTCTTCAGGAGAACACAGAAGCTTGAGGACTTCTACCTCGCGTCAACTCACACTAGAAGGAGTGTTCCTTATCGATCTCGACAGTCGATCGCTATCCTTTACCGAGCGGTTCAACTAGAAGTGGGGGATATCGCTAAGAAGGGCAGATCTCTTACTTTGTCTATTGTTCTTAAGTTTTGGTTGGCTTGTTTGTGGGCTTTCTGTTTTGAGTAGGGAGATCTTGGGAGTGTTGTGTAGAACTCTCTGAACCTTGAGGATTTGGCCCGTAGCGGTTAGTGAACTTTGTGTTCGTCGTGTTTTGCTTTGTGGGTCTCACGGTAGAACCATGCTGGTTGTGGAACCATAGGATCAGTTGAGTATGAGAGTATGGTTGTGTCGCATCTAGCTTAGGTGTAGCCTAAGAGGACCCTAGAGGTGGGAACTCCAATGTATTGTGAGCTAGATAGCTGGCCTTCGGGCTCTTATGGCGTGAGAGCGCTTTTGATTGAAGAGAAGGTCGATACTTTCGACTCCTCTGGAAATAAGCGTATAGAGCTAACGATAGGTGTGTCGATGTGGGTGGAATCCCGGCCTCTCCCATATGGTGATGTGGATGTAGCCCACTGGAGAATAACGAGGGTACGTCTCGGTTCTCCAGTCGTCGCGTAGTTGTTGGAAAAACCCCACCGAGAGTGACGATGGTGGTGTCCTAGCTCTCCGGGAAGCAAGATTGTTTAACTAGGTAGTGGCGAGTGTGAGTTTTTTCGGCCCCTCTACTTGGCACCCAAGGACCAGTCTGAAGAGCGTACGGACATCCGACCTCACCCAGATGAATGTATGGGTTGCCGATGAGAGTGCAGTTCAACGAGTCGACCTCCACTCGGGGTTCGTACAAGTCAACCGATTAGGGAGGTGAGACCTCTTTCGACTTTAGCGCAGGTGAGTTGTGCTTGACAGATCTGAGCCGAGGTCGCTGGTAGGTGTTGCGGTTTTGGTTGGGTATTGGTAAGGCATCTGAGGTGTTCTTGGCCCTTTACTGTTTTCTTTATCTTGTGAGCTATTTTTTGACTTACTTTTGTTGATACCTTTTACAAACTAATTAAATAAGTGTACAATATTCTTTCTCGGTGATCAAATCCACTATGAACTTTAATTACTTCTCAACCCTATGGTTTACTTATTTTCATGTGTTGATTCAGTTGGTGAGGCGCAGGACCGTGACAACAATATGGTTGTCGTCTGTAGTAGTTTCAGGTTGGAGACCATATATTTTTGAAAGTCTCACCATCTAGGGGGATCCGGAGATTTGGTGTGTGTGGGAAGCTTAGCCCACGGTCTATTGGTTCCTTTGAGATTCTTAAGCAGGTTGGCTCGGTAGCATATAAAGTAGCGCTTCCCTCATGGATGGCAAGTACACATGACATTTTTCATGTCTCGGCTATGAGGAAGTATGTTTTCGACCCCGCGCATATGATCGACTTCACCTCCTTGGAGTTGGGCGACGACTTGAGCTATGAGGAGCGCTCGGTGTGGATTCTTGCTCGAGAGACAAAATAATTGCGCAATCGGGCGATACCATTTGTGAAAGTCTAGTGGAGCAATCATGAGGAGCGCGAGGCGACTTGGGAGCCCGAGGCGGAGATGATGGATTCCTACCTATTTCTGTTTGAGACTCCCTTCTGAGGTTCAGTTCTTCCAGTTTCGATAATGAAAATTTTTGAAGAAGAGGAAGATGTGGTGAACCGGAGTCTGATGCTGAGATGGACAGACAAGCATCGCTGAAGCCCCGATAGCCGAGGGGAGGCGCAACTTTGACTATCAAGAGTGAACTTGTTTTTGGGTCTTGGATTCGACTATCAGGATGTTGAACTGAGTGGCTCAGTCGAGATGTCTCGCCGAGCCGTTTAGCCGAACGCAAACTGAGGGTGTATCAGCCAAGCTGAGAGTTTATTGTAGCACGGATGGCCGAAGGCAGGGTAGCTTCGCCTGATCAGCTGAATGGAGTCATGCCAAAGTAGTGATCAACTGAGTGATCACTGTCGCTGCGACAGCTGTGGAACCATGGTGGCAACCGATGTGAGCAGGAGAGTTGTTGAAAATAGTGCCTGTTGTAGACTGTTGTCAGAGAATGAGTGATATTTTGGGGAACTATTTGGAGACCGACCAATATTAGGGTGGCAGTTGGGCAGTTTGTGGAGTTTGACTTTTTCTCCCAAGTAACCCCTTTAATAACTCTCTTACACTTGAGGGATAGCCTTTTCTCCTATCACCTAAGAAGTCATGAAAACTTCTTCATCCTTTTTTTTTCTACCCTATGGTGGAGTGTGCTGTTGGTGAAACCGAGAAAAAGAAGTGATGTGACCAGGCGAGAGCTTGAACCATGATTTGGACTCATACTTTCTTCCTCCCATCGAAGGTTGGTAGGGCTTCACTTTGGAATTTTGGTTGGGTTTTGTGTAACTATCTTCCCGACTGGTTGATCTGAGTTTTGGATTTGTGGGTTTTCTTCCTCTTTCTCAAAGTTTCAGAAGTTTGGACTGTGTTGCAGTTGAATCGATAGTTGAGGATCGCCGGTTGAACCGAGTGGAGTAGGGAGCGCTATTTTCAGGTAGCTTGGAAGCGCTGACTGTGGAGCCGAGTGAGGGCTCAAGTCGAGAGCCGAGACTTAGATCTGCCCTGCACCGATTTCTTATAGTGGTTGGACTAGCTTTCTAGGTGGGTTTGTCACGCCCTAGGGTCGGACTGCGACCCGGGCTCGCCAACAGATCTGCCACATATACGGGAAGTCCTGCATAGACAAAGCGTCTAACCTGCAAAAGATAGTATCTATAATGCTAAACAGATATATCAGAACATAAATAAAACTAACATAAACTGAAACATAATTCACTATATGTCTGATACACATCCAAAAATATAGAGGCATCTCTAGAATGCACAAAACAAAGTACAATAAAATAATCAGGCCGTATAGTACAACAAATCCAAAATAGTAATTGAAGAGGACGACTCCAAGTCCAAGTACACTCGGGTAGGAATCTAGCTCGCGATTCCCTTAACTCGATCAAGAACAACTGTCGGCAGAAGAACAGATGCAGAAGTCTCTACAAAAATGTCGCCAATAGCGAGTATGAAAACTATATAAACAAAGTAGTCCTCGGTGAGTACCGTCATCAAGATTGACGATCTACCCACTAGGTCTACTAGAGACATAAGTAAATCACTACTAAACAACAGAAAAGTGAAAGTTGGAATGAATCTACAGTTACTATACCTCTAACTACTATACTAAAAAAAAAAAGTAAAAAAAATGTAACTGCATGCATCTCATAAAATGCTCATAGCCAACCCAATCTCACTAACTGCCACTACGGGTCCAATCAAACCTGAACCCACCTACTACCATTACATCCACGAAGGACATGAATTACGTAGGGCACCTAAACGAGCTACATCGATGTCACGTAGAAAAAAGGCCTAACTCCAGAGTGGCACTTGAGGGGCACGACCCCACCGAGGAAAGCTGTGTATCTTAGTCAAGTTCAAAATGACTCATCCAGGCTATAGTCTAAATCCGATGATCAACCAACTCACAACTCTCAACATGCCCACGACATAGGCCGGAATACTCAATAGCCCGGGAGCACCGTCAACCCAAACGGCTGCCAACACTAGAACTCAATCTATACATTGTTGTCGACCCCCAAACACAAGCGTAAAAGCAATCTATACTAACTTGACAACTCACAACCCTCTACCCAGGGTGATAAAATATAAAAAAAAGAAGAACATGAACAGGCACGGTACAGATATTTTATCGAGTGTCCAAATGCAGGTAAAATAGTATTTTTTAATTATTTTTCTATTATCAACTACTATCTATTCTACACCAAAAATATTCAAGGGTCCAAATATAATTTTTTTGCTATTTTTCAGGCAGTATCAAATTTAACAAAAAAAATCTAACTATACTCTAGCATGCGGGATCTCAAAATAAAAATAGACATAATACAGAGTTCATCTATTTTGGTGAAATCAAACCCACCTCAAAACCTAATCCAACCATGGCAAGAAATCATCGCGGCTCGATCCACAACCTATAGCAAACTGGAGCTCCCGAAAACACGCGAACACACACAAAAAAAATCGATGCATCTTCTCAGCCTACTCTACCACCAGAACTTCTGCTAGCTCCAACCAGCTCCAAACAACCCACTTCACAAAGAAGAGGAAAAATTCCAAAAGCATCAAACTCTATACCACCATGGATGGAGGAGCTTCAAAAATCTCAAGAAAAAATCCAACTGAGAACCATCAGTAAACAAGCTCAACCTACCTCAACCTCACAGATTGAAGAAATCCAACAGAGAAGATGGGTTCGGAGGTTCTGTATGTCCAATAATGGTAAAGAACTCATAACCTCAAAAAATCTCACAAAAACCATTAGAAAATCCAAAAAATATCCAAGCCTACCTCAAACGCCAAGTGGATCTACCTCCAATCGCTCTGCTCGTCCGCTCGCACAGTCGGCGTGCGATCCGCTCCGTCAAGATGAAGCCTCTGAAGCAAGAACAGGCTCCCAAGGTGCTCAAACAGGTCATGGGTTTAGCTCCTGCTATTGTTGCCTACTTCTCTCACTGGCTCCCAAGAGGATGGATGGGGAGTAGGTGAGTCCATAAAATCCCAATCAAAGAGAAAGAACTCTCAAAAAATCCCTCTATGAGTCCTCTTATAGGAAAATTTTGTTTCAGGTAAAACGGACCTGCGGATCAACGGCAAAACTAATCTGGATCCAGCGCTATCAAGATATTTTTGGGCGCCCTAATTGGCATTAAGGAGCCTGGGAGACAAGGGCTCGAATTGGCCCAACTCCGGACTCTAACAAGCTGAAATCGGATCGCCTGAATTTAGGGATTCGGGCACCCGGAACCATGATTCGGGCGCCCAAATTCATGGAAACTATGGTTCCCATGAATTCGCCAATCCTGTGCCCGTTGTCGCTTCGATTTTTCGTGAAACAGTTCCCACTCAACCCGACCATCACCAGATGCATCGGTTAGCTAACTGCGCACCTCCGCAAGGCCTAGAAATACCAGAACACTACAAGGTTATTGTTGGCCGAGATTGATGAGCTCCTATTTAAGTCTAGTTGTACCAGCATGCACCTTATTATTAGTTTCTTGGTGATATCATGTGGATTATATGATATGGGTGTTGATGTTGCCCCTTTGATATGCTAGTATGTGTTAAAGAAGTTGAACTCTATATGTTTAGAGTTTACACTATCGACCATATTGTTTTTTCCTATTTTCATGTCTGGTAGTTGTTTATGCATTTGGGGTAGTGTAGTACTGGGTTGTACTTGTGCTGGGAGCCGAGCCGAGACTGTGTGAGTGTTAGTCAGTTGGTCGGTTGGGTTTGTGATGGGAGTCGAGCTGAGGTTGTGTGAGTGATGGTCGGTTGACCTGTTGTGCTTGTGCCGAGAAGCTGAGCCGATTTACTAAGGACTATCGGTTGATTTAGTGGCATCTCTAGGAGTCGATCCAGGCGAGATTGTAACGACCCGGCCCACTAGCAATAATAACTCGTTGGGCCTAAACCACAGCCCAAAATGCTTAAGCCCATTTATTATTACTAGTGTCCATGTCTTATATATACCCAAACACATCCACACTCCTATCCGATGTGGGACTATTAGGGTGTCACAGGGTGTCACAGACTCTCCCCATTTAGGCCTGACGTCCTCGTCAGCCCAAACACACACACAACAGCCCAAGATCACTAGGCGATGTGAGACTTCTCTCGCTAGCCCTGGCATCTAGACCCAGGCTCAGCCGAGACTCGCCACACACTTCCGGCTGGTTATTAGCTCTGATACCAAATGTAATGGCCCGGCCCACTAGCAACAATAACTTGTTGGGCCTAAATCACAACCCAAAATGCTTAAGCCCAGTTATTATTACTAGTGTCCATGTCTCTTATATACCCAATCGCAAATCTAATCCCATCCGATGTGGGATTATTGAGGTGTCACAGAGATGGTATTCGACTATTAGACTGATTGCGGGAACCGTTTTTAATGTGTGTTGTGGACTTGTGTTGTGTGCATTGTAGATCCGATTGATCCTATGATTTGGACTATAGCTTGCATGAGCCATATTGAGCTCAACTGAGATGCGCTACCTTTCTCTGTGGGGTCGCGCCTATCACGCCCCGGGGTCGAAACTGCGACTCGTATTTGCCAACAGATCTGCCGCCCATACGGGAAGCCCCGCATAGGCGAAGCGTCTAACCTGCAAAAGATAATACTACAGCTAAACAGATATCAGGGCGAGGAAAGTAAACTACTGAAATAAAAGATACAACTCTAAATAGTACATGTCAGGTCCTCACAATACATAAGTCGCTCAGAATAAACTCTCAAAAGTAAATATGCAATAATCCACTGACAGTACTGGAATCTCCAAAAAGGGTACCGCTACTCTCCAAGAAGGGGCAGGGATCTAGCTCGCGACTCCCTTACCTCAGTTAGTAGAAGCAGCAACAGCAGGGATAGGAATTGGAGTAGATGCCTCTGAAAAAAGTCATCACAGAGGGTGTGAGAACTACATCAAACAGTAGTTCTCAGTGAGTACCGTCTCCAAGACTACGGTCTGCCCAATAAGTTTACTAAAGACATAAGATAACAATGCAGTATAGGTGCTGATAAAAAGTTGGAAATAACTCTACAGCTACCATGCCTCTATCTATCATGCTCAAAGAATGATACAGATGATAAATGCATCTACTTGATATGCTCAATCTACCCAATCACACTGACTGCCACATAGGGTCCAGTCAAACCTGCGCCAGCCTACTACCACACATTTCCACAGGGATGGGATTTACGTAGGGGGTCCCACTCGAACTGCGTCGACAAGTCGCGATAGCAAAGTAACAAACCGAGCTCCGCAGCGGCACTCAAGGGGAGTGACCACACCGAGAAAGTATCCGCGCATATCTGTCGAGCTCCATACGGCTCATGTAGGCTATAATTCAAATCCATGATCAATCAGATCGGAAACAACAACCGAACACGAACAACATCAGCCGGAAACACTCAACAGTTCGGGACCACCGTCTGCCCGGATAGCTCCCAACTCTAGTATTGGTCTAATCTCAGCTACCAGACTCTACTCGGCCCCCAGGCACGAGTGCAACATGCATCCCATACTATCCCGACCACTCGGCCCACTACTTGGGCGAGAAAAATCTTAAGTCCAGGGAAATATAAATAAATAGTGTAGGAAGTCGAAAATGCCAAAAATACCCAAATTGAAGGTTTTCTAAAGTCTGGCCAAATATCATGCAACATATGATAAGGTGCTAGTCAAAGTCCAACAACTCGAATAATATCATAAATACATCAATAATAGCACCTATTCTAGCATTTTGAGATCTACAATACTAGAATTAGAAGAAAGTCCGCAGACTTGGAGGAAAATCCAACCCACCTAGATGCGCGCATCCGTCCGGAGTGCAACTGAGCCAAAACTTAATGTGCGCGATCCTCAGGTTCCCACGGTTCCAACGAACCAAAAATCACCAGAAAACTCTTCCCGTTCACTGAGATACAAGCCAAACACCGCAGTAAGCCTAAATCACCCAAAACAGTAATTCCGCAGCAGTTCAGTCCACAAAACAGAAAAATACCACCTTTTAAATGCCCTCCAAAAATTCAAAGAAAAATACAGCTGCGATCATCATGAAGTGTAGATAGAAATCGAGTCCCCAAACTCCCAATTCCGCCAACAAACGGTCGAGAAAAAGCTTAAAAACTCCCCCGCTGTCCAGAAAAACCACATCACAAAATAGGGTCTAAAGATGCTGTGAGAACTCCCATAAAAACTCAAAACGGAGAAGAGCAATGATACTAAAATCGAAGGCCTACCTGTCTTGAAGATCCAGAACCAAAAATCGGCTAAAAACTCCTAAAATTCAGCTCAGGGGAGCTCGTGGATGAAAAGTAGACGGAAAAGATCGGTGTCAAAGAAGCGTCGAAGCTCGCGAGGTTTGGGAGAAAAAGTATGAAACAACGTCTAAAAATTCTCCGGGATGCAAATCGCGAAGAAAAGTCGAAAAAGAAAATCCCCATCGAAGATGGCCCCAAAATCGGATCCGAAAACCCCTCAAAAGAAGCCCAAGAGGGGCTAATTATAGTTGAAATCCAAAAAAAACCCCTTTTCGGATTCGGGCTGGGAAACCGGGCGCCTGAATTGCACAGTGCCACGCCTGGTACACGCGGCGCACATCCGTCGGCTCCCACTCAGCGCCCGAAACCGCCGGATGCCGCCACGTGTCCAACGCCCGCGCTCTGCGTGCCCCGCGCACGCGCGGTGGTTGGCGCCTGCCAATCACAGCGCGTTATGTGGCATGGGGGGAGCACGGCCGGGTGCACGCGGCGTGCGGCACGCTGGGTCTACCGGGTCTACCGCGCTACCAATGGTGCGCTGCCACGTGGCCCCGCCCCGCTGATCGCGACGCGATGGCTGCGGCCCGGCAATCGGGTTGCGCCATGTGGCACCCGCACGCGCTCGCTGGTCCCGGTGCACACGCCATAGGCCGTGGACCGGCCTGTTTCCAAAATGGGCCTGGTAGGCCCATTTAGCTCAAAAATAATCGATTTTGATCGTTTTCGCGCGTTGAGTCTGTTTTTGGCGTTCGTTTGACGCAGAACGCACTCGATACACCAAAAATAGGTGTTTTCTCACCACCGACCACACAGTTAAGTCACACGTGGCCTCGGGACACCACAGCGCCCCTCTAGTGTCGCTCTAGAGTTTGACCGTTGTTTTGCGTGACGCCAATACAGCCCGGTTGGGCGTCCTACGTAATTTCAGTTCTCCATGAATGTAATGGTAGTAGGTAGGCGCAGATTTGACTGGACCAAATGTGGCAGTCAGTGAGATTGGGTAGATCTTGGATACCTTGAGAGTGAGTATATGTATATGGTTTCTCCTATTGTTTTTCTTGAGAATTGTAGTTAGAGACATGATAGCTGTAGTTTCCATTTCACCTTCTTCCTTTTCTATTATTTTATAGTTGAGTTATTTATGCCCCTAGTAGACTTGGTGGGTAGATTGTTGGTCTTGATGACGATACCTACTGAGGACTATTTTGTTTATATAGTTCTCATACTCGCTGTTGGCGACCTTTTTTGTAGAGATTTCTATACCTGTTTCTTCATCGGCAGCCGTTCTTGATCGACGTAAGAGAGTCGCGAGCTAGATCCCTACCCATGAGTTCTTGGACTTAGAGTCGTCCCTTTATATGTTTATTTTTTGGATTGTGAGCCTGTACAGTCTGATGATGTATTTGTGCCTTTATTTCTGCTTTTTTAGAGGTGGCTTCGCATTTTGAATTTGTATCAGATGTACACTGGATATTTCTTTAGTTATGTTTGTTTTATTTCATCTCTGATGTATCTGTTTAGTATTAGTAGATATTATCTTTTGCAGGTTTGACCCTTCGCCTATGCGGGATTTTTCGTATTGGTGGTGGATCCGTTAGCAAGCCTAGGTCGCAGTTCGACCTCAGGGAGTGACAAATTATAAGTCATGTGCTGCCTTGGGCAATGTGTAGTAGGCATGTTTGACCTCTAGACTAATTGTTCCGGGTCCAAAAGTCCTTTTGGAGCTCGAATGAGCTTACGATGTTATTATCGGCAAATTTGGTTGATCGGTCACGGTTCGGTTTAGGATTCACGATAAACCAATGTGAATGACCTATTGATGTCATTGAGCCAACTTGGCTAGTTGATCCTCATTGTCTGGTAGGTCTGGTGACTAAGTGAGGGTTGTGGTGGGTTTCAATGCCAAAAACGTATTTTCGGAGTCCTAATTGGCATGGTTTCCGTATTCGGCTTGCACTTTGTGTGCAGTTGACCCAGTACCTAAATTGGTGAATTTTGGGGTAGCAAGTGGTTTACGGTAATGGTTAGGACTTTTTGGGACACTTCGTGGGTTTTGAAAGTGTTCCTATAAGTTTTCAAAAATTTCGACCGATTTCGGGAATCAGTAAAAAGAACAGATTGCCCGGTGATATTAGTTAGTGAGTGAAGTGACTTTGGGTCACTTCGGTGTTGTTAATGTGATTATGGAACTATCCTTGAGCTAAATATAGGTCGTGTGTTATCCCGTTGTTGAAACCATCAACTCTCGGACTTATCGAGCGGGAACTCCATAGTTTTGACGCATATCTTTATGATTGTCCCAATACCATTAAATTAGTGTGTTTTGGGACAGCAGGTAATCTAATGAGACCTATGGTATGTCTTGAGACATTCCAAGGAGCCAGTTGGAGGTCTCGGTGGGTTAGGTGATTCTTTATGCATGGTTCGGAAGTCGGTTAAAGGAATCGATGTTTCGATCGCATTGACTCGTGATATTGGCGACTTCATTTCGCGGGTGGATGTCGATTTATTTTTGGGAGCTGGTTGGACTCCTGTAGAGTTGGCTCAAGGATTGGTCTAGTATCGGAAGTCGGTTTGCGAAACCGATGTTTCGAGTATATTACAGTGCAATTCGGTGTGGTATTGTCATGTCATTCAGGTTAGTGTACTCGTAGGAGTTTTTATTGACATGCAATGAGTATGTCGAGCTTTGCAGGGTACCCAGAGGCATTGGGAAAGTTGCGGACTCAGATAGTCAGTACAAGTGGGTGCTTCGGTCCAAAGTCAGTAAAGTGGAACCTACTCGGTGACTTCTTTCCCTTTTCTCCTTCTGCTTGATTACATATTACATGTTGAGCTTCGTTCACTACTTGACTTTGTAGATAGTTGCTCTACCCTTATTTTTATCTCATATTATCATGATCGAGTTATATAGCAGTGTACTGTAGTGATTGAGTTATCTATTGCATGATTATAGTAAATGAATCGATCTCGAGATATAGTTGACCTTGTTGGTTGGTGACACTCTATGATTGTGACGCCCCGCCTTCCTAGGGGGTCACCCATCCTAGAACTACTCTAGCTCTAGCATGCTTAACCCTCTTAACCTCTTAAGTCTTGCTACCACCCAAAATGCTATAGCCGGGTTAAGAGATTTAGTCATATTATACCATTTATATATAGGACTAATTCAAATTCCCTGACATCCACGTTAGGCTCAACAACACTTATAAGCACCAGGCGATGTGAGACTCGTCTCGCTAGCCTTAGCCGACCTTGTGGGGAGCTGCACTCCACCCACAACGGTCATTAGCCGGGGAGCCTCGCTCTACCCTCTATATAACCCTGACTCAGCCGAGACTCATATAACATTTTCGGCTGGAGAATGGCTCTGATACCAACTGTGATGCCCTGCCTTCCTAGGGCATCACCCATCCTAGAACTACTCTAGCTCTAACACGCTTAACCCTCTTAACCTCTTGGGTCTTGCTATCACCCAAAATGTTATAACCGGGTTAAGAGATTTAGTCTTATTCATTTATATATAAGGCTAATCCAAATTCCAGGGGTGTCACAATGATATTAATTAACCTTAGTTGGTGGCACTCCATATTGTTTATTACATGACTTGATATTAGTTGACCTTATAGTCGGTGACACTCTGAGTTATCTAGTGCATGACTTGATATTAGTTGACATTGTGGTTGGCGACACTTGATTATACACTGGATTGTTGGGTTATGTATAATTGGATCTAAATAGGGAAAAAAAATACCTAGAGGGGGGTGAATAGGTATAAACAATAAACACTCAAAAATCTTTGCGATATAAAACCCAATGCGGAAAAATAAATAACATGCAGATATTTTTACGTGGAAAACTCCAAACCGGAGTAAAAAACTACGGGACCGATAACACGGTGAAATCCACTAGAATTATAACACGTACAAAGGTGATATATCGTACTCACAGACGACTCAACCTTTTTCCATACGCTCCTAGTTGATCTTCTCCGCTCGCTCCGCAACGCTTCTCGAATCCACGATCTGCGTCCAACGCCGAATCCACGGCGTCCAACGTCGACTCCATGACGTCCGACCGAATCCACGGTCTTCACCCAGTAGCATGCTTCGAATCCACGAACGTACCTCGCTCCGAATCCACGAGAACGGTAGCACCTTGAATCCACAAGGCCACGCGAGTCCACGCGCCGATTTTGGGGAAATCGTTGATTTTGGGTGGTGATGATCCGCCGAATACTTAGATTAGAAATAGATCGGAAATACCATCTAAGTATTCATTAATTTGATTCTACTCAAAATCTGAGTTTGGAAAACCTAGAATCAAATTAATAAAATAGATGAAGAAATATAGAATTAAATCTAGTATTTCCTTTCTTCTCTTTCTGTGGATTTTTCTATTTCGGTCGTATTTTTTCCATTTTTCGTCGTACCCTAAAAGATGAATTAAAGGGTCTATTTATAGGTTAGAAACCATTGGAAGAGGATAAGAATAAAAAACTAATCTTTTCTGGAATTTTTCAGGACGGCGATCCGGATCGGATTTAGGCGATCCGGATTGCAGTAACGAGACAGACAGTTTCCAGAAAAATAAAGGTTCGGGATCCGGATCGAAGTGCCTGATCTGGATCGTTCATACAATTTACCAAACACCAATGTTCGGGATCCGGATTGAACTGCCTGATCCGGATCGTTCATAAATTACGGTAAAAACCAGTGTTCGGGATCCGGATCAAAGGAGGCTACGATCCGGATTGAATTTACGTATGAACTAACACCCTTCGGGATCCGGATCGAAGTACCTGATCCGGATCCTGAACATGTCCCATGTCCAGTTTTTGATTTTTATGCAATTAAAAATTCATCCAAGTGTTTCTACACTATAAGAAGTATTCGGATCACCAAAGATAATTAGTTAAACATACCTGATCCTTTTGAATTCTTCTTTCTTGAGATTGAGTTATATGATCCAACCTTCTTTATCTTCAATCTTCAAGACTTAACCGAATTCACGAAATACGCCAACTCAAATTCCGTAACAATCTCCCCCTTTGGCGGTTTCGTGACAAAACACAAATCCACTCAAGAAAATTCAAAAAGATATTTTTGTTGATATCACCATACAACAAAAATTTACAATGAGATCCAAATAAAGATAGATACATGAGTTAAACTCCTAAAACAGACTCTAGACTTAGACATCTGTACTCTCTGTAAAAGAAATCATTCTTGACAAAAGAAATCGTTAGATACCTCAAGAATTTTATGTCATTCAAAAATCACACATAGAGATGAAGTTTATACTCATTTATACTTACCATGACATTTATACATTCAGATATGTAATTGGATCATAGTTGAAAACCAACATATCTTCTATGCAATCAAAATCCAAATGTCACAAAATTGTTAGTGAACATCAACTTGTTAGTTATATTACATGCCGAAATAGTTAATCGAAGAGTTAGTCGAGGCATGCATGCAATCACAAAAGAAAATCCAAAAGTTGAAGTTATACTTACCTTCACGGTTCACAACTGGACAATCGATCATAGTTTCATTATTCAACTGTTCTAATATTCTCTCCCCCTTTTTGTCACAAAGTTAGCCAAAATTGCAAAATAAGGAGAGTTAACAAGTTCAAAATTTGAAGGAAACGTAAGAACTAAAACTAACAACCTGCAAAAAAAGGAAAAAAATAGAGGAAATCAATCATCCGATTCAGAGTCTTCAGAGCTCGTGCAGCCCATCTTAGAGAACATCTTTTTCACCAGCTTGTTCATTGAATTGACCTTCTTAGTTATGGTAATATGAGCTGCCGTGATGAGCTCAAGCTCATTGGAAATTCTCTTTTGTTCCTGCTCAAAGGATAATCGTTGTTGTTCTTTGTAGATGGATGAGACTGATGCTTCATCCGCTGGTGCGGGTGCTGGTTGTGATGGTGATGCGGAAGTGCCGGTACTGGGTTTCGTTCCGCATGGAGGAACTGGAGTGACATGGGACAACTTATGAAGGGACTTGACAATGGTGGACTCATCGATCATGCCCAAGCAGTGATGATAAGTTGTTGAACTAATATCAACCTGAAATTTCTTTAAGATCCTCATTATAATCAATGAAAATGGGATTCTTTCAGTGGGATGAGGATGCTCAACATATCTCGTCATTCTATTCCAAATAATGTATGGAATGTTGATATTTAATCCCATTGCCTCTGACGGATGTCCTAAGAGATACAAAAACAGCATTCGATCCCATCTCAAGACTTTCGTCTGCATATTTGGAAGGATATTGTAACATGTGATGAAGTTTAGGAACCGGTACTCAAGACGAAGTTCTTTGGATTTGACAGATTTCTCCGTTGATTGAGTTCCCTCCAAACAAATTTCCTTTATAACCATTTGCCACATCGTGTTTGTCAAACTCTTTCCCTTCAAGTAATTAACTCCTGTCTTGCTAGCTTGCATTCCCAAAACCTCGCCAATCAATTGTGGAGTAATTTTAAACCTTGTGCCTTGGATATTCGTGTAAAACTCCATCGGACCGTTTTCATTTTCTCGAAGGTGCCGTGCATTTATATAGAAGGTCCTCACGTGATGCAGATAGTATCCAAGCATTTATGGGAATCGGCATACTTGAATAAGGTTTGCTTGTTCAATCAGAACACCAAACTCAGGGGAGTGGTCTCGTAGAGCCTCAATATTAACATGCCTCTCGCCAATGCATTCACGATTCTCAAATGCCCTTAGGCGATCCGCATTAATGAACACTTGTTCCTCACGGGGTGGAGAATCCGGAACTATTGGTTCGTTAATCTCGAAACCTCGTGCTCGTCCAAACCGTCGAGCCAGTCTCTTTCTTTTCATAGAGATAGAGGATGCCATTGGCGCTTTACCTTTTGATGTGTCGAAAGTCTTTTGCTTAGGTTGAACAGGCATTGATTCATCATCCGACAATTTGTCCCAATCTACTTCTTGATTATCTGCTTCAGCCTCTGAATCGCTGACAAGAAGAAACTCACCTTTCCGTTGAGTTTTCTTAGCTCTTTTCAGTTTGTTTGTTGCTCGAGTGTGTACCATTGCAACTAGCAGAAAGATGATCCATGAAAACGTCATTGTTGCTATTACTTGTGAAAAGAAATCCTGTGAGCAACAACTCAAGAACACGAAAAATTGTTAATTTTCAAAAATTTGAAAAATCGTACCCAAACAATCATTATCGTGTAGAGAGACTAAGAATCAAATTAGTTTTGCAAAAAGAATTTTAAAAATAGATCAATCGCATGATTTTCGAAAATTCCCATTATATGCCCTAAAACCAAAATTTTTAAAATCGAAGGCCAAAAATCCGTTTATCATGAGAATACCTAACATATAATCAAAACTAATCTACCCAGAGTTCTTATTTCAAAAGAAATTTGATCAAAAACCATCCACAAACGAAAAAGATACAGAAATTTCATCACGTTTTGAGGAAGAATATGAAAAACTGTGAAAAATCGAGATTTTGATCAATAAAACTTACTTAGAATCGAAGAACTTGAGTTAGTAAGCTTCCAAGACGGATGAATTCTAGAGAGAGAAGCTCTGGAGACTTTGGAACAAAAGATTGAAGTAAAAAGAAATAAAAACCCTTTTGTTCTATATAAAACCCTAGCCGCGATCCGGATCAGTTCGTGAATCCGATCCGGATCGGCTACCCGCAGAGAATACCTGCGTTCGGGATCCGGATCGGCTTGTCCAATCCGGATTGGCTCCAACTTTTTCTTCAGAAAAATTCAGAAAAATTCTAGAAAATCCAGAAAAAGATTGTAAGCACTTTTGTGTATCAACTTTAAATGAAAATCATCGTTTCATACAATAAGAAATAGATTATGCCAAATCTATCAATAACATCCAACAAATGAAACGAAAAATTATAAAAATTAAATCCCTTAAAGTTGAACAGCTTCAATCACATCTAATATGATCTTATGAGTAATGCCTTTATCAAATCATCAATTTGGTAAAGAAAATGAAATACCAAAATCAATAGATGTCTGAAATCCCAGATAAGTTAGATAATATATCTAGTCAATTTATTGAAGAGAGTGGCTCTTTGAGCATCTTTCATTAAAATTCCCACCTTATACCAATCTTGAAATTTTGACAGAGTCAAGTATTTCAACATGCATTTTATTTAATCAAACTTGAAAAACCTTGCTTGGTATACATGTGGTAGCTGCACACAGTACTCGGACGACCGAGGTGGTAGCTCTTTCCTCCATGTGGTGGTAGTTTTCACACTCCTCATTGGGATGTAACTCTTTCCACATATTTTGAGCATAACACTTCTTTGACTCCCCCTCAATTGGCTATCAATTATTTAAGATATAAAGTATTCAACCAAATATTGATCTCGATTTCATACTCGACTAAATAGTCAAATAAGATAAAAACTATACCAAGAGATCATTGAGAGAGAAAATCGACTTTGATCAAAACAAAGATGATTTAATTCACATAAATGATCATTGCATCAAATGAATTATTATGATATCCAAAGCATAATAAATTTCTAAACATATAAAAGGATGCAGTTAAAGTCAATAAAACTAATGCTCAATTAATGTTCTATGTCTAAGCATAGATAATGAACAAAAACACAAAAATAAAACCTAACCTAAACAAGAGTTTCAAAAAGAGGTTATTTCAAGGAAAGCATTCCAATTGCTTTACGCAAATGAATAAAACATTTTTGATCCAAAGGTTTTGTTAAAATGTCAGCTAATTGATTTTCAGTTGAAATGTAGGAAATTTGAAGAATATTTGATTCAACTAGCTCTCTAAGAAAATGATATCTAAGTTCAATGTGTTTTGTTCTTGAGTGCAACACAGGGTTTTTTGAAATGTTTATAGCACTAGTGTTATCACATAAAACAGTTACCGAAGTTGCTGAAATCCGGAAGTCGCTCAACACGCTTTTCATCCAAATGAGTTGAGTTGAACAACTACCCGCTGAGATATATTCCGCTTCGGCAGTTGAGAGTGCAATGCAGTTTTACTTTTTACTATGCCATGCAACAAGACAATGGCCAAGATAAAAACATGCACCACTCGTACTTTTCCGATCATCCACTGATCCTGCCCAATCGGCATCTGAATATCCTATAATGTCAAGACTTGTTCCCATAGGATACCAAATTCCGAAGTTTACAGTTCCTTTGACGTACTGGATGATCCGTTTCACCGCTTTCAGGTGATCCTCCTTTCGTGCTGACTGATATCTCGCGCAGATCCCAACACTAAAGGATATGTCCGGGCGACTAGCTGTGAGGTAGAGTAGGCTTCCAATCATACTTCGATAGAGTTTCTCGTCTACACTATCACTAAGATAATCCCTTATTGCTAGTTCCCATAGGAGTAGAAAAATCTTTAGAATATTCTAATCCGAATTTCTTTACCAACTCCTTTGCATACTTGGATTGACACAGATGGATGCCTTCACCATTTTGTTTCACTTGCAATCCAAGAAAGTATATCAGTTCGCCCATCATAGACATCTCAAATTCACTTTCCATGGTTTCTGCGAATTTAGAAGCATCATTATCCTTTGTTGCTCCAAATATAATGTCATCGACATAGATTTGCGCAACAATGAAGTTATTTTGATAATGCTTCACAAAGAGAGTCCTGTCTGCTCCCCCTCGAGTATAGCCCTTCTCCAAAAGGTGCTTTGTCAACCTTTCGTACCACGCTCGCGGTGCTTGTTTTAAACCGTAAAGAGCCTTTTTCAAACGAAAAACATGGTTAGGTAGTTTACAGTCTACAAAACCTTTCGGTTGAGCCACTTAAACTTCCTCGTTTAAAAACCCATTTAAAAACGCGCTCTTAACGTCCATTTGAAAGAGTTTTATTTTAAAGTGACAAGCAATAACGAATAAGATACGAATGGACTCGAGTCTAGCTACAGGGGCGAACGTTTCATCAAAGTCTATACCTTCTATTTGAGAGTAGCCTTGAGCAACTAAACGTGCTTTGTTCCTGATGATGGTACCATCCTCATTTTTCTTGTTCTTGAAAATCTATTTAGTGCCGATCACATTGTGTTGCTTCGGAGGCGTCGTTAATTCCCAGACTTTGTTGCGTTCAAACTGATGGAGCTCTTCCTGCATTGCTTCAATCCAGTAGTCATCCTGAAGAGCTTCATCGACGTTCTTTGGTTCGATCATGGAAACGTAACAAGCGAATCCACAAACCAACTGTCTCCGAGTTTTGACTCTTTCTTGTGGGTCTCCAATAATGTTTGATTCAGGATGATCCTTGGAGATGCGTAACGTTTGAGGTAATGGAGTACTCGGAGGTACATGAGATGATTCCTGCACATCAGATAAACTTGAAGAACCATTAGATGCATCATTAATATTGGAAGTATTATCATGAGAAGATGCATTTACAGGAGTATCATCATCAAGAGAGATATCAGGGGTAGATTTATCAGATGCAAAGTGGAAAGCTTCATCTACTTTAACATTTATGGATTCTACAATCGTTTTAGATTCCAAGTTAAATACCCGATATGCTCTACTATTTGTAGAATAACCCAAGAAAATCCCTTCGTCACTTCGAGAGTCAAATTTTCTAAGATTTTCGCGGTCACGTAAAATGTAACACCGACTCCCAAAGATACGAAAATATTTGATGTTTGGCTTTCTACAAAGCCATAGTTCATATGGTGTATTTAACGTTCCCGGGCGCAAAATAAACTCGATTAATAACATAGATTGCAGTGTTCACAACTTCAGCCCAAAAATATAACGGTAAATTCCGGCTATGAAGCATGACACGTGCCATCTCTTGTACAACCCTGTTTTTGCGCTCGACTACACCATTCTGTTGAGGTGTATAGGGTGCTGAGAATTCATGTTTAATGCCATTGGAAGTGCAAAAATCAATGAATTTAGAATTTATGAATTCTCCACCTCTATCACTTCTAACACGAATGATCTTTTCATTCTTTTCAATCATAATACGAAGGCAAATCTCGTGAAAAGAATCAAAAGTATCAGCTTTCTCTTTTAAAAATGCTACCCATGAGTATCTAGAGAAATCATCAACCAATAAGAAAATATACCATTTACCTCCCAAGGATGGTTGACGTGTCGGCCCCATAAGATCCATATGCAATAATTCTAAGGGCCGATTAGTACCAACATGGTTCAAGTTCTTGTGTGCAGTCCTGGATTGTTTTCCCTTTTGACAACCACCACACACAATGTTTTGTTTAAGTGAAAGTTTTGGAACCCCCTTGACCACGTCTTTGTTTGAAATTCTAGCAAGTTCCTTAAAGTTTATGTGACCTAGCCTTTCATGCCAAAGAGTTTCATTATTCAAAGAGGCTAAGTTACAATTTTCAGAAATTTTATTGGGAACAACATAACAATTATTTTCAGATCTAACCCCCTTTAAAAAGAAAACATGGTCCTTATCAGTTACAATGCATTCAACAGATGAAAAATTAACTGAAAAACCATTGTCACAAAGTTGACTGATACTTATGAGGTTAGTCTTAAGGCCATCAACAAATAACACATTATTCAGAATCGGGCCATCTGGAATAGCTACTGTTCCTTTTCCAATAATTTTGGAAGACTGACCGTCTCCGAAAACTACAAGTCCTATGGAGATTTTCTCAAAATTTTGAAAACAGTTTTTGTCACCGGTCATGTGACGGGAACAACCGCTATCCAGATACCAAGACGAATTATCATATGCATGCAAGGAAATATTTGTAACAAGACAGGGGAAGATTTCACCTTTGCGTACCCAAACCTTTCGAGTTTTGGTGTACGTCGGAAATAATTGTGATGTTGATACCTTTGGTGAAAGCGTCTTGTTTGATCCATTGCTTTTCCTTGACGTCGTCGTCTTGTTTGATCCATTGCTTTTCCTTGACGTCGTCGTCTTGTTTGATGAACTACCGGGGCTCTTTTCCTTCGAATAATTTGCATTTGATTTCCGAGGAATTACCCTTTTGGTAGTCGTTGCAAGAGGTGCTTGAGTTGAGCGTTTGGCTCCCATCTTGCAATTTCTCCTTATGTGCCCTGCAATACCACAACGAAAATATACCTTGGTGCTTGACAATTCCGAAGAGGGGGAAGTAGGTTTGTTGTCGTTGTTTGTCGTCAATTCCAGTGTCGGAGGAGGAGATACCGACTGGGGCACAAATACTGTCCCAACCGAACTAAAATTGTCTTCAGTTCGATTGTGTCCGAGGCCGAATTTGTTTGATTGACCAAGACCAAGAAGCTTATCCAACTTACTCCTTCCTGATGAAAATCGCTGTAAGTCATCCTTGAGTTGGAGAATGGTCTCTGTCATTTCCAATTTTTCCTGTCGAGCATCGCCGTTGAGCTTCAAGAAGTAATTCGCATTGTTCACATATCTACATAATTCTTCTCGAATTGCTCATTGGACTCTTGAAGGGAAACATTTGCTTTAGTCAGGTTATCCCTTTCCGCTTCAAGAGCGTTTGAGAGAGAAGTTGCCCTTTTTGCTTCTTCTTTGAGATCCTGCAATCTCCCTCTCAAACTCTTGTTTTGCTTTGCCAGTTTCTTGAATCCCTCAAAAGCTTATGGTAGGCAAGAGCAAAGTCTTCACCTTCTGAGTTATCTGATTCATCGTCCGTTGCAATTTTTCAACAGTGGAGTTGGACAATGACTCGGATGTATTAGCCATTAAGCACATGAAGGGTGAAGATGTGGACGCGTGGAACGCCGTTGCGTTATCTTCTTCATCACTTGACGATGACTCATTTGACGATGAGGTGTCATCCCAAGTGACGGCTTGCATCACTTTCTTCTTTGACGGATTCTTATTGGGACACTCCGTTTAGATATGGCCGTACCCTCGGCACTTGAAGCATTGGACTTGTCCTTCTGAGCTTTTCTTATCCTTAGATAAACCCTCTTGCTTTCTTGGTTTGTAACTTGAAGAACCTTTGCCTTTCTTCGACTTTACGAAGGATGGAGTTTTGCTTGAGTTACCCCTTCGAAAGTTTCGGCGAATCTTCTCGTCAAGAGAGCAAGCTGCTTCTCAAAGTCCTCCATAGATAGGTTTACGTCATCGTCTGAGGAGGATGAATCCGCGTCTTCCTTCTTTTGTTGTTTTCAGTGCTAAACCTGAAGACTGAGAAGAGGATGCTTTTCCAGAAGAATAGTGAGTAGGAAATGTCATTTCATATGGTTTGTAAAGAACCAACTAATTCTTCTACACGGATTTCGTCCGGGTGTTTAATAGTTTCAATGGCCGTAACCTGGATCGAAATCTTTCAGGAAGAGTTCTTAATATTTTTCATACAACTTTAAATTCTGGAATCTTCTCTCCCAAGTTAGCACATGAGTTTACGATGTCTTGCAATCGTGTGTAATAGTCTGTGAATGATTCATTTTCTGCCATGAAAATAGAGTCAAACTTGCTCGTAAGCATTTGTAGTTTCTGAATCTTCACAAGGTTAGTTCCCTCATGTGTAACTTGAAGAACATCCCAGATTTCTTTCGCAGTCTCACATCCGAGACGCGAGAGAACTCAGTTTGAGACAAAGCATTAAATAGAGCATTAATCCCTTTGGCATTGTAAGAAGAAGAATCTATCTCTTCCTTGGTCCATTTCGACCTAGGTTTGATGGTGCGAACATCAGCAAGAATTTCAGTTGGATTAGACCATCCTAATTCAATTGATTGCCACACCCGTTCGTCGATGGAAATTAAAAAGGCTTTCATCCGTACTTTCCAGTAGCATAATTTGTTCCATAGAAGAACGGGGGTCTGTTGATGTTTCCACCTTCAACCATTGTTTACAATCCTATTCCCGCTGTGATACCACTTGTTGGGTTATGTATAATTGGATCTAAATAGGGGAAAAAAAAACACCTAGAGGGGGGTGAATAGGTGTAAACAATAAACACTCAAAAATCTTTGCGATATAAAAACCAATGCGGAAAAATAAATAACACGCAGAGATTTTTACGTGGAAAACTCCAAACCGGAGTAAAAACCACGGGACCGATAACAACGGTGAAATCCACTAGAATATAACACGTACCAAAGGGTGATATACCGTGACTCACAGACGACTCAACCTTTTCCATACGCTCCTAGTTGATCTTCTCCGCTCGCTCCGCAACGCTCTGTCGAATCCACGATCTGCGTCCAACGCCGATCCACTCGTCCAACGTCGACTCCACGCGTCCGAACGAATCCACGGTCTTCACACCCAGTATCACGCTTCGAATCCACGAACGTACCTCGCTCCGAATCCACAGATCGGTAGCACCTTGAATCCACAAGGCCACGCGAGTCCACGCTCCGATTTTGGGAAAATCGTTGTTTTTGGGTGGTGATGATCCACCGAATACTTAGATTAGAATATAATCGAAATACCATCTAATATTCATTATTTGATTCTACTCAAAGTGGGAGTGGAAAACCTAGAATCAAATCAATAATATAGATGAGAAACATAAGATTAAATCTAGTATTTCCTTTCTTCTCTATCTGTGGATCTTTTTATTTCGTTCGTTATTTTTCATTCATTTTGGCCGTCGTACCCTAAAAGATGAATAATGGTCTATTTAAGGTTAGAAACCCATTGGAAGAGGTAAGAATCAAAAACTACCCTTTCCGGAATTTTTCAGACGGCAGATCCGGATCGATTTCGGCGATCCGGATTGCAGTAGCGAGACAGAAGTTTCCAGAAAAACAAAGGTTCGGGATCCGGATCGAAGTGCCTGATCCGGATCGTTCATACAGTTCACCAAACACACTGTTCGGGATCCGGATTGAACTGTGCCTGATCCGGATCGTTCCAAATTACGGTAAAACCAGTGTTCGGGATCCGGATCCAAAGTAGGCTACGATCCGGATTGAACTTTGTATGAACGAACACCCTTCGGGATCCGGATTGAAAGTCCTGATCCTGACCTGAACATGTCCCATGTCCAGTTTTTGATTTTATGCAATTAAAATTCTCCAAGTGTTTCTACACTATAAGAAGTATTCGGATCACCAAAGATAATTAGTTCAACATACCTGATCCTTTTGATTCTTCTTTCTGGAGATTGATTATATGATCCACCTTCTTTATCTTCAATCTTCAAGACTTAACCGAATCACGAAATACGCCAACTCAAATTCCGTAACATGGATGGCCTGGTAGTGTCATTGGACATTGCGTATTCTTAATCGCCTCTCCATAAACTTCATGAGGATTGATTATATCAAACGGATATATGACATTATTTACCTCGTTGGTGGTTGCACTATTCATCCTTGGGAATTTGGTTTGACCTTATTGGTCCTTTTACAATGATTGTGGTGACTCATTGTGGATTTTATCTCAGCTATTTGTCGTGGTTTTCTCTTATTGGCTATTGCATCGATCGCCACTGCTCTTGTACATTTC
>CM055063.1:52117532-52191104 GCA_029204045.2 Tillandsia leiboldiana | reverse complement strand
CCGAAGTGCCTGATCTGGATCGTTCATACAATTTACCAAACACCAATGTCGGGATCCGGATTGAACTGCCTGATCCGGATCGTTCATAATTACGGTAAAAACCAGTGTTCGGGATCCGGATCAAAGGAGCTACGATCCGGATTGAATTTACGTATGAACTAACACCCTTCGGGGATCGGATCGAAGTACCTGATCCGGATCCTGAACATGTCCCATGTCCAGTTTTTGATTTTTATGCAATTAAAAATTCATCCAAGTGTTTTTCTCACTATAAGAAGTATTCGGATCACCAAAGATAATTAGTTAAACATACCTGATCCTTTGAATTCTTCTTTCTGAGATTGAAGTTATATGATCCAAACTTCTTTATCTTCAATCTCAAGACTTAACCGAATTCACGAAATACGCCACTCAAATTCCGTAACAATCTCCCCCTTTGGCGTTTCGTGACAAAACACAAATCCCTCAAGGAAAATTCAAAAAGATATTTTTGTTGATATCACCATACAACAAAAATTTTACAATGAGATCCAAATAAAGATGATACATGAGTTAAAACTCCTAAAACAGACTCTAGACTTAGACATCTGTACTCTCTGTAAAAGAAAGAAATCATCTTGACAAAAGAAATCGTTAGATACCTCAAGAATTTTATGTCATTCAAAAATCACACATAGAGATGAGTTTATACTCATTATACTTACCATGACATTTATACATTCAGATATGTAATTGGATCATAGTTGAAAACCAAAAATCTTCTATGCAATCAAAATCCAAATGTCAACAAAATTGTTAGTGAACATCAACTTGTTAGTTATATTACATGCCGAAATAGTTAATCGAAGAGTTAGTCGAGGCATGCATGCAATCACAAAAGAAAATCCAAAAGTTGAAGTTATACTTACCTTCACGGTTCACAACTGGACAACGATCATAGTTTCATTATTCAACTGTTCTAATATTCTCTCCCCCTTTTTGTCACAAAGTTAGCCAAAATGCAAAATAAGGAGAGTTAACAAGTTCAAATTTGAAGGAAACGTAAGAACTAAAAACTAACAAACCTGCAAAAAAAGGAAAAAAAAATAGAGGAGGAAATCAATCATCGATTCAGAGTCTTCAGAGCTCGTGCAAGCCCATCTTAGAGAACATCTTTTTCACCGCTTGTTCATTGAATTGACCTCTTAGTTATGGTAATATGAGCTGCCGTGATGAGCTCAAGCTCATTGGAAATTCTCTTTTGTTTCCTGCTCAAAGGATAATCGTTGTTGTTCTTTGTAGATGGGATGAGACTGATGCTTCATCCGCTGGTGCGGGTGCTGGTTGTGATGGTGATGCGGAAGTGCCGGTACTGGGTTTCGTTCCGCAATGGAGACTGGAGTGACATGGGACCCACTGTAGAATGGGACTTGACAATGGTGGACCTCATCGATCATGCCCAAGCAGTGATGAGAAGTTGTTGAACTAATATCAACCTGAAATGTTTCTTTAAGATCCTCATATAATCAATGAAATGGGATTCTTTCAGTGGGATGGAGGATGCTCAACATATCTCGTCATTCTATTCCAAATAATGTATGGAATGTTGATATTTAATCCCATTGCCTCTGACGGATGTCCTAAGAGATACAAAAACAGCATTCGATCCCATCTCAAGACTTTCGTCTGCATATTTGGAAGGATATTGTAACATGTGATGAAGTTTAGGAACCGGTACTCAAGACGAAGTTCTTTGGATTTGACAGATTTCTCCGTTGATTGAGTTCCCTCCAAACAAATTTCCTTTATAACCATTTGCCACATCGTGTTTGTCAAACTCTTTCCCTTCAAGTAATTAACTCCTGTCTTGCTAGCTTGCATTCCCAAAAACCTCGCCAATCAATTGTGGAGTAATTTTAAACCTTGTGCCTTGGATATTCGTGGTAAAACTCCATCGGACCGTTTCATTTTCTCGAAGGTGCCGTGCATTTATATAGAAGGTCCTCACGTGATGCAGATAGTATCCAAGCATTTATGGGAATCGGCATACTTGAATAAGGTTTGCTTGTTCAATCAGAACACCAAACTCAGGGGAGTGGTCTCGTAGAGCCTCAATATTAACATGCCTCTCGCCAATGCATTCACGATTCTCAAATGCCCTTAGGCGATCCGCATAATGAACACTTGTTCCTCACGGGGTGGAGAATCCGGAACTATTGGTTCGTTAATCTCGAAACCTCGTGCTCGTCCAAACCGTCGAGCCAGTCTCTTTCTTTTCATAGAGATAGAGGATGCCATTGGCGCTTTACCTTTTGATGTGTCGAAAGTCTTTTGCTTAGGTTGAACAGGCATGATTCATCATCCGACAATTTGTCCCAATCTACTTCTTGATTATCTGCTTCAGCCTCTGAATCGCTGACAAGAAGAAACTCACCTTTCCGTTGAGTTTTCTTAGCTCTTTTCAGTTTGTTTGTTGCTCGAGTGTGTACCATTGCAACTAGCAGAAAGATGATCCATGAAAACGTCATTGTTGCTATTACTGTGAAAAGAAATCCTGTGAGCAAACAACTCAAGAACACGAAAAATTGTTAATTTTCAAAAATTTGAAAAATCGTACCCAAACAATCATTATCGTGTAGAGAGACTAAGAATCAAATTAGTTTTTGCAAAAAGAATTTTAAAAATAGATCAATCGCATGATTTTCGAAAATTCCCATTATATGCCCTAAAACCAAAATTTTTAAAATCGAAGGCCAAAAATCCGTTTATCATGAGAATACCTAACATATAATCAAAACTAATCTACCCAGAGTTCTTATTTCAAAAGAAATTTGATCAAAAACCATCCACAAACGAAAAAGATACAGAAATTTCATCACGTTTTGAGGAAGAATATGAAAAACTGTGAAAAATCGAGATTTTGATCAATAAAACTTACTTAGAATCGAAGAACTTGAGTTAGTAAGCTTCCAAGACGGATGAATTCTAGAGAGAGAAGCTCTGGAGACTTTGGAACAAAAGATTGAAGTAAAAAGAAATAAAAACCCTTTTGTTCTATATAAAACCCTAGCCGCGATCCGGATCAGTTCGTGAATCCGATCCGGATCGGCTACCCGCAGAGAATACCTGCGTTCGGGATCCGGATCGGCTTGTCCAATCCGGATTGGCTCCAACTTTTTCTTCAGAAAAATTCAGAAAAATTCTAGAAAATCCAGAAAAAGATTGTAAGCACTTTTGTGTATCAACTTTAATGAAAATCATCGTTTCATACAATAAGAAATAGATTATGCCAAATCTATCAATAACATCCAACAAATGAAACGAAAAATTATAAAAATTAAATCCCTTAAAGTTGAACAGCTTCAATCACATCTAATATGATCTTATGAGTAATGCCTTTATCAAATCATCAATTTGGTAAAGAAAATGAAATACCAAAATCAATAGATGTCTGAAATCCCAGATAAGTTAGATAATATATCTAGTCAATTTATTGAAGAGAGTGGCTCTTTGAGCATCTTTCATTAAAATTCCCACCTTATACCAATCTTGAAATTTTGACAGAGTCAAGTATTTCAACATGCATTTTATTTAATCAAACTTGAAAAACCTTGCTTGGTATACATGTGGTAGCTGCACACAGTACTCGGACGACCGAGGTGGTAGCTCTTTCCTCCATGTGGTGGTAGTTTTCCACACTCCTCATTGGGATGTAACTCTTTCCACATATTTTGAGCATAACACTTCTTTGACTCCCCCTCAATTGGCTATCAATTATTTAAGATATAAAGTATTCAACCAAATATTGATCTCGATTTCATACTCGACTAAATAGTCAAATAAGATAAAACTATACCAAGAGATCATTGAGAGAGAAAATCGACTTTGATCAAAACAAAGATGATTTAATTCACATAAATGATCATTGCATCAAATGAATTATTATGATATCCAAAGCATAATAAATTTCTAAACATATAAAAGGATGCAGTTAAAGTCAATAAACTAATGCTCAATTAATGTTCTATGTCTAAGCATAGATAATGAACAAAAACACAAAAATAAAACCTAACCTAAACAAGAGTTTCAAAAAGAGGTTATTTCAAGGAAAGCATTCCAATTGCTTTACGCAAATGAATAAACATTTTTGATCCAAAGGTTTTGTTAAAATGTCAGCTAATTGATTTTCAGTTGAAATGTAGGAAATTTGAAGAATATTTGATTCAACTAGCTCTCTAAGAAAATGATATCTAAGTTCAATGTGTTTTGTTCTTGAGTGCAACACAGGGTTTTTTGAAATGTTTATAGCACTAGTGTTATCACATAAAACAGTTACCGAAGTTGCTGAAATCCGGAAGTCGCTCAACACGCTTTTCATCCAAATGAGTTGAGTTGAACAACTACCCGCTGAGATATATTCCGCTTCGGCAGTTGAGAGTGCAATGCAGTTTTACTTTTTACTATGCCATGCAACAAGACAATGGCCAAGATAAAAACATGCACCACTCGTACTTTTCCGATCATCCACTGATCCTGCCCAATCGGCATCTGAATATCCTATAATGTCAAGACTTGTTCCCATAGGATACCAAATTCCGAAGTTTACAGTTCCTTTGACGTACTGGATGATCCGTTTCACCGCTTTCAGGTGATCCTCCTTTCGTGCTGACTGATATCTCGCGCAGATCCCAACACTAAAGGATATGTCCGGGCGACTAGCTGTGAGGTAGAGTAGGCTTCCAATCATACTTCGATAGAGTTTCTCGTCTACACTATCACTAAGATAATCCCTTATTGCTAGTTCCCATAGGAGTAGAAAAATCTTTAGAATATTCTAATCCGAATTTCTTTACCAACTCCTTTGCATACTTGGATTGACACAGATGGATGCCTTCACCATTTTGTTTCACTTGCAATCCAAGAAAGTATATCAGTTCGCCCATCATAGACATCTCAAATTCACTTTCCATGGTTTCTGCGAATTTAGAAGCATCATTATCCTTTGTTGCTCCAAATATAATGTCATCGACATAGATTTGCGCAACAATGAAGTTATTTTGATAATGCTTCACAAAGAGAGTCCTGTCTGCTCCCCCTCGAGTATAGCCCTTCTCCAAAAGGTGCTTTGTCAACCTTTCGTACCACGCTCGCGGTGCTTGTTTTAAACCGTAAAGAGCCTTTTTCAAACGAAAAACATGGTTAGGTAGTTTACAGTCTACAAAACCTTTCGGTTGAGCCACTTAAACTTCCTCGTTTAAAAACCCATTTAAAAACGCGCTCTTAACGTCCATTTGAAAGAGTTTTATTTTAAAGTGACAAGCAATAACGAATAAGATACGAATGGACTCGAGTCTAGCTACAGGGGCGAACGTTTCATCAAAGTCTATACCTTCTATTTGAGAGTAGCCTTGAGCAACTAAACGTGCTTTGTTCCTGATGATGGTACCATCCTCATTTTTCTTGTTCTTGAAAATCTATTTAGTGCCGATCACATTGTGTTGCTTCGGAGGCGTCGTTAATTCCCAGACTTTGTTGCGTTCAAACTGATGGAGCTCTTCCTGCATTGCTTCAATCCAGTAGTCATCCTGAAGAGCTTCATCGACGTTCTTTGGTTCGATCATGGAAACGTAACAAGCGAATCCACAAACCAACTGTCTCCGAGTTTTGACTCTTTCTTGTGGGTCTCCAATAATGTTTGATTCAGGATGATCCTTGGAGATGCGTAACGTTTGAGGTAATGGAGTACTCGGAGGTACATGAGATGATTCCTGCACATCAGATAAACTTGAAGAACCATTAGATGCATCATTAATATTGGAAGTATTATCATGAGAAGATGCATTTACAGGAGTATCATCATCAAGAGAGATATCAGGGGTAGATTTATCAGATGCAAAGTGGAAAGCTTCATCTACTTTAACATTTATGGATTCTACAATCGTTTTAGATTCCAAGTTAAATACCCGATATGCTCTACTATTTGTAGAATAACCCAAGAAAATCCCTTCGTCACTTCGAGAGTCAAATTTTCTAAGATTTTCGCGGTCACGTAAAATGTAACACCGACTCCCAAAGATACGAAAATATTTGATGTTTGGCTTTCTACAAAGCCATAGTTCATATGGTGTATTTAACGTTCCCGGGCGCAAAATAAACTCGATTAATAACATAGATTGCAGTGTTCACAACTTCAGCCCAAAAATATAACGGTAAATTCCGGCTATGAAGCATGACACGTGCCATCTCTTGTACAACCCTGTTTTTGCGCTCGACTACACCATTCTGTTGAGGTGTATAGGGTGCTGAGAATTCATGTTTAATGCCATTGGAAGTGCAAAAATCAATGAATTTAGAATTTATGAATTCTCCACCTCTATCACTTCTAACACGAATGATCTTTTCATTCTTTTCAATCATAATACGAAGGCAAATCTCGTGAAAAGAATCAAAAGTATCAGCTTTCTCTTTTAAAAATGCTACCCATGAGTATCTAGAGAAATCATCAACCAATAAGAAAATATACCATTTACCTCCCAAGGATGGTTGACGTGTCGGCCCCATAAGATCCATATGCAATAATTCTAAGGGCCGATTAGTACCAACATGGTTCAAGTTCTTGTGTGCAGTCCTGGATTGTTTTCCCTTTTGACAACCACCACACACAATGTTTTGTTTAAGTGAAAGTTTTGGAACCCCCCTTGACCACGTCTTTGTTTGAAATTCTAGCAAGTTCCTTAAAGTTTATGTGACCTAGCCTTTCATGCCAAAGAGTTTCATTATTCAAAGAGGCTAAGTTACAATTTTCAGAAATTTTATTGGGAACAACATAACAATTATTTTCAGATCTAACCCCCTTTAAAAAGAAAACATGGTCCTTATCAGTTACAATGCATTCAACAGATGAAAAATTAACTGAAAAACCATTGTCACAAAGTTGACTGATACTTATGAGGTTAGTCTTAAGGCCATCAACAAATAACACATTATTCAGAATCGGGCCATCTGGAATAGCTACTGTTCCTTTTCCAATAATTTTGGAAGACTGACCGTCTCCGAAAACTACAAGTCCTATGGAGATTTTCTCAAAATTTTGAAAACAGTTTTTGTCACCGGTCATGTGACGGGAACAACCGCTATCCAGATACCAAGACGAATTATCATATGCAT
This sequence comes from Tillandsia leiboldiana, assembly GCA_029204045.2. Classification (NCBI taxonomy): domain Eukaryota; kingdom Viridiplantae; phylum Streptophyta; class Magnoliopsida; order Poales; family Bromeliaceae; genus Tillandsia; species Tillandsia leiboldiana. Next base: position 52,183,958 of record CM055063.1, on the reverse strand, counting down.
GCAAGGAAATATTTGTAACAAGACAGGGGAAGATTTCACCTTTGCGTACCCAAACCTTTCGAGTTTTGGTGTACGTCGGAAATAATTGTGATGTTGATACCTTTGGTGAAAGCGTCTTGTTTGATCCATTGCTTTTCCTTGACGTCGTCGTCTTGTTTGATCCATTGCTTTTCCTTGACGTCGTCGTCTTGTTTGATGAACTACCGGGGCTCTTTTCCTTCGAATAATTTGCATTTGATTTCCGAGGAATTACCCTTTTGGTAGTCGTTGCAAGAGGTGCTTGAGTTGAGCGTTTGGCTCCCATCTTGCAATTTCTCCTTATGTGCCCTGCAATACCACAACGAAAATATACCTTGGTGCTTGACAATTCCGAAGAGGGGGAAGTAGGTTTGTTGTCGTTGTTTGTCGTCAATTCCAGTGTCGGAGGAGGAGATACCGACTGGGGCACAAATACTGTCCCAACCGAACTAAAATTGTCTTCAGTTCGATTGTGTCCGAGGCCGAATTTGTTTGATTGACCAAGACCAAGAAGCTTATCCAACTTACTCCTTCCTGATGAAAATCGCTGTAAGTCATCCTTGAGTTGGAGAATGGTCTCTGTCATTTCCAATTTTTCCTGTCGAGCATCGCCGTTGAGCTTCAAGAAGTAATTCGCATTGTTCACATATCTACATAATTCTTCTCGAATTGCTCATTGGACTCTTGAAGGGAAACATTTGCTTTAGTCAGGTTATCCCTTTCCGCTTCAAGAGCGTTTGAGAGAGAAGTTGCCCTTTTTGCTTCTTCTTTGAGATCCTGCAATCTCCCTCTCAAACTCTTGTTTTGCTTTGCCAGTTTCTTTGAATCCCTCAAAAGCTTATGGTAGGCAAGAGCAAAGTCTTCACCTTCTGAGTTATCTGATTCATCGTCCGTTGCAATTTTTTCAACAGTGGAGTTGGACAATGACTCGGATGTATTAGCCATTAAGCACATGAAGGGTGAAGATGTGGACGCGTGGAACGCCGTTGCGTTATCTTCTTCATCACTTGACGATGACTCATTTGACGATGAGGTGTCATCCCAAGTGACGGCTTGCATCACTTTCTTCTTTGACGGATTCTTATTGGGACACTCCGTTTAGATATGGCCGTACCCTCGGCACTTGAAGCATTGGACTTGTCCTTCTGAGCTTTTCTTATCCTTAGATAAACCCTCTTGCTTTCTTGGTTTGTAACTTGAAGAACCTTTGCCTTTCTTCGACTTTACGAAGGATGGAGTTTTGCTTGAGTTACCCCTTCGAAAGTTTCGGCGAAATCTTCTCGTCAAGAGAGCAAGCTGCTTCTCAAAGTCCTCCATAGATAGGTTTACGTCATCGTCTGAGGAGGATGAATCCGCGTCTTCTTCTTTTGTTGTTTTCAGTGCTAAACCTGAAGACTGAGAAGAGGATGCTTTTCCAGAAGAATAGTGAGTAGGAAATGTCATTTCATATGTTTGTAAAGAACCAACTAATTCTTCTACACGGATTTCGTCCGGGTGTTTAATAGTTTCAATGGCCGTAACCTTGGATCGAAATCTTTCAGGAAGAGTTCTTAATATTTTTCATACAACTTTAAATTCTGGAATCTTCTCTCCCAAGTTAGCACATGAGTTTACGATGTCTTGCAATCGTGTGTAATAGTCTGTGAATGATTCATTTTCTGCCATGAAAATAGAGTCAAACTTGCTCGTAAGCATTTGTAGTTTCTGAATCTTCACAAGGTTAGTTCCCTCATGTGTAACTTGAAGAACATCCCAGATTTCTTTCGCAGTCTCACATGCCGAGACGCGAGAGAACTCAGTTTGAGACAAAGCATTAAATAGAGCATTAATCCCTTTGGCATTGTAAGAAGAAGAATCTATCTCTTCCTTGGTCCATTTCGACCTAGGTTTGATGGTGCGAACATCAGCAAGAATTTCAGTTGGATTAGACCATCCTAATTCAATTGATTGCCACACCCGTTCGTCGATGGAAATTAAAAAGGCTTTCATCCGTACTTTCCAGTAGGCATAATTTGTTCCATAGAAGAACGGGGGTCTGTTGATGTTTCCACCTTCAACCATTGTTTACAATCCTATTCCCGCTGTGATACCACTTGTTGGGTTATGTATAATTGGATCTAAATAGGGGAAAAAAAACACCTAGAGGGGGGTGAATAGGTGTAAACAATAAACACTCAAAAATCTTTGCGATATAAAACCCAATGCGGAAAAATAAATAACACGCAGAGATTTTTACGTGGAAAACTCCAAACCGGAGTAAAAAACCACGGGACCGATAACACGGTGAAATCCACTAGAATTATAACACGTACAAAGGTGATATACCGTACTCACAGACGACTCAACCTTTTTCCATACGCTCCTAGTTGATCTTCTCCGCTCGCTCCGCAACGCTTCTCGAATCCACGATCTGCGTCCAACGCCGAATCCACGGCGTCCAACGTCGACTCCACGACGTCCGACCGAATCCACGGTCTTCACCCAGTAGCACGCTTCGAATCCACGAACGTACCTCGCTCCGAATCCACGAGAGCGGTAGCACCTTGAATCCACAAGGCCACGCGAGTCCACGCGCCGATTTTGGGAAAATCATTGATTTTGGGTGGTGATGATCCGCCGAATACTTAGATTAGAAATAGATCGAAAATACCATCTAAGTATTCATTAATTTGATTCTACTCAAAATCTGAGTTTGGAAAACCTAGAATCAAATTAATAAAATAGATGAAGAAACATAAAATTAAATCTAGTATTTCCTTTCTTCTCTATCTGTGGATTTTTTTATTTCGGTCGTATTTTTTTCATTTTTCGTCGTACCCTAAAAGATGAATTAAAGGGTCTATTTATAGGTTAGAAACCATTGGAAGAGGATAAGAATCAAAAACTAACCTTTTCTGGAATTTTTCAGGACGGCGATCCGGATCGGATTTAGGCGATCCAGATTGCAGTAACGAGACAGACAGTTTCCAGAAAAACAAAAGTTCGGGATCCGGATCGAAGTGCCTGATCCGGATCGTTCATACAATTTACCAAACACCAATGTTCGGGATCCGGATTGAACTGCCTGATCCGGATCGTTCATAAATTACGGTAAAAACCAGTGTTCGGGATCCGGATCAAAGGAGGCTACGATCCGGATTGAATTTGCGTATGAACTAACACCCTTCGGGATCCTGATCGAAGTACCTGATCCGGATCCAGAACATGTCCCATATCCAGTTTTTAATTTTTATGCAATTAAAAATTCATCCAAGTGTTTCTACACTATAAGAAGTATTCGGATCACCAAAGATAATTAGTTAAACATACCTGATCCTTTTGAATTCTTCTTTCTTGAGATTGAGTTATATGATCCAACCTTCTTTATCTTCAATCTTCAAGACTTAACCGAATTCACGAAATACGCCAACTCAAATTCCGTAACATGGATGGCCTTAGTAGTCAGTGACATGTGACGTATTCTTGATCTCTCTCCATACCCTATCATGATTGGATTATATCACACGAGTATATGACATTAGTTGACCTCGTTGGTTGGTGACACTATATCATCCTTGAGATGTGGTTTGACCTTATTGGTCAGTTGACATGATTGGTTGGTGACTCATTGTGGATTTTATCTCAGCTATTTGTCGATGGTTCCTTATTGAGCATATTGCATCGATCGCCACTGCTCTTGTACATTTCACGTACACCAACAGTTTGATCCACCGCAAGATGGTGTTATTTTTTGAAAAAGTGGCTGTATTTTCGACCCATGAGCTTGATGCAGTTACTTTGCTAGGGTTATATGCCAGGTGGTTGAGCACATTGTGGCATTGCCTGAGGTCTTTGGACCAACATGGCAGGTTTGATTGGGTTTATTTGGACTATTCGTTCGGTTAATGCATACTAGTATTCTGTTTACATAACAGTAGTGGTTAGTTGTATATATGTTGATTATTTTATTTCAGTTGCTACTGTACTTGATATATCACTTTATTTCAGTTGATTATTATATCTCTTTCATTTGCCAGTGAGTAAAGCTTGCCTTTGTTGGCTTGCAGTACCCACTGAGACCCTTTGTTGGTTTCTCACCTTCCCCCAGTTTTAGGTATAGCGGGAGATGAGGGTTAGGACGGTGCGTGAGGACGTTGCTAGATAGTGTTCCGAATTTTGGCTCGTCATTGATTAGTTTTATTTCCAACATGTGATTCAGATACTATTGGTTTAGTTTCTATTATTTCATTAGTTCATAAATTGTGAATAATTGTGGATAACTATGAATGTGTATTTATCTATTTTAGGTGATTCTTACGTGTATATAGTTGTTATTATACTTGATCTAGTTGTTATACCTATTCTCATATTATTGTTGTGATTGTTTGTGTGGTTGATGTCGTATTTTATGTGTTATGTCGTGCATGTATAGGAAAGACTCTATCCGTTTGTATAGAAAAATCTCTGTCCATGTGACGGGTCTGTGTACGTTCCGGGGTGTCTTTGAAGGTGTTTTTTTTTAAAAAAAATTATATGTTTTTCCGCTGGTTTTCCTAAAATGAATTTTTAAAAGGACCCCGGGGATTGACACCAAGTCATTAGTGCTTGTACTTGTTGGTTTTTGGTCATTGGATAAAAAAATGTGCAATTAGGATGATAGTGATCCCCTAGGGTTTAGTGGGTGGTTGGTAGAATAATATAATTTAATGAGTAGGATTAATTAAAGTGATAGATCTAACGGTGGAAATCTTACATGTGACGCCCCACTTCCCTTCCAGGGGTACCCTAGTACTACTTTAGTTCTAATACGCTTAACCTCTTAACCTCTTAGGCCTAACCACCGTCCAGCATACTATAGCCAAATTTTAAGAGATTTAGTTTTATTATATCTTATATATATGACTATTTCAAATATTGAGATATCACATTCTCTCCCTTTTAAGCCCTAACGTCCTCGTCAAGCTCAAGCACACTCACAAGTATCAGGTGATGTGAGACTTGTCTCGCTAGCCTTAGCCGGCTTTGTGAGGAGCCACGCTCTACCCACAACAGTCATAAGCCCGAGAGTCGTGCTCTTCCCGCTATATAACTCTGGCTCAGCCGAAACTCATCTTATACTTTCGGCTGGTGATTGACTCTGATACCAACTGTGACGCCCCACTTCCCAGAGGGTCACCCATCCTATAACTACTGTAGTCCTAGCACGCTAACCCTTTTAACCTCTTAGGTCTAGCCACAGTCCAAAATGTTATAGCCGTGTATTAGAAACTTACAACCATCAAGTGATGTGAGACTCGTCTCATTAGCCTTAGCGAACCTTGTGGGGAGCCACTCTCCACCCACAATAATCGTTGGCCGAAAGGCCACCCCACTTTCCAAAAGGTCACCCATTCTAGAACTACTCTAGTTTTAACATGCTTAACCTCTTAACCTTTTAGGCTTAACCACCGCTCAACATGTTATAGCCCAGTTTTAAGAGGTTTAGCCTTATTATATCTCATATATATATGACTATCTCAAATCCTAAAAAGTCACATTCTTAATTTGTCACTCCCCGAAGTCTTTTTTTTGTAAAATCCTCTTTAGGAAAATCAGCAAAAAAATATGTAATTTTCTTTTAAACCTTTGAAGACACTCCAGAACGCACACATACCCACCACATGGACAAATATTTTTCTATACAAACGCACAGAGTCTTCTTTGTACATGCATAGCGTAGCATCTGAATACAATGCCAACCACACATACGACCACAATAAGATAATAACTAACAAAAGATAACCAAAAATCAATAATAATCTATAATTGTGAGTCAACTAAAACAACGAACTTAAATCTACAAATAAAAATAATCAACAAATAGTGGAGTAAACAAAATCAAGAGATCTGAATAAAAAAACCAATCCACTGTAATGAAATAATCAAACTGAATTAAAAATAATCTGAACAAAGAGAAGAAACATAAAGAATCGCCCAAAGTCAAAGCTCAGAATATCGCTATCTAATACTGTCCTCACACATCGTCCCAACCCTCAACTCCCGCGCGTGGTATCTGAAACTTGCAGGAAGTGAGAAACCCACAAGGGGTCTCCCAGTGGGTACCGCAAGTCAACGAAGGCAAACTATACTCAGCGACAAACGAAAGAAATATAATCAACTATGAACAGGTAAATCAGATAGAGTATTAATGGAATAACATTACAATGAACATATAAATCGGATACGGTAGCAATAGAATAACATCTAGTAATACTGTAAAAATAACGACTACTGTAAGATAAGTAGAAACCGATAATCAACTACAATCAACGAGTATACAAGTACAGTAGCAATCATGACTGGAAAGGAATTACAATTAATAATCAATGCATAAATAACCACTACTATAAAAAACAACAAAATACGATAATAACTCAAACGGACGAATAATATAAATCATCCAATCAATTGCCATATTGGTCTAAAAACCTCGGGCAAAACCATGTCCTGCTCACCCACCCGACATATAACCCTAACAAGAATCTCATAGGGCTCACGAGTCGGAAGTACGACTACTTTTTTTAGAAAAGATCGAACACTCTCTTGCGGTGGATCAGACCGCTAGTGTACGTGAAATGCTCATGAGCTATGGCAATTGATGCAATATGCTCAATAGCCAACTGTCGGCAAATAACCAAGAAAGAATCCATAAGGAATCACTAACCAAATCTAGTCAACCATATCTCAAAGATAGCCAGAACTCAGACTCTCGACTTCATTTTTCACACGACCATATCTCAAAGATTGATAGAACGGTTTCAACTCGGCCCAGTATTCCCTTAACGTGCTGACCGACCATCCATACTACAACCTTGCTTATTTGCGAAGATCCAGTACCTTACATCCTTCTTCCTTTTTGAGCTTCCCTTTGAGGCTCTTCGCCGTCCCCATGCTCTAGGTAAGATCAAACTCATACTTGGAAGTTCCCATGGCAAGGATGGTTCCTCTTCTAGGGAGTTAGAGAGGACGAAAGGAGTGAGCGAAAGAGGATAAAGACTACTGTGGAGAAAGAGAGATACAGAAAGAGAGAGTGAGAGAGAGAGAAAGAGAGAGAGAGAGAGAGAGAGAGAGAGAGTGTGTAGTGGTCCAGGTTCCCATGCAACCTTTCCGGTAAATCCACTTTGTAGAACACCTAGTGTTGGTGTGTCTGGCCCATGGTGCATCAAAGGGATGCCACAAATGGACCCTGTGAGGTATCTTTAGCTGGTTTGGCCTTCGGCTACATTTGCCGAATTTTTGAAAAGGTTATGGGCCAAACAGAGGTTGGATTTGGATTCAGCACGGAAAAACGCTTGAAAACGGCTATTTGCTTGTTTGATTCTGAATCCGGAGGCCCAAAAACGGACTCCCGGAAGTTTTTAGTGGATTTCGAGGCATGGGAGGGGCCGTGGACCGCCGGCATGCCACGTGGCGGCCTGTCATTGGCCGGTTTGCAGCGCTCGGTCCACAGAGGGTCGCGGCTGGGTGCATAGACCCGGTGCAGGGACACGTGGCGCCGCCTGATTGGCGGGCTCTTGGTGCGCGGTCTACAGAGCGGGCGCGGCGGTGCATGGACCAGGGCGGGGACACGTGGCAGCCCCCGGTTGGTTGGTGCACGCGGCGCGGTCCACGGAACCCAAAGTTGGGTGCGTGGACCGGGTGCAGGGGACACATGTCGGTGCGTGATTTACGGGCTCACGAGGCGCGGCGCACGGGGACGCGGGCGAGCGCCTCGGGGCGCGTGCGTGGCAGGCGGTCAGACGGCGCCTGCCCGCACGTGTGACCGCGACGGGGGGTGGACAGGTGGCGCTCCGCTATTCACGGGCGCCACCTACCCGTTTGACCGGGGAGGTGCCACGTGGCGGCACCGGACGCGCCCTGCATAGCTGTTTGCTGTGCGGGACACGCGTCCGATTCCTGTGGAGCCACGTGGCCACTTCCGACGCGCCCCGCACAGCTGTTTGTTGTGCGGGACATTTTTCAGCCCAGGGGAGATTCGGGCGCTCCCCTACGGTGCACTGTGCCGCCGGATTCGGGCGCCCGAAACCTGTCCGAGCGCCCGAATCCGGGGACATAAGTGGCATTTTCTGAATTGTGTGGAGTGGCCTATTTAAAGGCCGAGCCACCTTCTTTTGTAGATTTTCCACATTTCCAAGCCTCCTTTCACCTCGAAACCTTCTATAAAGTTTCTCCCCGTGCTGTGCTGCATCCACCTGAGGATTTCTGGGATTTTACGTGGCGCACTTTTCGAGGTTTCCATTTATTTGGCGCATCGCGACATTCCTTCGCCGGTGTTTCCTTCCGTCGCGTTTCGATGCGCGAGCTCCCTCGGCCTTCTCTGACCACCTTTTCGGGCGATTCTTGTGTCGTTGGATCCATGACAGGTAGGGCTACGATCTTGGTATTTTCAGTTTCCCCTTGTTTCGGGTTTTTCTTGGAGTTTTTCCAAGCTTACTGGGACTCCATTTTCTGTGAGGATTTCGAGGATAGCACAGGTTGTATCGTGGTTTTCTCCGCGCTCGAGCATCGGATTGAGGCGTGTCTATACTCTTTTTGCATCTACGAGTCGTGAGGATTATCGCCGTATTTTTTTGGGATTTTTCCGATGCTTGCCCGAAGGTATATTTTTTTCCTTTTTTCTGTGCATGGTGTTACAGTTGTTATGTTGTGAGGTTTCGCGGTCACTGTGTTGTGGAATTTGTAACTCGGCCTACGGGGCTCGGATTGGGACGTGCAGGTACTCGTTTCGAAGAGCTCGACGCGATGATCGCAGCAGTATTTTTTTTGGATTTTTTAGAGTCCTTTCTGCAGGTGAAAATTTTGCATCTTTGGGACTGTTATCGCAGATTGTATGTACTTGGATATTTTTGGAATAAAGTGTAACTTTTGACCTTATTGTTGTACCCAGGAGGGTTTGCTGGTATTTCTGAACCCGTTGGAACTGGAGGATATTGGAGATATTTGTTCCTGGGTATTTTCAGCTATGGGACTTTGGACAGTTTAGCACTTCAGGTGGGTTGCCTCGTCTTCAAGATCTATGGACTGTATATTAATTCTATCTATGTAGGAACATGCATGTTTGTGAATGTACTATGTAGCATGCTAGAATGTGAGAGTTGACATTTCCTACTGTTATATTGATGATCATGTGATCCTTCTGCTTTCTACAAGCTGTTAAATTATTATTATCTTAGAACTTGACCTAGCACCCCCGCCATATGCAGCATGTTCAACCAGACTAGTAGAAAACTCCAACTTGGGCTAGAATATTATTGCTTTAGACATTCCCACACTGTCATTTACTGTTTCATCCTGGACTTAGAGTTTCCTCGCCCGGGTAGTGGGCCGAGAGGTCGGGTTGTTGTGGGATGCATGTTACACTCGTGTCTGGGGACCGAGTGGAGTCTGATAGCAGTCTGTAGATCAGTGTTTCATTTTGGGAGCCGTCTGAGTGACAGTGGGTCTTGGCTGTGTAGTTTTCCAGCCTGTGAGTGAGAGAGTGTTTGTTGGTTACTGTCGATTTTGTTGATCGAGGATTTGGATTATAGCCTGCATGTGCCACATTTGAGCTCGACAGAGATGCGCGAATACTTTCCTCGGTGGGGTCGCGCCCCTCGAGTGCCACTCCGGAGCTGGGCTTGATATTTGCTATCGCGACTTGTCGACGCAGTACCTCTGGCTGGGCCAGTTTTGGCAGTCACGGACGCCCTACGTAAGTCCGGTCCCTTTTCGGATGTAACGGCAGTAGGTAGGCGCAGGATTGACTGGACCCGATGTGGCAGTCAGTGTAGATTGGGTGATCTGAGTTGAGGGATAGTAGATGCACCATGTTTCTTTCTGTTCCACTCCTTGAGCATCTAGATAGAGGCATAGTAGCTGTAGAGTTTATTTTTCCAGCTTTTCCTTCCCGCACTGAATTTGTTACTTTATGTCTCTAGTAGACTTAGTGGGCAGACCGTCGGATTTGTTGGCGGAACCCACTGAGAACTACTATGGGATGTAGTTCTCACCCGCCGTGGTGTCTTTTTCCCCAGGGACTTCTACTCCTGTTCCTGCTGCTCCAGCTGCTGCTTCTTCAGATCGAGGTAAGGGAGTCTCGAGCTAGATCCCTACCAGTCATCTGCCAGAGAGAGAGTAGAGGTACCTTATTTTGGTGATGTATTAGTATTGTCAGGGTTTCCTTTTGGGACTTATGTGTATATTTCATTTTCAGTTGAGAGACTTATGTATTTGTGAGGACTGGGTTGTATATCTGTGGAGTTGTATTTATTTTATTTTCAGCAGTTACTTTTCAGCTCTGATATCTGTATAGTGTAGATAATCTTTTGCAGGTTAGTCGCTACGTCTATACGGGGCTTCCCGTATGGGCGGCGGATCTGTTGGCGAGCCCGGGTCGCAGTTTCAACTCCGGGGCGTAACAAAGAGAGAGAGAGAGAGAGAGAGAGAGAGAGAGAGAGAGAGAGAGTTGGGATGGAATACTATCGGTAACAAACGAACTTTATTGCTAGCGATTTGTTTTCAATGATAGAGCCTCCCAATCGATAATTAACACCATTAAATATGATCTAGATTACTGGAAGTATCTAGAAATCAAATTTTAATTTTTCTTTGATATCATTGACTTAATGATCAAAGGGTTATAAAATTTATAATTTTAATGATAGATATGAGGCGTTTGCTGGTTTAACGATATAAATAAGTCTAAATCAATTGAATTTTGATTAGAAATTTTTTTAAACTATTTAAAATAGAATTTATAGTCTTGATCGTGATTACAAGAATTCTATCATGATTTTTTGAGGAATATTTATTTTTATCTATTTATTTTTGTGTCCACCTGATGCACAAAAGAACAATATCAAGAAATACATATAAATTAATCTTTAAATATTTGCAGTGGTCAAGATAATGTTCAACGGTACCGATCATCAATTCGAAAGCTCAGTCATCAAAAATAAATCGGTAGCAACGAGACCCATTCGCTATCGATAGTATTCCAGCCCCTTTCTCTCTCTCTCTCTCTCTCTCTCTCTCTCTATATATATATATATATATATATATATATATATATATATATATATATATATATATATATAAATAATGTGGCTGAAATAATTTTAATAGTATAAAAATAATATTTACTATTCAACGAATCCCATTAAATTTTAGGCATTCGAGTGTCAAAACCTTGGTAGTAAATATTATGGTTTAGCTTTTCTTTCATTATGGCATTTGTAATCGTTCAAAGGAATCCAACCATTTAAAAAATACCAAATGGCAATGCACTGCTACAGTTTGATTAATGCTCGAAGTAGAGAAAATAGCCTTTTGACAATTTTTCTTGGAATTGTAGTCTTCTTAGGACAAGCTTAGTATAAAATAGACTTCAATTTTCAAAAAATATTAATATTTTTATTTTTAATTTTTTTTAAAAAATAAAAAAAATTAACTTTTGATAAAATTTTAAAAACAGTCTCAATTTTTTTTTTATTTTTCTTGAAACCAATTAGGCAGAAAATTAATATTTTTTTTTCTTAAATTTTTTTCACATACAAAGTGAATTATAAATCTGACAGATAGCATATAAAATTTATATTTATTTTTAGAAAAATGCTAGTTGTATACTTCTTGTGGGGTATACATCGAACACCCCACCCAATAGGTGAGGTGTGATGAGGGGTCACTTCACAAATTGTGAAGTGACCCCCCACCATTAAATGGTGGGTGTAGGGGGTTGCATTACCCTTATTTTTAGGTGTATAAGTACGTTGCATTACTAAAACTTAAATTCGATTGCAAAGTTGTCAAAAAGCTACTTAATTTATTCATGCTGTTTTCATGAGAGACACAAGTACTTGTCAAAAAGCTCTTCTTACTATATATATATGGCTACAAATTGAAGTCAAAATAGAGATACTTTGAAGAGTAGAAAGTTGTAGAATACAATAGACAGAGATCATTTTACATTTCAATCTTAACTGACTTTGCCCTTATTATTTTGTAGAAGAGTCTTTCCATCAATTCATTGCCCTTCTCATTTACTTTCTTTTGTTCACACTTCATTTATGGGAGCATGTCAAATCTGTTCATACCATGTTTATTAGATGAGCTACATGTACACCCCGAAGGGGTGTACATCATACATCTCCACCATTTTAATGGTGGCGATATTTTTTACGGGTCACATCAAGTGATCCATCATCACACCCCGACCCTTAGATGGGTGGGGGTGTGAGATGTACACCTCTTACGGATGTACACATAGCATTTTCCTTATTAGATTATTAAAAGGTAAATTAAATGCGCCGCAATTATTTAAACTTCTGTTTTTTTTTAAAAAAAACAACTATCTAATTAAATTATAAAATTTTTGGAACCTGGAGATAACAGGATGAATAATATCGAAAAATTAAAAAATTTTATTGTTCCACTATATCCCATTAATCTTAGGTATCTAATGGTTAAAAAATTAATAGTAAATATTATTTTCAGACTATCAATAGTATATATATATATATATATATATATATATATATATATATATATATATATATATATATATATATAGAGAGAGAGAGAGAGAGAGAGAGAGAGAAGCATGTATGCTATCGATAGCAAACGGGCTTCGTTACTATTCATTTGTTTCGATGATGGAGCTTCGAAATTCATGATCGGCACCGTTAAATATGATCTAGACCATTGAAAGTATTTAGAAATCAAATTGCAATTCTTTTCGACATCATTAACCTAATGATCAAAAAAGTATACAATTTATAATTTTAATGATAGATATAATTTTTTTGCTCATTGAACAGTATAAAAAAATCTAAATTAATTAAATTTTGGTTAGAAAATTTTATAAATTATTTAAAATAAGATCTATACTCTCGATCTTGATTATAAGACTACTATCATCAATTTTTGAAGGATATTCATTTTCAATTATTTATTTTTGTATCCACTTGATGGACAAGAAAAGAATATTGAAAAAACATAAAATTTAATTTTCAGATAGTTTAAATTATTTAAACCATATTTAACGGTGTCGATCATTGTTTTATAAGTTCCATCATCGAAAATAAATAGGTGGCAACGGAACTCGTTTGTAAGTTCCAGCCTCTCTCTCTCTCTCTCTCTCTCTCTCTCTCTCCATATATAGGTTGAAATACTATCGATAGCAACGAGTCATTGGTGCTACCAAGTTTTTAGCCATTGGATTAAGAGATGTGCGGTTATGATGATAGTAGTCCCCTAGGGTTTAGTGGGTATTTGGTTGAATAGTAAAAATCTTAGAAGACCACTATAATCCCAACCGCACATACTTTCATACAGGGGCTAAAAACTTGGTAGCACCAATTACTTGGTGTTATCGATAGTATTCCAGCCGGACTATATATATATATATATATATATATATATATATATATATATATATATATATATATATATATATAGGAGTCCGGCTACTATGCTATCGATAGCACTAAACATTTGGTGCTATCAAATTTTCTACCCTTAGATCAAACCCTTTGATCATTTCCACCCGTTAGATTTTACTATTTTTCTAACCACATATTAAACCCATGGGGCCCTCTATCATCTCAACCACACATCTTTTAATCCAAGGGTTAAAAACTTAATAGCACCAATAACTTAGTGCTATTAATAGCCTTCCAGCCTAGCTCTATATATAGTTGGGTTGAAATGCTATCATCAGCAAATCGGCTACGATGCTACCCATTTATTTTTTATGATGGAGCATCCAAATCGACTATCGACACCGTTGAATATGATCTGAACTGTTGGAAGTATCTAAAAAATCAAATTTTAAATCTTTTCGACATCATTTAAATTTAATAGTAGATATGAGTCTTTTGCTCGGTTAATAGTGTAAAAAAATTTAAATTAATTGAATTTTGATTAGAAAAATTTTTAAACTGTTTAAGACAAGATTTATATTTTCGATCTTAGTTACAAGACTCTTATCATTATTTTTTGAAGGATATTCATTTTAGTCATTCATTTTTATATCCACTTGATTGGTAAGGAAAAAATATTGAAAAATCAAGAAATTTAATTTCTAAATAGTTTAAATGGTCTAGATCATATATAACGGTGCTGATCATCGCTTTGGACTCTCCATCATCGAAAATAAATAGGTGGCAATGGAGCCCATATACTATCGATAGTATTCCAGCCTCTCTCTCTCTCTCTCTCTCTCTCTCTCTCTCTCGCTCTATCTCTCTCTCTCTCCCTCTCCATATATATATATATATATATATATATATATATATATATATATATATATATATATATATATAACTTTAGCCATATTTCCCACTCTGTGTTGAGTCAATCCATGCTTATGGCTCTCGATAACCATTCTTTCCCTAACCTCACCCCAGGGTTGTAGTACGTCACACATCCCTGGCTCACGATCACCATTCTTTCTTAACCTCGCCCCAAGGCTGCAGTACGTCGCACACCTCTGGCTCACGGTCAACATTCTTTCTTGACCTCGCCCCGGGGCTGCAGTATGTCACACACCCTTGGCTCACGGTCATAGAATGGTGAATGGTCAAGCATGTCAATATTATTTTAATTATTATTTATTTATTGTTGTTGAGACCAGAAATTTTACCACTTGAGGGAGTGACACGTGGCATCTCCAATTGGCTAAAGACATCAGCCGACGGGAGAGTGAGTCAACAAAGAGGGACTCGTGTCTCGATTAAGACCAGTCTCAGTCGCGTAAGAATGCAACACGCGACGCACACCATCTGCCGAAGGTATCAGCCGACAGGAAAAGCGGCCGAAACCAGAAGATCATCGCCTCACCCAGGATCTACTCTACCTGAAGATGAACACCAGACCGCTTCAGTCGAGCGGCAAAGGAAGCAAGGTCAGAGTCAACCTTCGGCTACTCGAGCCGAAGAAAGAAAGACTCTAAAAGGAAAGAGTAAAAGATTTGGGCGCAAATCTTGTAACAGACTCCGGAATGGCAAGCGACGTCTAGCATTGGAAAGCGCCGAAAATCATGCTTCGGCGGGATGATCAGGGGATGAACCTAGACGGAAAAACATCTACTATCCTATTGAGGGGAATTGACTCAAAAAGAAGTAGCTGAGGAATTTACGATGATTCTTCTTAGATCACGCCGATTTCTAAAATCGGCGGTTATATACATTGGTTCGTCAAAATATAAATAAGCGAACTAACGAAGGAAAATGGGTCCTGCAACCTCGTAAGCAAGGACCACCCCCTGCTTTTTCATATCTTTACTACTTTCATAGATAGATTTATTGCATTTCCTTGAAGTAGATTAATTGTAATTGGCTACTTGTTACTTTTGTAACCCTCTTTTTTTTTAACCTATACAATCCCCACAATCGGCTCGTCAGTCGTTAGTTTTGTCACATCTTTGCCTCTCGCTCAACCTCCATATCCCGATTTCGGTTATTCTAAGCTGGATGGTCGCGAGAATTTACTGAGAAGAACCTAGCCGAGCAGATCCCTCCTCGGCCCGATCGCTTGATCCTTTTTGGCACGCGACGCGTCACATCTAGAGGGTCAACCACCCACGGGTCAATCGATGACTGATGGTCAGCGCGACATTTTCGGCCCCAACAACTCTAGTGGCACGCCCGCTGGCACCTTCAGGTAACTCTTACCTCTCCTACCGTAAATATGTCAAAAGACAACAGCCTGAACCTCGGGAGTAGAGTCATTCGCAGACATCCAGGGAACGACCGATTTAGCAACGTCGGACACGCGGGTAAGCCGCCACCGACGCTAGCAGAGGTTTCTGAGACCTCTGAGAGGTCGGCATCACCAGAGACGACTTTATCAGAATTACTTGGGCAAATGGCCCGAATGATGAGGTCCCTTGAGAGAACACAACTGTCTCTCAAAGGGCGAGTCGCAATGACCGCCGTCACGGCCTTAAATGACAGTATTCGTCGACTCGGGCATTTTTTAGCCCAAAATGAGCCGTGACACGGAGGTCTACCGGGACCTAAATCCGCCTACCATCGTCATTGCCAACACAATCAGTTCTGACGGCGCCGGCAATAATGGGGGCACAGAAGGTTGCCCTCCTCCCAATGGCACCGCCGCTGGGGGCAGTACAGCCACGAGCAGCTCCTTTCCCAACGGGTTATAGGCCGATAAGTTCGAACATCGGCCACCAGCATGAAGCCCTTTGGAGTACACCTGCTCTATTTTCCCAGCTGATCGCTCAACCCCAGGCTGGGGGTAGCAAGAACAATGGGCCACCAATCTCGAATAAGAGATTTACCCAGAATCAGGATGGCCAACCTGCGTCGCCACCTGCAAATTTGACGTCGCCGGTGCAATCGGTTCGAACGATGGCACAATAAGCCGCTTTTCTCTAGATAGTGCAACTACTGGGAGCAAGCCGCAAGCGGCTCCTGTCCCAATAGAATCAAGGCCTATAGGCATGAGCATCGGCCACCAGCAGGTAGCCGTTCGGCAGTCCCAAACTTGGAACACGAGAGATAGAGGCCACACCTCAAATTCGAGGACCTAAAATCGGGTGGGGCAAGTTGTGTCGCCTCCCGTAGACGTAAACCCGATACAGCCAGTGGTTCTGACACCCCCGACGAAAAACACTGAGCTATATGCTCAGAAAGAAGAAGTAAAAAATACATCCTTCACAAAGGCCAGGCCGGGAATACGGCTAGTTTTCAGGTCCCCATAACCCTCGAACAGGGATGTGTATATGGGATACCTATACTTGGCCAATTGGAAAAGGTCAATGTTTGGCAAATTCTCGGTTGAGATAATCGAGGGTACGGTCGAGCAATGGTTCACCTCCAAGGGACTGGCCTGCTGGCAAGGGCCGGACACGCCAGAAGTGAGGAGGCGTCGACTGCAGAGGATAAAAGCCGACGCCACTACAACAAAATTATGCTATAGCGACACTTTTAAGTATTTCTAAAATCTAAAAAAAGTGACGTTGACAAAAATACCGACACTTATTATTAGTGTCGCTATATGCGTAGCCGTTAGGGTGTATAGCAACACTTTATTATAATGTGTCCCAAAAATATGTCCCTATAACCTAATTTTGGATATAGATGGAATATAAATAGGACACTTGCACAAAAGTGTCACAAAGATATGTCCCTATAGCCTAATTTTGTTGTAGTGCGCGCGTAGTAGTGGTGCCACGACCAAGGGAAGGCCGAGATTGGCAGACGTAAGTACAAGAGCGATCGGCCATGTGAATTGGGCCAATGAAGAACCAGACAAGATCTCATTCGTCCGGATATCTGAAGAGGGAGTAGAAATGAACTTCTCAGCGAGACCAACCGAATGACGGCAGGCGACGAGCCCCCGTCATAGATCAAATGGTACGTGGGGGGGGGGCGCAATAGATGAGGCTATAGTAAGGCCTCAGGAAAAGTAGCCGGCACAAGAAGCCGGCAAAAGAATAAAACTCGGTTATCCCACCAAGGGTCGAAGACTCGGCCGAGAGGGTCGAGGGAAAAGACATGCGAAATCCGGCTAAAAGTGCTCGATTATGTACAGGCCTATCAGAGTTGGGTTTGGAATGCGTATAAGAGAAAGGGAAAGGCGAAGCACTTCGGTGTTGGAAATTGGTGCCAAAGTTAAGGCTACCCATCGGCAAACAAGAGTCGATTTGCTTGGAAAACGGTCCCCAAATTGGAAAAGACCATTTCGAATTAGCCGAAGAGTTAAAAGAAATTCCTACTACTTGGAAACTTTGAAAGGATCAGAAAGCTATAAGCTGATTCGAAGTAAAACATCTGAAACATTACCGTCGGTTCTGGAAAGATGTGGAGCAAGGAATACAAGAAAGCTTCACATTTAATAAACCGACACATATACCACTCGAAAAAAAGTAAATACAAAAGTATTCAGAAAGAAAAAATCGTGATCGGAACACTCAGTTGGGGGTCAAAAATATACGGCCGCCTTCAAGCTGGTAGCGACCAAAGTTGCAGGATCAAACACCGCTTGTTGGAAATTAAGACACCCGACCACCACTGGAGCCGACAGGAGTGGGAGAGAGAGAATGCAAGATAACGAGTAGCTCCCCAAATCCCTGCATCCAACGGGAGAAGATCATGCGGTTCCTTCTCGAGAAAAAGGCACCTGACCGCGCGAAGAAGCCAGTCGAAGCATGTAAGGTGTCTCCCCGATGGAAACCGGATGTTCGAACGGCTCGAATTCCTCCAACTTTGAGAGGTGAAGGCAAAAGGGGCGAAAGGTCAGCCTGTCCCCAGAAGGAGTTTCTTAGTAATAACCAGCCGTTAGTAGCCGAAAATCGGCTAAACCATCAGTCGTAAGATCCCAGGTCGGTAGGGGCTTCCTCGAAAGAAACCCCATTAGAACTTCGAGTTGGAAAGAAAGACAGCTGGCGTCACGACGCCGCCAGATTCAGATTGAGATAGTGCCTCGAGAATTCTCCCAGAGGCGAAGAAGCTACCCTAGTGAAGCGATGGCACCGGAATCATCATGAGAGAAGAAGACGATGTATAGAGAGCTGCAGGCAGGGCCTTTTATAGGCCAGCAAAAAAGAGCGAGATGATAACAACCACCTTAGAAAATAGCAGCATTTATTGAAGAAACGACGGAGAACGTTTTCACCAAAAATCAAGAAAGATCAGCACCTATTCACGAATCCCTCGGGCAGTGAGCAAATATCTGGCCAAAACATGGGGATGATCGTCGGACATCATTATCTGCGTCAGGAGTTTGACTCAACTTCGACAATCGCCCGAATGACACATCAAGCGATTGCCTAGAGGGCATTGTTCTGACCAAAATCCTTCTTTTTTTCCTTATGACCTGCTGCGTCCTATCTCTCTCGTCTGCTTGAAACGGAAAGATTGCCCTTGCCAACTTCAATGCCAACTGAAAGTGATACAACTATTGGATTTAGTACTCAGTATTTCACCACCTAAGGGAGTGACACATAGGCGTCTGCCATCAACTAAAGACATCAGCCGACGGGAGAGTGAGTCAAAAAAGAGGGACTCGTGTCTCGATTAAGACCGGTCTCAGTGGCGTAAGAATGCAGCACGCGATGCACGCCATCGGCCGAAGGTATCAACCGACAAGAAAAGTGGCCGAAACTAGTAGATCATCGCCTCACTTAGGATCTACTCTGACTAAAGATGAACACCAGACCACTTCAGTCGAGAGGCGAAGGAGGCAAGGTTAGAGTCAACCTTCGGCTGCTCGAGCCGAAGAAGGAAAGACTCTAAAAGGAAATAGTGCAAGATTTGAGCACGAATCTTGTAACAGACCCCGGAACAGCAAGTGGCACCCAGCATTGGAAAGCGCCGAAGAACATGCTTCGACGCGATAATCAGGGGATGAACCTATATGGAAAAACGAATGCTATCCTATTGAGGGGAATCGACTCAAAATGAAGTAATTGAAGAATTTATGATGATTCCCCTTAGATCACGCCGATTTATAAAATCGGCAGTTATATACATTGATTCGTAAACATATAAATAAGTGAATCGATGAAGGAAAAGGGATCCTGCAATCTCGTAAGACAGGACCCCCCCTGCCTTTTCATATCTTTACTACTTTTGTAGATAGATTTACTGCATTTCTTAGGAGTAGATTAATTGTAATTGGCTACTTGTTGCTTTTGTAACACCCATTTTTTCCACTCTATACAATCCCCACAATCGGCTCCTTAGTCGTTTATTTTGTCACATCTTTACCTATCTCTCAATCTCCATATCCCGATTCGGCTATTCTAAGCCAAATGGTCGCGAGAATTTACTGAGAAGAACCCGGCCGAGCAGATTCCTCCTCAGCCCGATCTGTAGTGGTCCAGATTCCCATGCGACCTTTCCGGTGAATCCACTGTTTAGAGCACCTAGTGTTGGTGTGTCTGGCCCATAGTGCATCAAAGGGATGCCACTGATGGACCCTGTGAGATATCTTTAGCTGATTTGGCCTTCGGCTGTATTTGTCGAATTTTAGAAAAGGTTTTGGGCCAAACAGATGTTGGATTTGGATTCAGCGCAGAAAAACGCTTGAAAACGGCTATTTGCTTGTTAAATTTGGAGTCCGGATGACCAAAAAGGGCTTCCGGAAGTTTTCGGGAAAATTAGGTGCATGGGAGGAGACCGTGGACCGGCCTGAGCCACGTGGCGGCCTGTTATTGGCCGGCTCACGCAGCTCGGTCCACGGGGAGGCGCGGCGGGTGCATAGACCGTGGGGCGGGACGCGTGGCATGCCCGAAATGGCCGGCGCACGCGGCGCGGTCCAGCGAAATTGTGCGGCTTCGGTGGACCGGGTGCAGGACACGTGGCAGCCTGGTATTGGCTGGCTCACGAAGACGCGGTCCACGGGGAGCATGGAGGGGCGCCTCGGGGCGCGTGCCAGCACAGTCGCCAGGGCGGCGCTGTCGGCCACACGTGGCCGCACTCGAGTGCGGGCCACGTGCCCCGCTGACCGGGGGTGGACACGCGGCCAACGCCCAGGCGCCCGTGCACGCTGTCCGCTGTTCGGGGACACGTGGCGGGCGCAGGGCGTTTCGGGCGCTCGGTCGGACGGCGGGATCGTGCGACCTGCGGATTCAGGCGCCGGGATGTTGCGCCCGAATCCGGCCCACTTAATGCATGGGCTGAGCCTATAAATAGGCTTCCTTGGGGATTTTCGGGCTTTTCTGGACTCTTTTTCACAGAAGGCCCTTCAGGAGTTTTCTTCCCCTCACAGTACACTACCCTTTGGAGGACTTTGAGGATTTTTTTGGAGATCACCACTTCGGCTTTTTCTGTGACTCGGCGCACAGTGACGCTTCCACACCAGCGACCTATTTTGCGCATTTTAGTGCGCGGACTCCCCCGGCTTACCCCGACCTCCGATTTTGGCGATTCTCGCGCCGTTGGACTCACGACAGGTAGGGCTCCGACTTTGGTGTTTTGAGCTTCCTCTTTTTTCGTGTTGATCTTGGAGTTTCCCGAGCTTCCTTTTGACCCATTTTTCCTCGCGGAGTTTTATACAGCACTTGGGTGTTTTGGCGATATCTTTGCGCACAGGCGTCGGATCGAGGCGAATCACGAGGCATTTTTCATCTTCACAGCGCAAGGAACACCCTCAAATTTTCTAGGAATTTTCTGAATATTTTTCGAAGGTGAAAAATCTCTGTTTACAGAAAGTTGTGCTACAGTTTTTGAGATCGATTTATTTCGGGGTGGTTCCCTTGTCGAATTTGTATCTCAGTGTAGGAAACTCGGATTTGAACGTGCAGGTACTCGTTTCGACTGGTTCGTCGCAAGGATCATGACAGTATTTTTCTTGGAATTTTCCGGGCATTTTTCGCAGGTGAAAACAGGGCAACTTTGGACTGATGAGTTTTGGATAGATTTTGTTGAACATTGTATGTTTAAATTATGTATGTTCTTTGGGGTATGTTGTGCAGTGTTGTGGTGACTGTTTGGACCGAGCGTGGATTTCACTTTTGGACAGGGATTTAGCGCTCGATGTGGGTACCGTTGTAATCCTCCTACTTATGATAACCCACTAGGCATATTGGAGCTAGTCCTATATTACATTGCTGATAAACCGGTGGATTAGATATAGCTTGCTTAATTGGAAAATTGGATTTATGGTTAGCACTTACATCTCTAGAGGACTAAGTATGAATTAAATGTTAATTCTTGCAAAGGATATATTGTTTAAACTCCTTGGGAATATTTTGCTAAACTATTTTATGTTGTATGTATATTGGGACATCTTATGCATGAATAGAGACCGACTTATGGCAACTTGTTACAGTGGATATTCATGAAATAGCATACTCTAAATTTTGGTAAGAATTAGAATACCTGAAATCATGTTATTAAGTAAAGAATTTTTGCATGCGTGTATGGTCACCTAGTTAAGCCACCTTTTTCTGCTACACTATCATGCTGGAACTGACTTAGGAGAAACCTTGTTTTTATTTTTCTCCAGTTATCTAGACTTAGGGGAAATAGTACGCTCGGGGTCGAGCAGGGGCTGGGATAGTGTAGTCAGACATTTGGGATTTGGGACAGGCAGGCTGTGATGGCAGGGTATTGCGGCAACCGCGGATTTTGGGCGGTTGACCGGACAGTTGTTATTGCATCAGATCGGGGAGAGGATTTGGGCTTCTTTTAGTGGATGGTTCTTTTCCACTTAGATCAGTGTCATGATCCAGTCCTGCTGACTTATTCTCCTATGATACTTATTACTCAGGCATTTTACTCGTGTGGGTCGCTCCCCTCGAGTGCCACTCCGGAGTGCGCGATATACAGACTTTGAGTCCTTGAGACTCCTATCCCCTATCGGTGTTATGCGTAGGCTGGCATACCCGATTTGGCAGGCATAGCAGGCAGTACCAGTGTTTACTGGTGTACAGATTGGGTTTTAGTCAGGCAAGCATTTATATTCTGATGCACATACTTAGCTATTCTTTTAACTTGGCATTTTAGAGGCATAGTGGTAGCTTCTTCATCAGTAGTTTTACTTATAGCTTACCACCTTTGTTTTATTTTCGCCTCTAGTAGTCCTAGTGGGCATGTCTGAGTTTGAGGTCTACCCACTAGGGGAGGCTACTGTTTTTATAGTAGTTCTCACCCCCCACTGTTTCCCCCTTTTTTTTCTCCTTTGTTTTGCAGAGTCCTCTGCTGGAGTTGCGGGACCCTCTTCCCAGGATCGAGGTAAGAGGATCGCTGATTAGATAGCTACTTCCCCGATCTCGAGTTTAGCAGCTTTGATGTATCCCCTGTACACTCAGACGGTTGTATTTTCCTTTATTTTGGGTCTGGCTTCGGCCAGCTGGTTGTATTTATTTCGTGAGCTGGGAGAGACACATGTATTTATGAGAGTTATGTTGTACTTTTATTTTCAGCATTTGTCTGAGATGTATTAGTTTTAGTTTAGCTCTGTTTTATGCTCCTTTATTATATCTTTATATCTGAGCAGGTTACCAGCGCTTCGTGTACACGGGAAACTCCGTGTGCACGGCGGATCTGTGGACGAGCCCGGGTTCTGGTTTACACCCGGGACGTGACATGATCGCTTGATCCTTTTTGGCGCGCGGCGCATCACATCTAGAGGGTCAACCACCCACGGGGCCGATCGACGACCGACGATCAACGCAACATTTTCGGCCCCAACAATTGTACGCATTTTTCATTATTATATTCACCATTCTAGGTTAATAGCTTTCCAATTCACGTGCATGGTTTTCCTACCATTTACGTTCACGACCTATAGTCAACGAAACTAGGTCCATTGTCTTTGCCACCTAGATTCATATGACTCATAAGTTCACTTGTTTTTCCAACTTATGTTTAATAACACTTGGTTTTATGTTTAGTTTATCCAACTGGCCAATCTACCACTATATTACTCTATTCTTGTAACGATCCGGCCCACTAGCAATAATAACTCGTTGGGCCCAAACCACAGCCCCAAATGCTTAAGCCCAGTTATTATTACTAGTGTCCAAGTCTCATATAAATCCAATCACAATTCCATTCACATCCGATGTAGGACTATTGGGGGCGTCACAGACTCCCCCCGTTTAGGCCTGACGTCCTCGTCAGCCCAAACACACACACAGCAGCCCAAGATCACCAGGCGATGTGAGACTCGTCTCGCTAGCCCTGTCATCTAGACCCAAACTCAGCCGAGACTCGCCACACACTTCCGGCTGGTTATTGGCTCTGATACCAAATGTAACGACCCGGCCCACTAGCAATAATAACTCGTTGGGCCCAAACCACATCCCAAAATGCTTAAGCCCAGTTATTATTACTAGTGTCCATGTCTCATATAAACCCAATCGCAATTCCATCCACATCCGATGTGGGACTATTGGGGGCGTCACAATTCTAGACTTGATGGCACTATATTTACTAGTTCAATGTTGAGCTCTCTAATATTTAGAGCAAGTCAATCTACTTTACTAGTCCATACATAGTCTACATACCTGTCTCAATCTAGACATATATATTTTCTATGCCTATATTCTATGTCCACTAATAGTTAATTTACCATAAATAGAATACATTCTATACCCACTTATTTTACCAAATTAATCTACCATTACATGCATCAATAAAATACTAATAAAATTACCGACTTTTCTTTCCATACATGAGAGGTGATCTAACCTCTTCGATAGAGCACGACCCACCTGAAAAGACCTCCGATTGCTCGTAGACACTTGTAATCGGACCCCGCGGTGAATGGCTCACCTTGGAGCCCGAACGGCCGATTTGGCCTAATTCGCGAAATTATTCACCGACGCTCGTCGCTTTTTCAATCGAAGTTGCCTTGGGTTCCACTCTAACCTTTAATTGGAGAATAATCCAGTCAATTTGTGCCTAAAGTCCCAAAAATCTTATAAACCCTAAATATGCCCTAGGATCTCTTTTACCAAAATTGCTCTAAAATTTACAGAGAATTTACGATCCAACTAGCATAGAAGCATCTAGGGAACATTAGGATATCAATTTTAAAGGATTTACTAAATTCCAAACTCAAAATCCAAAACCCATACCGTTGGCCGGGGAGCTCGCCGAGCTCCCACGCGCTCCGAAAGCTCGATTCGATCCGAAAGTCCAACGCAACTCTCGAGCTCAAGCTCCACCAGGGTGCTAAGTTTCAGATAGAGAGCAGGAGAAGAGATAGTGAGAGAGGGAGAGAGGGTCCCTCTACTCTCACTGTGTGCGCGCGCGTGTGTGTGGTGCATGCGCCCGTACAGAGAAGGAAGGTTAGGAGATCCCCTTTAAAAGCCCCATATTTTCAAAATATGAAAATGCTCTTACTGGGCATTTTTTGTATAGATGGACTGCTCCACGGGATCACTGATCGGTCCCCGAAAATCCTCCCCCTTCAAAGACACCAACCGCTGACGGACCGGTCCTTCCCACAAGGTTTGGTCCTCGAAGATCACCCCTTCAGGGTTCGTAGAGAAGGTCCGGACCTTAACCTTAAGGTCCGGTCTTCACAGCTAAGGTCTGGTCCTTCCCATCAAGGTCCAAACCCTGAACCCCTTTCAGCTTAATTTTGCCTCGTTGGAAAATTTTTGATTTTATTCCTTGGGATTCCAACACTCTTCTAACTGTCCCAAAACTCTCGAAACTCAACTTGAACTTGTTTACAATCGCCTCTTGACTATTTTCAATCTATTGGTCAAAGTCCAATATTCTTTTATTTCGTTTTCGCACCGAACCCGTGGCGGACACTCTAATTAGTTTGAAACTTCACCAAAATCATAGGAATAGTTCTTCAAGCCAGTTTTCACCTGAACTCCACCATTTGCAGAATTGCAAATCATTACAGGAATAGTATGATCTAAGGGGTATAATTAATTAAAGGGCTAACGGTGGAAAACTTAAAAACACAAAGTGCTGGGTGCTTTTAAAAGCACCATAGCCGGACTATATATATATATATATATATATATATATATATATATATATATATATATATATATATATATATATATATATATATATATATATATATATATATATATATATATATATATATATATATATATATATATATATATATATATATATATATATATATATATAACTTGGCTACTATGCTATTAATAACACTAAGTTATTAGTGCTATTAGGTTTTTGACCCTTGGATGGAGGGATGTGTGGTTGGGATAATAGTAGGCCCTTAGAGTTTAGTGGGTGGTTGGAGAAATAGTATGATCTAAGGGGTGAAAATAATTAAAAGAGTATATCTAATGGCAGAAAACTTGGTAGCACCAATTACTTGGTGTTATCGATAGCATAGCAGCCAAACTATATATATATATATATATATATATATATATATATATATATATATATATATATATATATATATATATATATATATATATATATATATATATATATATATATATATATATATATATATATATATATATATATATATATATATATATATATATATATATATATATATATATATATATATATATATATATATATATATATATATATATATATATATATATATATATATATATATATATATATATATAGTTAGGCTACTATACTATTAATATTAATAGCACCAAGTTATTGATACTATTAGATTTTTGACCTTTGAAGTAAGAGATGTGCGGTTAGGATGATAATGCGCCCCTAGGGTTTAGTAGGTGGTAGAAAAAATGGTATGATCTAATGGGTGGTGTTGAGACCGAAATTTTCGCTACTTGAGGGAACGACACGTGGCATATACCGTCAGCTAAGAATGTCAGCCGATAGAAGAAGGGTCAACCGAAGAAAGATCCGCGTCCTGATCGGGACCGATCTCAGTCACGTAGGAGTGCAGCACGCGACGTATGCCATCGGTTGAAAACATCAGCCGATAGGATGAGCAACCGACAAAAAGTTTATCGCCTCATCTAGGACCAACTTCGACTGAGGACGGACACCAGACCACTTCAATCAAACGAAGCTAGAGTCATCTTTCGATTGCTCAAGCCGAAAGAGGAAAGACCTTGGAAGGAAGTGGTGCGAGATTTGGGCGCGAATCCCGCAACTAACCCAGAACGACAAGCAGCGCTCAGCATTGGAAAGCGCCGAGGATCACGCTCTGGCGCGTTGATAAGGGGATGAACTTGGACAAAAAAATTACTACTATCATATTTGAGGAAGCTCGACTCAAAAGGAAATGGTTGCGGAATTTACGATAATTCTCCGCAAATCAAGTCGATAATTCAAATCGGTGCCTGTAAGTATAGTTCGGAAAGTATATAAATATCCGAACCATCGAACAAAAAAGGGTACTGCAATCTCGTAAGCCAGGACCACCCCTCTACTTTTTCATACCTTTCAATACCTGTATTTACCGCTTTCTTAGATAACTTTACCGTATTTCCTAGGAGTAGACTTACTTATAATTTCTTCCCTTTCCTCCTCCTTGTATCCCTTTTCCAAGCAATACAAATTTCTAATCGGGTAATCAGCCGTGTCAAATTATTGTCTCTACCACCTGGGTCGGCTACTCTAGGTCGAACTTAGCCTCTCTCTACCTCTATATCCCGATTCAGCTAATCTAAGCCGGACGGACATGAGAGTTTAAGTGAGAAGAACCCGGCCGAGCAGATCCCTCCTTGGCCCGATCTCTTAATCCATTGGCACGCGACGCATCACATTTTAGAGGGTCAAACGAATGCTCGGGGCGACCGACGGCCGATGTTTTTGGCTCCAACAAGTGGAAATGATCAAAGGGATAGATCTAACGGCGGAAAACTTGGTACTACCAAGTGCTCGGCGCTATCGATAGCATAGTAGCCGGAATATATATATATATATATATATATATATATATATATATATATATATATATATATATATATATATATATATATATATATATATATATATATATATATATATATAGAGAGAGAGAGAGAGAGAGAGAGAGAGAGAGAGAGAGAGAGAGAGAGTCCGACTACAATGCTTTTAAAAGTATCAAGTAATTGGTGCTTTTAAATTTTCTATCATTATATCTATTCTTTTGACTAATGTTACCTTTTTAGATCATGCTATTCCACCTACCACCCACTAAATTCAAAGGGCCCGCTATCATTCTAACCGCACATCCCTTTATTTAAGGGCTAAAAATCCTATAGCATAAATAACTTGGTGTTGTTAACAGTATAGTAGCATTGTTATATATATATATATATATATATATATATATATATATATATATATATATATATATATATATATATATATATATATATATATATATAGTAGGACTGGTATGCTATTAGGAGCACGAAGGCCTCCGTACTCCTAAGCTGGTTTCGATGATAAGCCTTCCGAATCGACAATCGACTCTATTAGACTTGATATAATATATTTGAAGTATCTAAAAAATAAATTTTATAATTTTTTGTTACCATTTACTTAGTGATCGAAATGACTAAAAATGGATGGCTAAAAATAAAGATTTTACAAAAAGGTATGATGTAACACTAAAATTTTCAATCAAATATATCGAAATTGTTGTAGATAGTGCAATGAATTTTCTATCCAAATTTCATCTTATTTAAATACTTCTATACAATTAAACATGTAAACGACATATATCAACCATTAAAAATTATTGATTTTGATCCCTTTAGATCACTAGGTAAATAATAACGAAAACCACAAAATTTATTTTTTATATATTTCACATATACTTAATCAAGTATAACAGAACCGATCGTTGATTCAGAAGCTCCATCATAAAAAATGGCTTAGGAGCACAGAGATCTTCGTGCTCTTAATAGCACACAAGTATATATAGATATATATATATAGAGAGAGAGAGAGAGAGAGAGAGAGAGAGCTAGGCTGGAATACTATTAATAGTACCAAGTCATTGGTACTATTAAGTTTTTAACCGTTGAATTAAGAGATATGTTGTAGTGTTCCGGAATCCCCGTGCGACTCGACCGTGTGGTTGGTGGTGAGGAAACACCTATTTTTGGTGTATCGAGTGCGTTGTGCGTCGAATGGATGCCAAAAACGGACTCAGCGCGCGAAAACATTCAAAATCGGCTATTTACGGGCATAATTTGGCTAACGGGCCCATTTTTGGTCGCGGGCCGGTCCACGGCCCACCCGCGTGCATCGGGAGCACCGAACCTGGGTTGCTGCCACGTGGCGAGCGCGGGTTGGTCGAGCCGGTCGCAGGCACGGGTGGGGGCGCGGCGACCCAGGCGCGGGCGCGGGGCGTGGGCGGACGTGGGAGGCGGCACGTGGCTGCACTGCGTTAGGCGCGCCAGCCCACGCGTTGACGCGCGTGGGGAAGCGACGCGGGCTAGCGCGGGATGTGCGCGGGTGGCGACACGTGGCGGAGCCCGGTTCGCCAGCGGCGCGCGAAGGGACGCGACGCTGGCGCATGGGCGCTGGTGCCGCCACGTGGCGGCCTACGGGTGGACGAGCGTGGGCGCGGGAGGCGCAGTGCTGCCACATGTCGGCCTGCGGTGGAACGCGCGGCACGGGAGTTTTTTCGGGTTTATAGTAGCTTGCCCGAACCGGGGTTTCGGGCACCCGAATTCCAGATTCGGGCTCCCGAATCTTGTTGTTTTGGGCGATTTAAGCCCAAAACGCCCCTTTTCTCCCTTTTTCCTCTTTTGCTTCGTCCGTGCACGCGATTGGGAGAGAGAGTGAGCGTTTGGGGGAGTTTTCGGGGTGCCGCGAGCACGCCGTTTGTGTCATGAAGTGCGCGCGAGGTGTCCCTTGGAGCTGGGCGAACGTGTAGGTGCTTGTTTGACGACGCGCCGACCTTAAGGTTGGTTTCGCTCGTCTTTTTGGGTGTTTTTCGGCACAGTTTTGGGGTTTACCCTTTTGGATTTTGGATTTGACCCATTGTCCTTGTATTTGTTAGGGATCATTGTTTACCCCACCGTTTTGCGTGCGAACTCCCACGACGTGCTCCGTTTTGCGTGCGAACTCCGACGACGTGCTCCGTTTTGCTTTTGGACTCCGGCGGCGTGCACCGTTTTACGTGCGGACTCCGGTGGAGGCAAGGATATCGCGTGTAGCCCAATTGCAAGTGTCTATGAACAATTCGTGGCAAACCGAGGTGGGTTGGATTTTTTTCTTCAAGTCTGCGGACTTCTTTCAAATTCTATTATGATAGGATTCAGCATGCTAGAATAGGTGCTTTATTGATATTTGTAGAGTTATTGGAACCTTAACTAGCACCCCTGTCATATGTTGCATGTGTTTAACTAGACCAGTAGAGAACCTTAATCTGGGCTATGTTCTTTTGTGCTTTAGACATCCCACATATTGCATTTCTTCCTGGACATAGAGTTCCTCGCCCGGGTAGTGGGCCGAGTGGTCAGGGTATTGTGGGATGTATGTTACACTCGGGCCTGGGGGCTGAGTGGGGTCTTGTAGCTGAGTTTAGGCCGGTGATAGTGTTTTGGGAACCGTTTTGAGTAAACGGTGGTCCCGGGTCTTTGGGTATTTCTCTGTTTTGCTCGTCACCACCAAGTTGTGATCGTGGTGCGCGTGTGTTATCAGTACTTTGAACCCAGAATGTTTTTTTTGGACACTCATGATTTTAGTAAACCAGTGTTTTTCCTTCCGAATTTCTAGGGATCCCCGGAGCCTGTTTTTGTTTGATTGGGCGACGGCATCAACCCTTGGGAGTCTGGAAAATAAACTTGTTTTTAACTGATTTTCTCAAGAACTAAAATCTATAAAAGTTGGTTTCTCAATTCAAGATGGTTTTCAAAAAAGGGGCAATTTTATCCTCACCCCGAGGGGGCTGAGTGGAAATGGTATTTTATAATAAAGGTCATCTTTTCTCATAAACTTCCTTACTCGAAAGGGGTGAGTGATCTGGGTTCTAAGGGTTGATTTCATTCTTGGGTCGAAAACAACGGGAGGCTACGCCTATAGCCTGTTCTTGTTTGATCAGGGTCGTAGGTATTAGTCTCCCGGGGTTTTCGGACCCTTCGCGGTTTTAGCTGTAGAGCATCTTCAACCCGTGAGTTTAGTGTGTTGAGATGGTTTCCCACTTTAACCGAGGGAGCCAAATAACTGAACGGTAAGGGATCGAGGACTTCTAAAGGCTGAGCCTAGAGTCTGTTCATGTTTGATTGGGGTTCTAGGCACCGGCCTAACGGGATTCTCGGACCCTTGCTGTGTCAGACGGTTTTTCTCGTCTATGAGTGGGGTGTCGTTTTGGGAGTCGTTTGGGTTGACGGCGGTCCCAGCTGTTGTGTACTTTCTTTTAGTGGGTTAGCATTGTGAGATTGAGTCGTGGAGGGTTCTCCGGCTTAGCGATGGTTATTTGGGTGTTCGAGTTTCCGATCTGTTTGATCATGGATTGTAGCCTGTATGTGCCGTTTTTGTCAGATGAGACACGCTTGAGCTCGGTGGGGTCGTTCCCCTCGAGTTACGCTCCGGATGCGATGATGATGATGCCCCTAGTTGATATACTAGAGGTCGTTTTGCGTGATACTGAAATAGTCCGATGGGACGCCCTGATTGATACACTAGGGGGCGCAGGCTTGACTGGACCCGATGTTGCAGTCACTGAGATTTAGGTTACTTTGAGTGAGTGGATGCATAGCTTGTGTCTTAGTAGAGTTTTCCTTTGAGTATGGTACTTGAGACATATTAGCAGTAGCGAATGGATGCATACCATCATCTGTGTTTTTCCCCATTGAGCATAGTAGTCAGAGGCATGATAGCTGTAGATACTTTTCCAACTCAGTTTTCATTATCACAGTCTTTTTCTGTTATTTTTGCCTCTAGTAGACTTAGTGGGTAGACTGTGGGTCTTGGAGACGGTACCCACTGAGAACTACTATAGGATGTAGTTCTCGCACCCTCTGTCGGTGACAGGTTGCTGAGACTTTTTTTTCCGTTCCTGCCCGAGTTGGCTCGACGGACCGAGGACTGGGAGTCACGAGATAGATCCCTACGAGCATTGTTCCTTTAGAGTGAGGTAGATGTACCATCCCGGACTGTGGGATTCACTGTGTATTGTTGTATTTCTAGTTTTTAGTTATCTCCCTTTTTGGATTCATAGATGTTGTATAGGTGGATTATTATTTGTATCTATCCTGTGGATTTGACATTGTATTCTTCATGTATTTGGGAGATGGAATTTGTATTTCTTTTCAGCTTTATAATAGTTGAATTTTTTATTTCAGCTTTTATTTTCCGCTCTGATATCTGTGTAGCTGTAGTTTTATCTTTTGCAGGTTGGACGTTTCGTCGGTGCGGGGCTTCCCGTATTGACGGCGGATCTGTTGACGAGCCCTGGTCGCAGTTTCGACCCCGGGGCGTGACAAATTACAGTGGTATCGGTGCCTAAGATGTAGGTCGTTGTGGACTTAGAAACCCTAGGCTTGCGGTTGGACCCTAGGATGACTACGTGAGAGTCGTGACTTGTAGCGAGTGTCCTGCTTGAATTTTTATCTCTCCCAAGAGATGTGATGAGTGATTTTACATGTTATTCTCTTAAAGTGGTTATATTGGCTGCAGACGATATAATGCTTTAGGAAGGGTAACCTGTTTTAGACTTTCGCCTGATCGGGTTGAGTGGTTGTTTTGTCCTGACGTTTGTTGTTATTGCAGTTGTTTGCGATGCCGCCAAGACGTCGTGCAGCGACGAGGGCGCATCCTGTGTCCGATGAGAAGGTCGAGAAGACAGAGCAGAGTGAGATCCGGGAGCTGCGGGCTCAGTAAGCCCAGATGTCTGAGGCGTTACGGCGCCAGGAGGAGGCGACCAGGCGCTAGGAAGAGAACATGGAGCGCATGATGCGCATGCTTGAGCAGAGAGCACCTCCTGTGGTATCGTTAGTAATACCTCCGGTTGCGACATCGTCGACTTCGACCCAGATTGCACCGTTGACAGTGCAGTAGCAGCGAGAGCTTACTGATCGGATGTTGTACATCAGCCAGTTCCATCCCCCGCAGTTTTCTGGACAGAGTTTGGAGCCTTGGGAGGCCGAGAACTGGATTGCTCCTATGGAGAAGTTATTTGAGAATTTATTCATCCACGAGAAGCAACAGGTGCACTTGGTTACGCACTTTTTGGAGAAGGATGCCGAGATGTGGTGGCGTCGAGTTTGTCCTGTTGGACTATCGGGAACGCAGTTGATGACTTGGAGCGAGTTTCGTGCTTTGCTGCTCGGGTCCTTCTTTCCCGACAATGAAAAGCAGAAACTGGAAGGGGATCTGAGACGCCTGCAGCAGGGGAGTCGACCTCTTCAGGAGTATGTTCGCGAGTTTCTGCGATTGTTTAGCAGTGTACCCCATGTCGCCCGGGATGAGGCCCAGAAGGTTGATCTATTTGAGAGAGGACTGCATCAGGACATCTATCATTTCGTGCATTCTCAGCGAGCGCCGACACTAGATGCAGCGATTGAGCTTGCATGGTGGGTTGACAGTGGATATGTGATCATGTTTGAGAGGGATGGAGCGCCAGGGACCCACTCCGGGGAGAGGCATCCAGTGCCGCCTGATTTTGGACAGTCGAGTAGATCGAGACCCCCGGGGCCGCCACGATTCCAATCTGAGGGTCGTAGGTCTCAGAGGAGACAGAGACCAGGAGGTTCTCCATAGCCGATGTACCAGCAGCAGCAACGGGATGAGTGTGTCATTTGCGGTGGGTCATATTCTGCGCCGCAGTGTGATCACAGACAGGGGCGATGCTTTTTGTATGGAAAGTTGGGATATTTTCAGGCAGCATGCCCTCGAGCAGTGCTCACGGCACTACCGCTTGCGACGGCACCCCCACTACCTCTTCAGGATGAAGGAGCTCCTTCGATTTAGCGCCAGGCAGATAGGGCCACGACGTCGGGGCAGACAGAGCAACGATCACCCACATCGAGAGGATGAGTTTGGGCCGCCCGGTTGGAGGGCGCCAGGATAGCGTATCGCATTGTACCAGGTATGACCTTCTTTTTCTTATTGTCGGAGTTTGAGCTTTTGCACCCCGGCATGGCCTGAGGAGGTTTGGGTTTGTAGATTGTAGCTTTTGTTTTCAGCCACAGCAGGGACAGCTTCAACACTTCTCTCTTTGTTTTCTCGTCTTGACACCGAAACTTGCGAACGGGACGAAAACTTCGAAAGGGCTACTCCAGAAATGGAGACGATGCTGAAACCTGTTCTTGTTTGATTGAGGTGAAGGCATCAGTCTTTTGGAATTTTCGAACTTTTTGCTATTTTCGGCTGCTTTCCAAATAGAGAGTTGGGGGTTGATGATGTTCCGATATTGGGTTTTTCTTTCCTTGGTTGGGGGTGTGTTATTGTTTCGAGGCCGAAACTTTTTTTTAGTAGGGGAGGATGTAGTGTTTCGGAATCCCCGTCCGACTCGACCGTGTGGTTGGTGGTGAGGAAACACCTATTTTTGGTGTATCGAGTGCGTTGTGCGTCGAATGGATGCCAAAAACGGACTCAGCATGCGAAAACAGTCAAAATCGGCTATTTTCGGGCATAATTGGACTAACGGGCCCATTTTTGGTCGCGGGCCGGTCCACGGCCCACCCGCGTGCACCGGGAGCACCGAACCCGCACTGCTGCCACGTAGCGAGCGCTGGTTGGTTGAGCCGGTCGCAGACGCGGGCGGGGGCGCGGCGACCTAGGCGCGGGCGCGGGGCGTGGGCGCACGTGGGAGGTGCCACGTGGCCGCACCGCGTTGGGCGCGCCAGCCCACGCGTTGACGCGCACGGGGAAGCGGCACGGGCTAGCGCGGGATGTGCGCGGGTGGCGACACGTGGCGGAGCCCGGTTAGCCCGCGGCGCGCGATGGGACGCGACGCTGGCGCGTGGACGCTGGTGCCACCACGTGGCGGCATCAGGGTGGACGCGCGTGGGCGCGGGAGGCGCGGTGCTGCCACGTGTCGGCCTGCGGTGGAATGCGCAGCGCGGGAGTTTTCTCGGGGTTACTATAGTTCGCCCAAACCGGGGTTTCGGGCGCCCGAATTCCAGATTCGGGCGCCCAAATCTTGCTGTTTTGGGCTATTTAAGGCCAAAACGCCCCCTTTTCTCCCTTTTTCCTCTTTTGCTTCGTCCGTGCACGCGAGAGGGAGAGAGAGTGAGCATTTGGGGGAGTTTTTGGGGTGCCGCGAGCGCGCCGTTTGTGCCGTTAAGCGCGTGCGAGGTGTCCCTTGGAGCCGGGCGAACGCACAGGTGCTTGTTTGATGACACACCGACCTTAAGGTTGGTTTCGCTCGTCTTTTGTGGTGTTTTTCGGTACAGTTTTGGGGTTTACCCTTTTGGATTTTGGATTTGACCCCTTGTCCTTGTACTTGTTAGGGACCGTTGTTTACCCCACCGTTTTGCGTGCGGACTCCGGCGGCGTGCTCCGTTTTGCTTGCGGGCTCCGGCTGTGTGCTCCGTTTTGCGTGCGGACTCCGGCAGCGTGCTCCGTTTTGCCTGTGGACTCCGACGACGTGCACCGTTTTGCGTGCAGACTTCGGTGGAGGCAAGGATATCGTGCGGAGCCCAATTGCAAGTGTCTATGAGCAATTGGTGGCAAACCGAGGTGGGTTGGATTTTTTTCTCCAAGTCTGCGTACTTCTTTCTAATTCTATTATTATAGGATTCAGCATACTAGAATAGGTGCTTTATTGATATTTGTAGAGTTATTGGAACCTTAACTAGCACCCCTGTCATATGTTGCATATGTTTAACCAGACCAGTAGAGAACCTTAATCTGGGCTAGGTTCTTTTGTGCTTTAGACATCCCACACATTGCATTTCTTCCTAGACATAGAGTTCCTCGCTCGGGTAGTTGTAGTGTCCTGGCGTTCCAATGCCTTTGAATACCTTCTTTTTATGACGGAGTTGTTAGGGAAACTTTTCACTGTGTTTTCTGCAATGGACCGGCCTGGACCGCGAGTAATTTTCTGCGTTTGAGCTCGGAAAACGGAGAACGGCAAAGCGATCGGATTCGGATTCCGATTTACGGATCTCCCGGAATGGAGGTCAAAGCATTTGCCTTTGGGTGGTGCATCAGAATCCGTGCTAAGTGGCCGGCACGCTTTTCGAGGTGATCGGACGGGATCTTTCTACGATTAGACTTTTTTTCATCTAATTTATGCTATTGGTTTATTTTATTTATTTTGTATTACATCGACCTTCCCGCTTTCCGTTTTGGTGCTAATTGAATCCTTTCAGTTGTTAGGGGGGGTTGAAGTTCGAAAATTTTTGGGCTGATCGTCGGGGTTTGCGGGTATTTTTAGGTGGTAGAGCTCGCAAAACGGTGAACGGTGGCGCGATCGGATTTGAATTCCGACCCCGGGATCTCCCAGAAATAATTTTTGAAGTTTACTATCAGTTTGGGCGCATCGGAATGCGTGCCGGCGATCGGCACGTTTTTCGAGGTGATCTGGACCCCTCGTTCTTTTTCGAATAGCTTTGAGTGTTAACTGGGGTCTAATTTTAAATTCTCTTCGTATCGTTTAAACCGACCGGGGGTGCGGGAAAAACCCTAAACCCTTTTCCCTCATTTCAAGAAACGGCGTAGGGACCGAGGCGGAGAGACGGGAAGAGAAAAGAAGGAACTACTCCTTTTCATCAGAATCGATCGAGCAAGGGCGGCCGATCCTCTTTCCTCCTCCTCCACCGGCGGAATCAAGGTGAACGGTTCGAGTTTTTCCGGTTTTCCGTTTTGGGGGTTTCTTGTCGATGTCGCGGGCGATACGAGTTGTTACACGGGAGGCCGCCGCCGCCGTTGTTAAACGGGAGGCCGCCGCCACCGTTATCGTGTCCACGGGGTCGCCGTGGTCGCGGGGTCGCAACCGGAGCCGAAAAAGGTCGAGTTACTGTTCGTCCGGCAGGTTTAGGCCACGCGGTCCACCGGACCCGGCGTGCACCCGGCGTACGTCTCTCGGGCCCTGGGGCGCGGACCCGGTGCACGGATGTGTGCGCAAGGCCACGCGGTCCACCGGACCGAGTGTGCACCCGGCGCACGCCTCCCCGGCCCAGGGGTGCGGACCCGGCGCACGGATGCGTGCGCTAGGCCGCGCGGTCCACCGGACCGGCGTGCACCCGGTGCACGCCTCCACAGCCCGAATGTGCGGACCCGGCGCACGGGTGCGTGCGCCAGCCCGGCCCAGGCCGCGCGGTGCACGCCCTAGGCGTGCACCCGGTACTCGCCACCGCAGCCGCGGGGGGTGGACCCGGTGCGCGCTTCTGCCCGTGCGCGGCCCGGTCCATGCCGCAGCGGTCTACTGCTGCGGCGTGCTCCCGGTCTGCGCCGCTGCCGCCTTTCGTCGTGGACCCGGTCCACGCTTGGACCCGTGCACCAGCTTTCAACCTAAGAGCCCAGAAGCTCCGTTTTTGGCCCGTTTCGCCCCGTTTTTGAGTATTTTTGACCGCGACGATGTTTTTAACAATAATTCTTACTGTAGCTTTTTCGGGCACAGGGTGGGAGTGTTTGAGCTGTAGTTTCTGCACATCTTCTTATTCGTGTTTGAGGTGGGTACCCCTTAGAACATCTTCGTGCATGTTTTTATTATTGTTATGTTTAGCACTTTAAGGGGTAGTGGGGGTGACGTGGACCTCCGGATTAACGAACATCGCGGTGGGAGATTAGACGGGCAATTCGCCCTCTCCAAACAACAGTAGGGTTGTTCGGGGCATACTAGCGATGAGGACGGTGATCAGTGCAACCAGTCGGAAGTCGGAAGGTGGGTTCCTCTTTCGATAGTTCTTGAGTCGGGAAACAAGGGTAATTGGTAAGGGCAAAGGTTTGACACGTTAAAATGTTGTTAACCTCCGTATATGCTTATGTTTTATTATCATTACATTTACGGCGATTTAGGGTCGCTGTGCTCGATGATACATCATGTTCTGCGCGGGGGGGGGGGGGGGGGGGGGTGCCGAGGTTGGTGCTCGGTCTGGTTTGCCGAGGTTAGTGCTCGGTCTAGTTTGCCGAGGTTGGTGCTCGGTCGAGGCTCGAGATTGCTACACGCACACCGGCGGTTTGGCCATCGCGAGGGTGTGCTTTTCCGAAAAAGTGGTATGTTGATCCGTGTACCCCACGTGTGGGTGACGTAATGGGGGCCCCCGTGGGTGGGGGGTGTGAGCGGTGTTTGCCGAGGTTGGTGCTCGGTTTGGTGTGCCGAGGTTGGTGCTCGGTTTGGGTTGCCGAGGTTGGTGCTCGGTCTTGTTTGCCGAGGTTGGTGCTCGGTCTGGTTCGCCGAGGTTGGTACTCGGTCTGGGTTGCCGGGGCAGGTGCCCGGTTTAGATTATGCAGGGGGGAGGGTTTTACTATCGATTGCACGATGATGTGGGCGGTTGCTCTGGTTTTTCTTACAGTTTGCTTTAGTTATAGCCCTTCATGCTTTTCATACTTTGTATCTTGTGTCACTGACTCCCCATTCTGTGACAGGTTCAGTCAGGGGTGAGAGCTAGGGCGACGGTGAGGCTGCGATGAGAGGTCTCTTGGCCCTTCGAGGCTACAGACTGTGGTTAGTTCTTCTTTTGCTCATTTCATTATCTGTTAGTAGCTATGTGGGTGTGATACTTTTGTAGGGTTGACTTGGATGTTGGATTCATTACAGTACTCTGAGGATGCATGTTTAGTTACTATCGGAAAGTTGGCCATTTTCAAACTAAAAAGAAAAGGAAAGAAAACATTGCGAAAAGGATTTGAAAAACATTGGTGTCGAGTGGGCACCGTTTTCAAAACTCTGTAGATTTATGGGTTTCGAAATAGTTTTGGAAAACACAGGTGTCGAGTGGGCACCGTTTTCAAAACCCTGTGTATTTATGGATTTCAAAACGGCTTTGTAAAACCTGGGTGTCGTGTGGGCACCGTTTTCAAAACCCTGTGGATTTATCCTTTCCAAAATAAATCGGCCTCTTTGTTACTTGTAGAAAAATGTTTGTATGTGCTCGAATGTCGATCTAGTGTGGTTAAAGTGATGTGTGTATGATTGTTGTAGTCGGGACGCCGTGCATATACAAAGGAGACTCTGCCCGTTTGCAGAGTGAATTTGTATATGCGGCGGGTCTGGGCAGGCACCGGGGAAGAATGGTTTCAAAAAAAAATATATGCAAAATTGAGAGCTAAACGGTGACGTTTCTTCCGCGTGTTTAAAACCCCCGGGGCGTGACAGTAGTGGGCCGAGTGGTCAGGGTATTGTGGGACGTATGTTACACTCAGGCCTGGGGGCTGAGTGGGGTCTTGTAGCTGAGTTTAGGCCAGTGATAGTGTTTTGGGAACCGTTTTGGGTAAACGGTGGTCCCGGGTCTTTGGGTATTTCTCCGTTTTGCTCGTCACTACCAAGTTGTGATCGTGGTGCGCGTGTGTTATCAGGACCTTCAACGCAGAATATTTTTTTTGGACACTCATGATTTTAGTAGACCAGTGTTTTTCCTTCCGAATTTCTAGGGATCGCCGGAGCCTGTTCTTGTTAGATTGGGCGACGGCATCAACCCTTGGGAGTCCGGAAAATAAACTTGTTTTTAACTGATTTTCTCAAGAACTAAAATCTATAAAAGTTGGTTTCTCAATTCAAGATGGTTTTCAAAAAAGGGGCAATTTTATCCTCACCCCGAGGGGGTTGAGTGGAATTGGTATTTTATAATAAAGGTCATCTTTTCTCATAAACTTCCTCACTCGAAAGGGGTGAGTGATCTGGGTTCTAAGGGTTGATTTCATTCTTGGGTCGAAAACAACGGGAGGCTACGCCTATAGCCTGTTCTTGTTTGATCGGGGTCGTAGGTATTAGTCTCCCGGAGTTTTCGGACCCTTCGCAGTTTTGGCTGTAGAGCGTCTCCAGCCCGTGAGTTTAGTGTGTTGAGATGGTTTTCCACTTTAACTGAGGGAGCCAAATCCCTGAACGGTAAGGGATCGAGGACTTCGAAAGGCTGAGCCTAGAGTCTGTTCTTGTTTGATTGGGGTTCTAGGCACCGGCCTAATGGGATTCACAGACCCTTGCTGTGTAAGACGGTTCTTCTCGTCTATGAGTGGGGTGTCGTTTTGGGAGTCGTTTGGGTTGACGGCGGTCCCAGCTATTGTGTACTTTCTTTTAGTGGGTTAGCATTGTGAGATTGAGTCGTGGAGGGTTCTCCGACTGAGTGATAGTTATTTGGGTGTTCGAGTTTCCGATCTGTTTGATCATGGATTGTAGCCTGCATGTGCCGCTTTTGCCAGATGAGACACGCTTGAGCTCGGTGGGGTCGCTCCCCTCGAGTTACGCTCCGGATGCGATGATGATGATGCGCCTAGTTGATACACTAGAAATCGCTTTGCGTGATACTGAGATAGTCCGATGGGACGCCCTGGTTGATACACTAGGGGGCGCATACTTGATTGGACCCGATGTGGCAGTCACTGAGATTTGGATTACTGTGAGTGAGTGGATGCATAGCTTGTGTCTTAGTAGAGTTTTCCTTTGAGCATGGTACTTGAGACATATTAGCAGTAGCGAGTGGATGCATACCATCATCTGTGTTTTTCCCCATTGACCATAGTAGTAAGAGGCATAATAGCTGTAGATACTTTTCCAGCTCAGTTTTCATTATCACAGTCTTTTTCTGTCATTTTTGCCTCTAGTAGACTTAGTGGGCAGACCGTGGGTCTTGGAGACGGTACCCACTGAGAACTACTGTAGGATGTAGTTCTCACACCCTCTGTCGGTGACAGATTGCTGAGACTTTTTCTTCCGTTCCTGACCGAGTTGGCTTGACGGACCAAGGACAGGGAGTCGCGAGATAGATCCCTACGAGCATTGTTCCTTTAGAGTGAGGTAGATGTACCATCCCGGACTGTGAGATTCACTGTGTATTGTTGTATTTCTAGTTTTTAGTTATCTCCCTTTTTGGATTCATAGATGTTGTATATGTGGATTATTATTTGTATCTATCCTGTGGATTTGACCTTGTATTATTCATGTATTTGGGAGATGGACTTTGTATTTCTTTTCAGCTTTATAGTAGTTGAATTTTTTATTTCAGTTTTTATTTTCCGCTCTGATATCTGTGTAGCTGTACTTCTATCTTTTGCAGGTTGGACGCTTCGTCGGTGCGGGGCTTCCCGTATCAACGGCGGATCTGTTGACGAGCCCGGATCGCAGTTTCGACCCCGGGGCGTGAGATATGTGGTTGAAATGATAGTGGGACTCTTGGGTTTAATGGGTGATTGGAAAAATAGTAAAATCTAACGGGTGAAAATAATTAAAGGCCTTGATCTAACGGTAGAAAACTTGATAGCACCAAATGTTTGGTACTATCGATAGTATACTAGCCGGACTATATATATATATATATATATATATATATATATATATATATATATATATATATATATATATATATATATATATATATATATATATATATATATATATATATATATATATATATATATATATATGTATATATATATATATATATATATATATATATATATGTATATATATATATATATATACATATACATATATATATATATATATATATATATATATATATATATATATATATATATATATATATATATGAGTCCGACTACTATATATACTATCGATTGCACCAAGCACATGGTGTTACCAACTTTTCTGGCGTTAGATCTACCGCTTTGATCATTTTCACCACTTACATTATATTATTTTTCCAACAACCCACAAAACTTTTGGGACCCACTATCATCCTAGCCGCACATCTCTTCATCCGAGGATCAAAACTTAATAACAATAATGAATTAGTGTTATTAATAGTATAGTAGCCTAGTGTGTGTGTGTGTGTGTGTGTGTGTGTGTGTGTGTGTGTGTGTGTGTGTGTGTGTGTGTGTGTGTGTGTGTGTGTGTGTGTGTATATATATATATATATATATATATATATATATATATATATATATATATATATATATATATATATATATATATATATGTACATATATGTACATATGTATATGTACATATATGTACATATGTTATGTACATATATGTACATATGTTATGTACATATGTACATATACATATGTACATATATGTACATATGTATATGTACATATATGTACATATGTTATGTACATATGTACATATACATATGTACATATATGTACATATATGTACATATATATATATATATATATGTACATATATGTACATATATGTACATATATGTACATATATACATATACATATGTACATACATATATGTACATATATGTACATACATACATATATATATATATATACATATATATACATATATGTATATATATGTATATGTACATATATGTATATATATGTATACATATATGTACATATACATATATATACATATATGTACATATACATATATATACATATATGTATACATATATGTACATATACATATATATATACATATATGTATATATATGTATGTATGTACATATATGTACATATATGTATGTACATATGTATATGTATATATGTACATATATGTACATATATGTATATAGTACATGTATGTACATATATATGTATATGTATATAGTACATGTATGTACATATATATGTATATAGTTTAGGGATTTCTTTTTCGTAGGGTATTCTTGTGAGCACATGGACAATGAAGCAAGTCTAAGAGCAAGGTACGAAGTATGAAAGAGATTTCATAGTATAGAGAAAGGACTTTCTCTTCAAAGGGAAGGTATATAGTACATGCATGTATGTACATATATGTACATATATACATATACATATGTACATGAAAGAGATTTCATAGTATAGAGAAATGACTTTCTCTTCAAAGGTAAGGTATATAGTACATGCATGTATGTACATATATGTACATACATATGTACATATATGTACATATGTATATATATATATATATATATATATATATATATATATATATATATATATATATATATATATATATATATATATATATATATATATATATATATATATATATATGTTGGGGCCGAAAATAGCGATCAAGGATCAGCCCCGGGTGTCGGTTGACCCTCTTGATGTGAATGCGCCGCGTGCCAAACGATCAAGCTATCGGACCGAGGGATATACTCGGTTGGGTTCTTCTCTAGTAACTCTCGCGACCGTTCGGCTTAGACTAGCCAAAGACAGGATGTGGAGGCATATATATATATATATATATATATATATATATATATATATATGTATATATGTCACGCCCCGGAACCCGGGCTCGCCAACAGATCCGCCGTGCACACGGAATTTTTCGCGCACACGAAGCGCTGGTAACTTGCTCAGATATAAGATATACAATAAAAGAGCATAATACAGAGCTGAACTAAAAAAAACTACGTAATAATCTCAGACTGGAAATAAGATACAAGCTGTAAATATACAATAAACTCCCAGCTCACAGAAATAAATACAACCAGCTGGCTAAAACCAGTCTCAAAAGTAAAGTGCTACAGTCTGAGATATAAAAAGGGGTACAATATAAGTCCAGCTACTCTCACGGTCGGGGCAGACGATCTAGCTAGTCCGCTATCCTCTTACCTCGATCTGCCGCTGATGGCCCAACAGCTCCCGCAGACGACTCTGCAAAACAACGGAAAAAAGACAGAAAACAACAATAGGGGGTGAGAACTACTAGATAAACCAGTAGCCTCCCCTAATGGGTAAAACCTCAACTCTGACGCACCCACTAGGACTACTAGAGGCGGGAGGAAAAGGTGAAGTGGTAAGGTAAATAAGGCACTGAAATAGGGAGACTACCACTACTATGCCTCTAAATGCAATACTGAAAGAAATGACTGTATGAATGCATCAGGAAACAGTATCAGACCAAATAAACCCAATTTAGACACCAGAAAAATTCTGGTACTGCCTGCTCTGTCATCAATCTCATGAACTCAGTATCTCCACTGTCAAAATGACCGGAACCCAACACGGTCTGACCGGCACCCAACACGGTCTAAAGCCTACTCCGGAGTGGCACTCGAGGGGAGCGACCCACACGAGTAAAGTATCTCTGTATCAA
Organism: Tillandsia leiboldiana; assembly: GCA_029204045.2. Classification (NCBI taxonomy): domain Eukaryota; kingdom Viridiplantae; phylum Streptophyta; class Magnoliopsida; order Poales; family Bromeliaceae; genus Tillandsia; species Tillandsia leiboldiana. The sequence goes on along the minus strand of CM055063.1, from coordinate 52,140,466 downwards.
GCATCTCTGTAACCAATGTCTCTCAATAGCAGGACTGGATCATGACTATGATCAAAGTGGGAAAACTCCATCCACTGATGCAATCCCGATCCCCAATCTGATGTGATAATACTCAGTAAGTGGGAAACTCCATCCACTAGAGAAAAGCCCGATACCCAATCTGATGCAATAGTACTCAATAAGTGGGAAACTCCATCCACTAGCAAAAAGTCTGATCCCCAATCTGATGCACAAGTAAACATCCGGTCAACCGCCTAATGTCCGCGGTCGCCGCAATACCCCATAAGTCCAAAGCCTGATAAAGTAATCAACATCTGGTCAACCGCCAAATATCTGCGGTTACCACAATGCCCCACAATCCACAATCAAGTACCACCTGTCCCGGACTCCAAGGTCCCGACTACACTATCCCAAACCCCTGCTCGAACCCGAGCAATCAGACTCAAAAGTCTAAATGAGAAGGAGAAAGGAAACAGTCATGGATTCTCCTAAGTCAAGTCCCAACATAATAGTGTAGCAATAAATAGTAGCCTACCTAGATGTCCATACAAGCATGCAATTGTCCTCTTTTAAAACTGTAGAAGAGTGTCTGATGTTTATTTTAAAAGGATTGATCTTAATATACCAACAAGCTAAGTCATTTGCATGCGAGAATAGGATATAGCATTTGTCCCAACAACAGTGTCCCAATTTAACATAAATGAGCTGTCATATAATTTGTGGGGTCTGCTCATGCAATTCACAATTGGAATACCGATTATCAGTTTTGAAATAGGGGATCTCTAATACTCCTAGTGAGTTAGTCAAAAATGAGGTAAGCAACAACCACCCACCTCGAAAAGCGCAATCCACACCCAAATAGTCTCCTAGCTGTCCATAGTCCTCTAATCCCGCAACTCACTGAAAACAGTGCACAGCTGTACAAAACAACGCACCCGATATAAATACAAGTCCCAAAAATACAGTATTTGCTGTTTTCCAAACAGCACGGAAAAAGAGGAGTTTTTCACCTCTGTACAGTGCTCCGAAAAATCTAGAAAAATTACGGTTACGTTCCTTGCGACGAGTAGATCGAAAGCGACTACTTAAACGGCTCGATCCGATGCTCCTAGCTCAAGATATAAATCGGAGAAGTCGATGCTATCCAGAACACACCACAGCAAAAAGGGGGTCAAAGAAGCCTCGGGAACTGTGCCAAAAGTGCGAAACGGAGGAAAGTGAACACGAAAAATGAAGCCTTACCTCTTAGGAATACGTTGCCACAAAAATCGTTCAAAAATTCCTCCTGGTTAGAACACAGCGATTTTCCGACTGAACTGCGACGGAAATGGGCCGAAAAAGGGGAAACGTCGAAGTGCGTCGCGTCGCAGATATCTCGCTATCGGTATCTCCAAAAATTCTGAAATTTCTAGGGATGAGAGAGGACAGAGAGGGGAACAATTTTCCTATAGACCTCAAGCTCAGATTCTCTCTCTATAATTCGCAATTGGCCGAGAGAGAAAGATGGAGCTTAAATAATAGGCCAAGGAATCTTTTGGGGCTCCACACGGGATCGGACAAAACAGGAAACACCAAAATTGGCCAACCATAATGCGCCACATGTCCACAAAACAGGAAACAACCTATGCAAGTCCACTCAGAATTTGCCACGTGTCACCCCGGGTGCACGTGCCCGGTCCCCGCTCCGGGTTTTCCGGAAAATGTCGGCCAATGGGGTGCTGCCACGTGTCACTACCCCCCGTCGCCTTTTAGAAGCCGTCCAACCAATCAGAGGACGCCACGTGGCAAAACCCATTTTCCGTGCACCCGATGCACGCCATGCCTATGGACCCCACCGCCTCCGCGCCTGCCCGCGCTGCCCGCGCCGCGCTCCGCCGCTGCACCGCCGCTCGCCGCCAGCCGCCGCTCGCCGGAACAGTAATTCCGGCAGCTGGAGTTACTGTTCCGGTGAACAGTAATTTTGGCGCCGAAAAATAAGTGAATACACCATTTTGATCGTTTTCGCGCGCTGAGTCCAAATCCGCCGTCCGTTTCGCCAAATTCTCATCCGAAATTTTGCCGAAGGCCCCCGAAAAGCCCACTTGTGCGGAAGTCCGGATCATCACAATAAGTCCGGATCATCACAATATATATATATACATATATATATATATATATATATATATATATATATATATGTATATATATATATATATATATGTATATATATGTATATATATATATATATATATATATATATATATATATATATATATATATATATATATATATATATATACATACATATATATATATATATATATATATACATATATATATATATATATATATATATATATATATATATATATATATATATATATATATATATATATACATACATATATATATATATATATATATATACATACATATATATATATATATGTATATATATATATATATATATACATATATATATATATATATATATATACATATATATATATATATATATATACATATATATATATATATATATATACATATATATATATATATATACAGATATATATATATATATATATATATACATATATATATATATATATATATACATATATATATATATATATATATACAGATATATATATATATATATATATACATATATATATATATGTATATATATATATATATATATATATATATATATATATATGTATATATATACATATATATATATCTGTATATATATATATATATATGTATATATATATATATATATATGTATATATATATATATATATATATATATATATGTATATATATATATGTATATATATATATATATATATATATATATGTATATATATATATATATACATATATATATATATATATATATATATATATATATATATATATATATATATATATATGTAGGCTGGAATACTATCAATAGCACAAAGTTATTGGTGCTACCAATTTTTCTGCCATTGGATTAAGAAATGTGCGGTTAGGATGATAATGGTCCCATATGGTTTAGTGGGTGGTTGGTTCAATAGTAAAAATCATAGGGGACCACTATAATCCCAACCACACATCCTTTCATCCAAGGGCTCGAAACTTCATAGCACTAATTGTTTGGTGTTATCGATAGTTGCTTAGACCAGAATTTTCTGCCACAGGAGGAAACGACACATGGCGTCACCCATCTGTTGGACGACATCAGCCGATAGGGGTTTGAGTCAATAAGGAAGGACTCGCATCTCAATTGAGACCACTCCCGAATACGGAGGCATACTGCATGTGGTGCATTATCGATTGAAGGTATGAGCTGATAGGAAAAGCAGCCGATAGGGAGGACCAAGGCCTCGTCCAGGACTAGTTTCAGCTGCCATAAGGCATTCTACCGCCCTGAACGGTCGATGATGGAGGCGAAGTCAAGGTCAATCCTCAGTTACCCGGGGCTCCCGAAGGAAAGATCTTAAAAAGAATGAAGGTGAAATTTAGGCCCGAATCTCGTAACAGACCTTGAAGCGGCAGGCGGCGTCTAACAAAGGAAAGCGCCGAAGATCGTGTTTCGGTGCAAAAACTAAAGGGTTAACCCAGAGAGGCAAGCAACACCCAGCACTGGAAGGTGTTGAGGATCACATTCCGGCGCAACAAATAGGAGGTGAATCTAGACGGGAAGCTGCGACCATCCTATTAAAGACTAATCGGCTCAAAAGAAAATGGTTAAGGATTTCACGATAACCTCCCCCAAATTACGCCGATCATTCGAAATTCAAAATCGGCGCCTAATAATCTTGGTTCAAAACTGTATAAATAAGCGAACCATCGAAGAGATCGGGGTCCGACAATATCGCAAGCTCGGTACCACCCCAACTCTTCATTTATCTAGGAGTAGGCATAACTTAAATCTTTTTTCTTCTTTTTTACAGCTTTCCTAGGAATAGGCTTAATTAATCCTTCTATCTCTTCTTTCCACTTGTATCCCCTTCTTCTTTTAAATATAAAGTGTAAACCGGTCTTTCGATCGTGTCTTTATTTATCAATTTAAAGTGTAAACTGGTCTAGGTGTGTATTTATCTTGTTATCTTGCATTTAGAGTGTAAACTGTCCCTCTAGTCGTGTCTTTATTTGCCCTTTTACGCTTTAACGATATAATTGGCCGGCTTATCTGTGACGCCCCACTTCCCAGGGGGTCACCCATCCTAGAACTACACTAGCTCTAGCACGCTTAACTCTCATGTTTCTCTTGGATCTTGCTACCATCCAAAATGCTATAGCCAGGTTAGAGATTTAGTCCTATTATATCATTTACTCTAATCTGTCACGCCCCGGGTCGAAACTGCGACCCGGGCTCGCCAACAGATCCGCCGCCCATACGGGAAGCCCAGTATAGACGTAGCGACTAACTTCCGGGAGTCCGTTTTTAGGCATCCGGACTCAGAATTTAACAAGCAAATAACCGTTTCCAAGCGTTTTTCCGCGCTGAATCCATTTCCAAGCTCAGTTTGGCCAAAAACCTTTTCAAAATTTCGGCAAACACAGCCGAAGGCCAACACAGCTGAAGATAACTCACAGGGTCCATCTGTAGCATCCCCTTGATGCACAATGGGCCAGACACACCGACAATAGGTGTTCTAAACAATGGATTCACCAGAAAAAGCTGCATGGGAATCTGGGCCACCACATCCTCCCCCACTAAAAGGGAGTTTCTTCCCCGAAACAAGAAACAAACAGACGTACCTCAACCAGAAGTCTCGAACAGGAAAGGATAGGTATCCCGCATCACCGTCTCCAGCTCCCAAGTAGCCTCCCGCTCCTCGTGATTGCTCCACAAAACCTTCACATAAGGTATGGCCCGGTTGCGCAATTCTCTCACCTCTCGAGCGAGAATTCGCAACGGGCGCTCCTCGTATCCAAGATCCTCTCTGATCTCCAAGGAAGTGAAGTCGATCACGTGCGAGGGGTCGAAAACATATCTCCTCAAAGCTGAGACGTGGAAGACGTCATGAACTCCGGCCAGGCGGGGTGGAAGAGCAACTCTATAAGCCACAAGGCCAATCCTCTCAAGTACCTCGAAGGGTCCAATAAAGCGGGGACTGAGCTTTCCCCGAACTCCGAATCTCCTGACCCCTTTCGAAGGCGAGACCTTCAAAAAGACATGATCACCGATCTGAAACTCTAGGTCTCGCCGCCGAGTATCAGCGTAGCTCCTCTGGCGACTCTGGGGTATCTCAAGATGTCGGCGAACCAATCTGACTTTCTATTCTGCCTCCAGCAGTAAGTCCGGTCCCAAAGTCCTCCTCTCACCCACGTCACTCCAATACAGGGGTGACCGACGTTTGCGTACAACAACAGCTATCAAACGAAGACTGTGACGCCCCAATCTGACTTTCTCTTCTGCCTCCAGCAGTAAGTCCGGTCCCAAAGTCCTCCTGTCACCCACGTCACTCCAATACAGGGGTGACCGACGTTTGCGTACAACAACAGCTATCAAACGAAGACTGTGACGCCCCACTTCCCAGGGGGTCACCCATCCTAGAACTACTCTAGCTCTAGCACGCTTAACTCTCATGTTCCTCTTGGATCTTGCTACCATCCAAAATGCTATAGCCGGGTTAGAGATTTAGTCCTATTATATCATTTATATATAGGACTAATCCAAATTCCGGGGGTGTCACATTCTTCCCCCATTTAAGCCCTGACGTCCACGTCAGGCTCAAGCACACTCACAAGCACCAGGCGATGTGAGACTCGTCTCGCTAGCCTTAGCGGACCTTGTAGGGAGCTGCACTCCACCTACAACGGTCATTAGCTGGGGAGCCACACTCTACCCGCTATATAACCCTGGCTCAGCCGAGACTCATCTCACATTTCCGGCTGGTGAATGTCTCTGATACCAACTGTGACGCCCCACTTCCCAGGGGGTCACCCATCCTAGAACTACTCTAGCTCTAGCACGCTTAACTCTCATGTTCCTCTTGGATCTTGCTACCATCCAAAATGCTATAGCCAGGTTAGAGATTTAGTCCTATTATATCATTTATATATAGGACTAATCCAAATTCCGGGGGTGTCACATTATCAGCCGTACATTTACCCATATATGTTTTGACTCATCTAAGTCGAAACCGGCGATCCCTCTCTACCTCCGCGAACCCGCTTCGGCAGTTATCAGTCGTTCACGGTTGCGAGGAGTTACCAGAGGAGAACTCGACCGAGCGGATCCCTCCTCGGCCCGATCGCTTGATTGTTGGCACACGACGCATTTCGACACCTTCTGGAGGGTCACCCAGCAGGGGCCGATCACGCGTAAGCCATATTTTGGCCTCGACAATAGTATTCCAACCGGACTCTCTCTCTCTCTCTCTCTCTCTCTCTCTCTCTCTCTCTCTCTCTCTCTCTCTCTCTCTCTATATATATATATATATATATATATATATATATATATATATATATATATATATATATATATATATATATATATATATATATATATATATATATATATATATATATATATATATATACATAACTTTGCTACTATGCTATCGATAGCACCAAGGCATTGGTACTATTGGTACTATCAAGTTTTTAGTCCTTGAATTAAGAGATGTGCGGCTAGGATGATAGTGGCCCCTTAGGATTTAGTGAGTGATTGAAAAAATAGATTGATCTAACGGGTGAAAATGATCAAAGGAATAGATCTAATGGCTAAAAAGTTGATAACACCAAATGTTTTATGCTATCGATAGCATATATATATAGTAGTTGAACTATATATACGTATATATAACTAGGCTACTATATAAAATGAAACCGAAGTTTGATATCATGTCACAAAACTCCGACCAACTGAAAATGTTAAGCTAATAAGTGAAGCACTAAGATTCTTATCTTTTTTGGTTTTTTTTCTAATGTGGGACTAATACGCCCGTTCTTTAATTTAACCGCTTAAAGCATTTAGAGACAAACTAACGGCTGTTTCATGGTATGAAAGTAAAAGCCAGGAGTTCATGCCTTTCCATGCTTTTAGTCTCCTCTAACTTTGTACTCATTTTCCTCAAGTCAATGCCAAGAGAGGTCTCTCGCCAGGACGCGAGCGAGAGCGTTGGGATAAATCAATTTAAACATTATATATCTTCTAGAATGGTATGCTTTTAAAGACAACTATTGTTTGGTTATTTAGTGATGTAGGTTATAGCAAAAAGTTAAACCAAAAACTTAAAAATGAAAGGTAGAGTGGTAATATAACAAATTGCAAATGTGCTACACGAAGGAAGGCTTTTTGCCCCTTTTCTTTTTTTCTTTTTTTCTCACTACAATAAAATTAGACTATAGCGATACTTTTAAGTGTTTCTAAAATCTAAAAAATATATCGCTGACAAAAATACCGACACTTATTGTAAGTGTTACTATATGTGCCGTCGCTAGGGTGTATAGCGGCACATTTTTGTAATGTGTTTTAAAAATGTGTCCTTATAATCTAATTTTGAATATAGATGGAATATAGATAGGACACTTATACAAAAATGTTACAAACATGTGTCCTTATAACCTAATTTTGTTGTAGTGTCTAATGATTTCAAATCATTTAACTGTAGTTATATATGGTCTTGTTTAAGTAAGCTTGAAGATCTAACTAAAGAAATCACAAATAATAATAATAATAATAATAATAATAATGCTTAAGGGCGCATTTTTTGGTATTTAACTAATTTAACAGCATTTCAAAATAATTTATCGTAATCTTCACGTATATACCTACACTTTTATCGAATTTCGGTAAAATATATTCAGACTTTTTAAAACATCAGAATTTCTTAAAATTCCAATCCTAATATTTTAAACCGTGGAAAAATTAAAACTAATAGTAAAATTTATCATTTAATAAATTTGTTTGATATAGCGATATTTTTTTTTATGCATCCATATTTGCTACATCGTAGGAACACTCGGGGACATTTTTTTAAAAGTATGCTTATAATGAGATTATTTTATAGTGTTAACATATATATACATAGAGCTTTTCTTAAACCTTAATTAGTGAAATAATCAATCAAAATTAACGTTTTCAGACAAGAAAAGTCCCCTAGGGCAGCTAGCATGACCCCATCCTAATTAGTTATCTTGGACATCGATCTCTCACAAAAAAGTATTAACAAATTATAAAAAATAATAATTTACACAAACTATATCAAGATAAATATTTATAGAAGATTTAATTGACCTTTTACATCATGAAGCAATCAAATACATGGAAGGAGCCATCATGCATGTACTTTCTTTTTATATACAAAGAAATCTAAAAGAAGGGTTTGAGATTAAATAATAAAAAAAAAAAGGAAAAAAAAATCTTTTATAAAATGTGCATAGTAGGTAAAGATTGAGAAAGCAACAAGACATTCATTTTCTCTTTAATTTTCTTATTAACTTTATTTAGTCTAATTGCTAACTACCATCCATTCATATATAACTATTCGATCGCGATCGACATTAATTTATGTGTGATAAATGAAAATAAAAGTCAAGTATTCATACACATTCATTTGCTCTCACCAATGCTAGTTTTTTAAAATATTAATGAGACAAGAAAACCATTTTTATGTGTGAACATTATTAATTAATGGCAAGTAACACTACAACAAAATTATGGTATAACGACACTTTTAAGTGTTTCTAAAATCTAAAAAAAATATCGCTGGCAAAAATACCGACACTTATTATTAGCGTTGCTAAGGGTATATAGCGACATATTTTTATAATGTGTTCCAAAAATGTGTTCCTATAACCTAATTTTGAATATAGATGGAATATAGATAGGACACTTATACAAAAGTGTCACAAATATGTGTATTTATAACCTAATTTTGTTGTAGTGTAATAATAGGATTGACATTTAAAGATTATTTTTTCAGTGGATAATAATGTCTTAGTTTATAGTAGCTAATATTCAAGGCAATGTAGATGTTTCAACTTGCTTATCCCAAAAATTCAGCATAGATCAATTAAGTAAAATACAAACACACACGCACACACACACACAAAAAAAAATCTCTTAAATTATTATAGTGTTTAAACCGTACCCAAAATTGTACTACGGGATTCATCTTATTTTTTAAAATTTTTAAATTTATTATTATTTTTATTATTATTATTATTATTATTATTATTATTTCTAATTGACTCCTCGAGCTGTAGGTTTAGTAGTACGTCCCATCATATAAATTAATTAGGGTATGTTTCTTACAGGTTAGAGTGAAAACGGATAGGATATTATATAAAAAAATTTGTATTTATATCCGATATTATTGGGATTCTGTCACGCCCCGGCGTCGAAACTGCGACCCGGGCTCGCTAACAGATCCGCCGCCCATACGGTGAACCCCGTATAGACGAAGCGTCAAACCTGCAAAAGATAGATACTAAACTACCCAGATATCAGAGCTGAAAATAAACCACTAGAAATAAAATAAATTAGTACAAAGTCCTCACCAAAGTACAAGTCACTCAACTCAGAAGGAAAAGTACAACTCTATACCTCACTACAAGGTATCTCAACAAGAAACTCTCAAAATAAAAAGGGTACATCTACTCTCTGGACGACGACTGGTAGGGATCTAGCTCGCGACTCCCTCACCACGATCAGAAGAAGCAGCAACAGGAGCAGCAGGAACAGGAGTAGAAGTCCCTGTGGGAAAATACACCACAACGGGTGTGAGAACTACGTCCCAAGTAGTTCTCAGTGGGTGCCGCCAACAAGCCCAACGGACTGCCCACTAAGTCTACTAGAGGCATAAAGTAACAATATAAAACTGAAATGAAGGGCTGGAAAAGTAACTCTACAGCTACTATGCCTCTATCTAGATGCTCAAGAAAAGGAACAGATGAAACGTGATGCATCTACTAACACACACAGTAAACTCACCAAATCTAAACTGACTGCCTCAAAGGGTCCAGTCAAACCTGCGCCCACCTACTGCCGCATATCCTCAACAGGACGGGTCTACCGTAGGGTGTCCGTGACTGCCGCTAACTGGGCCAGTCAGAGGGACGGCGTCGACAAGTCGCGATAGCAAGTAACAGGCCCAACTCCGGAGTGGCTCTCGAGGGGAGCGACCCCACCGAGGAAAGTATCCGCGTATCTCTGTCGAGCTCGAATATGGCTCATGCAGGCTATAGTCCAAACCACGATCAACAAGATCGACCAACAACACCAACTCTCAACCACAAGCTGGAAGTCACACCGCTGGGGCCACCGTTCACCAGACGGCTCCCACAACAGAACACTAAACTCTCCAGAAAGACCGACACCATAAGGGTTCGGAAACCCGATAGACCGGTGCTAAGAACCCTATCAAACAAGAACAGACTCTAGGCTCCGACTATCGAAGTTTCCGATCCCTTATAGTTCGGGAAAGCAATAATCACAGTACAACTCGCAGAAGACACCAACAGGGCCCGAAAGTCCCGGGAGACCTACCCCTACAACCCTATCAAACAAGAACAGGTTCCAGGCTCGGCCCCCGTGACTTTCGTCCCGACAGAGGAACGGCCCCTAGAACCCAGACCACTCGAATCCTTTCGAGTGAGGAGATTTACAGGAAAAAGGTGACATTTGTTATTGAAAACTAATTTGATCTGGAAGAAATCCATATTTAATGATTTTAGTTCTTTTTAGAAAAACAGTTAGAAAACAAGTGTTTTACCCAAACCCCGAAGGGCTGATGCCTTTGTCCAATCAAACAAGAACAGACTCCAGCGGCCCTTCGATGTTTGGAAGAAAACATTGGTAGACTAAAATCATGTATATGTCGAAAAGGGTTCTGGGTTCTAGGTCCGGCTAACACTAGTACACTACTTGCCACTAACACAGTGGCGACGACCCAAACAGGGGAAAACAAGATCTCTCCGGGTCCACCGTTTACCCCAAACGGTTCCCGATACAGACAAGCGAACCACCACATCTACCAGACTCCACTCTGCTCCCAAGCACGAGTGCAAATGCATCCCACACTAAAGAGAAGTCCCGACCGCTCGGCCCACTACCCGGGCGAGGATAACACTAAGTCCAGGAATGCGACATAAAGTGTGAATGTCTAAACATAAATAACCCTAGCCCAAGTGAGGGTTTTCTACTGGTCTGGTTACACATGCAACATATGACGGGGGTGCTAGGTCAAGTTCCATATAACAAATATTTAACATGATAGTAGGAAGCAAGAGATCACAAGATCGACAGATAAAACAAGGATCAACAATTCCTACACTCTAACATGCTACCCAAGTCCAATCACTATCATGCATGATTCTATAGCAATAGAATTAGAGCACAGTCCATAGATCTTGAAAGCAAGCCACCCACCTGAAGGTGCACAACTGTCCAGGGTCGTACAGCTGAAAATACCAGGAAATCCAAATCTCCTACTCCAAAAGATCCAGCAACACTCGTAACTCCCCTGGGTACAACACAAAGTCCACAAATACACATCAAGTCCAAAACTGTCCATAAAAACATACACAGAATTTCAGTCCCAAAGATGTCCCTTTTTCACCTGCTGAAAATGGCCAGAAAAATCCATAAAAATATCACAGCGATCCTCGTGTCGATATCTTCGAAACGGTACCCTGCACGTCCAAATCCGAGCCCCGTAGGCCGAGTTACAAATTCTACAGTACAGGTGCGCAAACACTCACAACCACACAACTGTAAAACTCTGCACAGTAAGAGGGGAAACAGTATACCTTCGGAAAAGCCTCATAAAAATCCCAAAAAAAAACGATGATAATCCTCGCGACGAGTAGATCCAAAAAGTGTATAGGGTCGTCTCGATCCGATGCCCAGTTGAGGAGATAAAATTCCGGCAAGGGGCCGCTGTCCAAAAACTCCACCAGAAAACAGCGGCTTAGAAATGCCTCAAAAACCGTGTCATAAACTCTGAATCCAGCAAGATGATCAACACAAAAGTCGAAGACGTACCTCTCGTGATTCCAACGCCACAAAAATCGTCCAAAAATACTGACGGAGTAGCTCTGTGGACATCTCAGATCGAACTGCGACGATAACGGGCCTCCGATGAAAGATCGCCACACTGCGTTCCGATGCCGAAGTCGTCGACGCCGCGGCTTCCAAAAAATCCGGGCCTTTGCCAGAAGATGCGCAAGATGAAGATCTCCAACTTTGCTAAAGGGGCCATGGGCAGGGGAGCTCGGGAAAGGGGGCAAAAAGCCCAAGCAAGCCAGCTATTTATAGGCCCAGCCCGAAAATCCACCTTTTGGGCTTTTGGCCCAAAGTTTCGGGCGCCCGGTACTTCCGGGCTGCTACAGTAACGGGCCCGGCCCGTTACTGTTCACGCCCGGAAAATCCCCAGGCCGCCACGTGTACACCCAAACAGCAAACAGCTGTTTGGGCCTACAGCCATGCGCCACGTGGCCGAACCCCGCGACGACACGTGGCGTCCACACCGGGAGCCTCGGGTCAACGCGCGCCAACAGCCGCGCCCCACGTGCGCCCACGCGTGCCTGTCGGGCACGCGGCCCGAGGTACCAGCTCCCCGCACCATGGACGCCGCGCGCACAACGCCGCGCCACCCCGATCTGCCACGTGTCCAGTCCCGGTCCACCGTGCACCCGCGCCAATCCCGCGGACCGCGGCCCACTGCGCCAGCCAACCGGGAGCCGCCACGTGGCCAGCCCCCGGGTGCACGCCTCCGCGGTGGACCGCGCGCCTCCGCCGCCGCCAGCCGTCGCGCTCCGCCGCCCGCCGCCGGCGCCGGCGCCCCTCCGGCGGCCGGAACAGTACCAAATCACCTCGAAATCCGTGCCGGTCATCCGGGCTCCGAAAAATACAAGTAAATAGTCCATCTTGACCGTTTTCCGCGCGCTGAATCCAAATCCGAAGTCCGATTTGCCAAATTCCACTTCTAAAATTTACCAAAAATTCCCGGAAAGCAAACTTGATCCGTTTTTTCATGCCGGTCCAATCCTTGGGTCCAAGATCGCACAACACCTCTAAACCCCAACAGGGGTCTCCAGAAGCCGCAGATCCAACAGTAATCCAAACGTGGGATTTCTGGGTCCTCACATCCTCCCCACTAAAAGAAAGTTCGTCCTCGAAACAAACACGGCTCAAAGGGAGTTCAACGCCAAGGGTAAGCATCCAACAACACAGTCTCCAACTCCTCAGTCGCTACTCACATCCCCGTGATTGCTCCTCAACAAAATAATAATCAGTACGGCATGGCCCGGTTGGCGCGAATTCTCTCATCACACGAGCCAGAATTCGCAACGGGCGTCCCTCGTACTCGCCACAACCCCAAATGCCAACTAGAGCGAGTCATCACGGGCGAGGGGTCCAACGCAAAACACCTCGAGCTGAGACGCAGAAAACCTCAGGAACTCCAAAAAAGCTGGGGCAAGGAAGATTAACCGAATCTACTCGGTGCCAAACTACACGAAGAACGTCAACCACACCCAACAAGAAAAGGTAAGGGCCCCACCCGCAGGAAAGTCGTCAACCCTAACTCTCTGTTTATAAAACAGCTGAAATTAACGAAAAGTCTGAAAATTCCGAAAGACCAGTGCCTTCGCCCCAATCAAACAAGAACAGGTTCGGGCACCGTCTCCATTTCTGAGCAGTCTTTCGAAGCTCTCGTCATGTTCGGAAATTTCAGTACAAGGCGAGGAAAAGGGAGAGAAGTGTTGAAGCCGTTCCTGCTGTGGCTACAAAACAGAAGCTAACTATCTAACCGTGACCCCTAGGAACACAACTCTAGTCCTAAACGTCACCTACGCTCAACAGGTAGCACCCAACCAAAACCGTCAACTTGCCGGTAAAATTCCAAGTCTCAACAGCACAAGACATAATCCATAAGGCTTCCCCAAGTGCACAATACCAACAGGAACCTGTACCTCTAGTGCACGTGGTAACAACTCTACCTCCAGTCCAGACAGGAAAACCAAAAACACTCTATCTCAGACTGCTGTAAAGAAATCGTGCCGGTGACAACCCAATCTGCTGCTGTGGCGCCCTCCAGCCGGGCGGCACAAATTCATCCGCTCGATGAAAGTGGTCATCGCTCAGTTTGCCTGAAAATCAAGACCATCCATATGGGGAGCACGACCTCCGCCTCTACTCACACAAGGGTGACAAATGCGGTCCTCCGCAGATAGCCAATCCATGCTACCGCCGCGCCACTCTGACGTAGATGCTGATGCTGCTATCGGGACCCGCCCAAACTCTGGCATCTCGGGGACCCGTTATCCAGGAAAAGAAATCAGAAATGTCTCTGCCGTCCGATCTGTCCTCCATCACTCGGCGCGAAGCACCAAAATCCAGAACTCGCCTCTGGTGGCAGATCCTATCCATCCAAGGAACTGCAGCGCCACGCTCCACACACCACGCCTATTCTATCGAAGCGTCAATAATCCAAAACGGAGGGACCAACTAAACTGAAAGGTATCCTGGCGCAAACCATTCCCAGTCAAACATATCCTATGCGCCTCGTCCCTCGAAACCTGGAGCGTGCAGTTCAACAACTGTATAAACTCCCTAGCACAGGGAGGCTCTCAGATAGTCTCTCCATCACCACCAACCCCAATTCTGCCTACAAAGGCTCCAACTCAAACCTATGAATCGGGATGGTTCAGACTGCCGGGACTGGCTCCATCGATCAATGACGTCCCGAAGCTCAGCTACTATCCACTATCCACCCTGCCTCGGTGCCTCGGCACTGCTCGTCGGCACGGAGGGGGCTGCTCGCTCTGTCGGCGCCACTGGTACAACTGAAAATACCACCGCATAGGAAGAGAGTACTGGAGGACACTCAAGCGGTACTGCAACTAGCTGTGCTCTCTGCTCCAACAAGCGCATCGAACGTTCCATGGCCTCCTTCTGGCATCGGACAGCCTCCGACATCTGTGCCATCTGGATCCATAACTCTTGGGTCTCGCTCTGCTCTGATAGCTCTGCCTCCCGCTGCTCGGGTTACTAATCAGATGCGGAATGTGCCCTCTTCGCTACACGACATCTCAGGGGCATCGTAGTCCACTGCACAATAACAAACATCAGGACACAACAACCATACGACCCAATCCAGCGAAAGTCTAAGACATGTTATCAATTCCACAGCATTATGTTGTCTGCAGCCAACATAATCGCTTAGGAAAATAAACATGCCAATCACTCATCCCATCCCTTGGGAGAGGTATGAAACTCAATCAGGACTCTCGCTAACAGTCACGACTCTCACGTAGTCATCCTAATGTCCAACCACAAGCCTAGGGTTTCTAAGTCCATAATGACCTACAACCTAGGCTCTGATACCACTCTAATCTGTCACGCCCCGCGTCGAAACTGCGACCCGGGCTCGCTAACAGATCCGCCGCCCATACGGGTGAACCCCGTATAGACGAAGCGTCAAACCTGCAAAAGATAGATACTAAACTACCCAGATATCAGAGCTGAAAATAACCACTAGAAATAAAATAAATTAGGTACAAAGTCCTCACCAAAGTACAAGTCACTCAACTCAGAAGGAAAAGTACAACTCTATACCTCACTACAAGGTATCTCAACAAGAACTCTCAAATAAAAAGGGTACATCTACTCTCTGGACGACGACTGGTAGGATCTAGCTCGGCGACTCCTCACCACGATCAGAAGAAGCTAGCAACAGGAGCAGCAAGGAACAGGAGTAGAAGTCCCCTGTGGGAAAATACACCACAACGGTGTGAGAACTACGTCCCAAGTAGTTCTCAATGGGTGCCGCCAACAAGCCCAACGGACTGCCCACTAAGGTCTACTAGAGGCATAAAGTAACAATATAAACTGAAATGAAAGGGCTGGAAAAGTAACTCTACAGCTACTATGCCTCTATCTAGATGCTCAAGAAAAGGAACAGAGTGAAACGTGATGCATCTACTAACACACAACACAGTAAACTCACCAAATCTAAACTGACTGCCTCAACGGGTCCAGTCAAACCTGCGCCCACCTACTGCCGCATATCCTCAACAGGACGGGTCTACCGTAGGGTGTCCGTGACTGCCGCTAACTGGTCCAGTCAGAGGGACGGCGTCGACAAGTCGCGATAGCAAGTAACAGGCCCAACTCCGGAGTGGCTCTCGAGGGGAGCGACCCCACCGAGGAAAAGTATCCGCGTATCTCTTGCGAGCTCGAATATGGCTCATGCAGGCTATAGTCCAAACCACGATCAACAAGATCGACCAACACACCAACTCTCTCAACCACAAGCTGGAAGTCACACACCGCTGGGGCCACCGTTCACCAGACGGCTCCCACAACAGAACACTAAACTCTCCAGAAAGACCGACACCATAAGGGTTCGGAAACCCGATAGACCGGTGCTAAGAACCCTATCAAACAAGAACAGACTCTAGGCTCCGACTATCGAAGTTTCCGATCCCTTATAGTTCGGGAAAGCAATAATCACAGTACAACTCGCAGAAGACACCAACAGGGCCCGAAAGTCCCGGGAGACCTACCCCTACAACCCTATCAAACAAGAACAGGTTCCAGGCTCGGCCCCCGTGGCTTTCGTCCCGACAGAGGAACGGCCCCTAGAACCCAGACCACTCGAATCCTTTCGAGTGGGGAGATTTACAGGAAAAGGTGACATTTGTTATTGAAAACTAATTTGATCTGGAAGAAATCCATATTTAATGATTTTAGTTCTTTTTAGAAAAACAGTTAGAAAACAAGTGTTTTACCCAAACCCCGAAGGGCTGATGCCTTTGTCCAATCAAACAAGAACAGACTCCAGCGGCCCTTCGATGTTTGGAAGAAAACATTGGTAGACTAAAATCATGTATATGTCGAAAAGGGTTCTGGGTTCTAGGTCCGGCTAACACTAGTACACTACTGCCACTAACACAGTGGCGACGACCCAAACAGGGAAAAACAAGATCTCTCGGGTCCACCGTTTACCCCAACGGTTCCCGATACAGACAAGCGAACCACCACATCTACCAGACTCCACTCTGCTCCCAAGCACGAGTGCAATGCATCCCACACTAAAGAGAAGTCCGACCGCTCGGCCCACTACCCGGGCGAGGATAACACTAAGTCCAGGTGCGACATAAAGTGTGGATGTCTAAACATAAATAACCCTAGCCCAAGTGAGGGTTTTCTACTGTCTGGTTACACATGCAACATATGACGGGGTGCTAGGTCAGGTTCCAATATAACAATATTTAACATGATAGTAGGAAGCAAGAGATCACAAGATCGACAGATAAAACAAGGATCAACAATTCCTACACTCTAACATGCTACCCAAGTCCAATCACTATCATGCATGATTCTATAGCAATAGAATTAGAGCACAGTCCATAGATCTTGAAAGCAAGCCACCCACCTGAAGGTGCACAACTGTCCAGGGTCGTACAGCTGAAAATACCAGGAAATCCAAATCTCCTACTCCAAAAGATCCAGCAACACTCGTAACTCTCCTGGGTACAACACAAAGTCCACAAATACACATCAAGTCCAAACTGTCCATAAAAACATACACAGAATTTCAGTCCCAAAGATGTCCCTTTTTCACCTGCTGAAAATGGCCAGAAAAATCCAATAAAAATATCACAGCGATCCTCGTGTCGATATCTTCGAAACGGTACCCTGCACGTCCAAATCCGAGCCCCGTAGGCCGAGTTACAAATTCTACAGTACAGGTGCGCAAACACTCACAACCACACAACTGTAAAACTCTGCACAGTAAGAGGGAAAACAGTATACCTTCGGGCAAGCCTCATAAAAATCCCAAAAAAAACGATGATAATCCTCGCGACGAGTAGATCCAAAAAGTGTATAGGCTCGTCTCGATCCGATGTCCAGTTGAGGAGATAAAATTCCGGCAAGGGGCCGCTGTCCAAAAACTCCACCAGAAAACAGCGGCTTAGAAATGCCTCGAAAACCGTGTCATAAACTCTGAATCCAGCAAGATGATCAACACGAAAGTCGAAGACGTACCTCTCGTGATTCCAACGCCGCAAAAATCGTCCAAAAATACTGACGGAGTAGCTCTGTGGACATCTCAGATCGAACTGCGACGATAACGGGCCTCCGATGAAAGATCGCCACACTGCGTTCCGATGCCGAAGTCGTCGACGCGCGCGGCTTCCAAAAAATCCGGGCCTCTGCCAGAAGATGCGCAAGATGAAGATCTCCAACTTTGCTAAAGGGCCATGGGCAGGGGAGCTCGGGAAAGGGGGCAAAAAGCCCAAGCAACCAGCTATTTATAGGCCCAGCCCGAAAATCCACTTTTGGGCTTTTGGCCCAAAGTTTCGGGCGCCCGGTACTTCCGGGCTGCTACAGTAACGGGCCCGGCCCGTTACTGTTCACGCCCGGAAATCCCCAGGCCGCCACGTAGCACCCAAACAGCAAACAGCTGTTTGGGCCAACAGCCATGCGCCACGTGGCCGAACCCCGCGACGACACGTGGCGTCCACAGCGGGAGCCTCGGGTCAACGCGCCCACGCGCGCGCCCCACGTGCGCCCACGCGTGCCTGTCGGGCACGCGGCCCGAGGTACCAGCTCCCCGCACCGTGGACCGCGCGCACAACGCCGCGCCAACCCCGATCTGCCACGTGTCCACCCCGGTCCACCGTGCACCCGCGCCAATCCCGCGGACCGCGCCCACTGCGCCCGCCAACCGGGAGCCGCCACGTGGCCAGCCCCCGGGTGCACGCCTCCGCGGTGGACCGCGCGCCTCCGCCGCCGCCAGCCGCCCGCGCTCCGCCGCCCGCCGCCGCCGCCGGCGCCTCCGGCGGCCGAACAGTACCAAATCACCTCGAAATCCGTGCCGGGTCATCCGGGCTCCGAAAAATACAAGTAAATAGTCCATCTTGACGTTTTCCCGCGCTGAATCCAAATCCGAAGTCCGATTTGCCAAATTCCACTTCTAAAATTTACCAAAAATTCCCGGAAAGCAAACTTGATCCGTTTTTTTCATGCCGGGTCCAATCCTTGGGTCCAATATGCGCACAAACACCTCTAACACCCAACAGGGGTCTCCAGAAGCCGCAGATCCAACAGTAATCCAAACGTGGGAATTTCGGGTCCTCACATCCTCCCCACTAAAAGAAAGTTTCGTCCTCGAAACAAACACGGCTCAAAGGGAGTTCAACGCCAAGGGTAAGCATCCAACAACACAGTCTCCAACTCCTCAGTCGCTACTCACTCCCCGTGATTGCTCCTCAACAAAATAATAATCAGTACGGCATGGCCCGGTTGCGCAATTCTCTCATCACACGAGCCAGAATTCGCAACGGGCGTCCCTCGTACTCCCACACCCACAAATCTCAACTAGAGCGAGTCAATCACGGGCGAGGGGTCCAACGCAAAACACCTCCGAGCTGAGACGCAGAAAACCTCAGGAACTCCAAAAAGCTGGGGACAAGGAATTAACCGAATCTACTCGTCCAAACTACACGAAGAACGTCACCACAACCCAACAAGAAAAGGTAAGGGCCCCACCAGCAGGAAAGTCGTCAACCCTAACTCTCTGTTTATAAAAACAGCTGAAATTAACGAAAAGTCTGAAAATTCCGAAAGACCAGTGCCTTCGCCCCAATCAAACAAGAACAGGTTCGGGCACCGTCTCCATTTCTGGAGCAGTCTTTCGAAGCTCTCGTCATGTTCGAAATTTCAGTACAAGGCGAGAAAAGGGAGAGAAGTGTTGAAGCCGTTCCTGCTGTGGCTACAAAACAGAAGCTACGATCTAACCGTGACCCCTAGGAACACAACTCTAGTCCTAAACGTCACCTACGCTCAACAGGTAGCACCCCCACCAAAAACCGTCAACTTGCCGGTAAAATTCCAAGTCTCAACAGCACAAGACCAATCCATAAGGCTTCCCCAAGTGCACAATACCATAGGAACCTGTACCTCTAGTGCACGTGGTAACAACTCTACCTCCAGTCCAGACAGGAAAACCAAAAACACTCTATCTCAGACTGCTGTAAAGAAATCGTGCCGGTGACAACCCAATCTGCTGCTGTGGCGCCCTCCAGCCGGGCGGCACCAATTCATCCGCTCGATGAAAGTGGTCATCGCTCAGTTTGCCTGAAAATCAAGACCATCCATATGGGAGCACGACCTCCGCCTCTACTCACACAAGGGTGACAAATGCGGTCCTCCGCAGATAGCCAATCCATGCTACCGCCGCGCCACTCTGACGTAGATGCTGATGCTGCTATCGGGACCCGCCCAAACTCTGGCATCTCGGGGACCCTTATCCAGGAAAAGAAATCAGAAATGTCTCTGCCGTCCGATCTGTCCTCCATCACTCGGCGCGAAGCACCAAAATCCAGAACTCGCCTCTGGTGGCAGATCCCTATCCCAAGGAACTGCAGCGCCACGCTCCACACACCACGCCTATTCTATCGAAGCGTCAATAATCCAAAACGGAGGGACCAACTAAACTGAAAGGTATCCTGGCGCAAACCATTCCCAGTCAAACATATCCTATGCGCCTCGTCCCTCGAAACCTGGAGCGTGCAGTTCAACAACTGTATAAACTCCCTAGCACAGGGAGGCTCTCAGATAGTCTCTCCATCACCACCACCCCAATTCTGCCTACAAAGGCTCCAACTCAAACCTATGAATCGGGATGGTTCAGACTGCCGGGACTGGCTCCATCGATCAATGACGTCCCGAAGCTCAGCTACTATCCACTATCCACCCTGCCTCGGTGCCTCGGCACTGCTCGTCGGCACGGAGGGGGCTGCTCGCTCTGTCGGCGCCACTGGTACAACTGAAAATACCACCGCATAGGAAGAGAGTACTGGAGGACACTCAAGCGGTACTGCAACTAGCTGTGCTCTCTGCTCCAACAAGCGCATCGAACGTTCCATGGCCTCCTTCTGGCATCGGACAGCCTCCGACATCTGTGCCATCTGGATCCATAACTCTTGGGTCTCGCTCTGCTCTGATAGCTCTGCCTCCCGCTGCTCGGGTTACTAATCAGATGCGGAATGTGCCCTCTTCGCTACACGACATCTCAGGGGCATCGTAGTCCACTGCACAATAACAAACATCAGACACAACAACATACGACCCAATCCAGCGAAAGTCTAAGACATGTTATCAATTCCACAGCATTATGTTGTCTGCAGCCAACATAATCGCTTAGGAAAATAAACATGCCAATCACTCATCCCATCCCTTGGAGAGGTATGAAACTCAATCAGGACTCTCGCTAACAGTCACGACTCTCACGTAGTCATCCTAATGTCCAACCACAAGCCTAGGGTTTCTAAGTCCATAATGACCTACAACCTAGGCTCTGATACCACTCTAATCTGTCACGCCCCGGCGTCGAAACTGCGACCCGGGCTCGCCAACAGATCCGCCGCCCATACGGTGAACCCCGTATAGACGAAGCGTCAACCTGCAAAAGATAGATACTAAACTATCCAGATATCAGAGCTGAAAATAAACCACTAGAAATAAAATAAATTAGTACAAAGTCCTCACCAAAGTACAAGTCACTCAACTCAGAAGGAAAAGTACAACTCTATACCTCACTACAAGGTCTCTCAACAAGAAACTCTCAAATAAAAAGGGTACATCTACTCTCTGGACGACGACTGGTAGGGATCTAGCTCGCGACTCCCTCACCACGATCAGAAGAAGCAGCAACAGGAGCAGCAGGAACAGGAGTAGAGAAAGTCCCTGTGGGAAAATACACCACGACGGGTGTGAGAACTACGTCCCAAGTAGTTCTCAGTGGGTGCCGCCAACAAGCCCAACGGACTGCCCACTAAGTCTACTAGAGGCATAAAGTAACAATATAAAACTGAAATGAAAGGGCTGGAAAAGTAACTCTACAGCTACTATGCCTCTATCTAGATGCTCAAGAAAAGGAACAGATGAAACATATGCATCTACTAACACACACAGTAAACTCACCAAATCTAAACTGACTGCCTCAAAGGGTCCAGTCAAACCTGCGCCCACCTACTGCGCATATCCTCAACAGGACGGGTCTACCGTAGGGTGTCCGTGACTGCCGCTAACTGGGCCAGTCAGAGGGACGGCGTCGACAAGTCGCGATAGCAAGTAACAGGCCCAACTCCGGAGTGGCTCTCGAGGGGAGCGACCCCACCGAGGAAAGTATCCGCGTATCTCTGTCGAGCTCAAATATGGCTCATGCAGGCTATAGTCCAAACCACGATCAACAAGATCGACCAACAACACCAACTCTCAACCACAAGCTGGAAGTCACACAGGCTGGGCCACCGTTCACCAGACGGCTCCCACAAACAGAACACTAAACTCTCCAGAAAGACCGACCCATAAGGGTTCGGAACCCGATAGACCGGTGCTAAGAACCCTATCAAACAAGAACAGACTCTAGGCTCCGACTATCGAAGTTCCGATCCCTTATAGTTCGGAAAGCATAATCACAGTACAACCGCAAAGACACCAACAGGGCCCGAAAGTCCCGAGACTACCCCTACACCCTATCAAACAAGAACAGGTTCCGGGCTCGGCCCCGTGGCTTTCGTTCCGACAGAGAACGGCCCCTAGCCCAGACCACTCGAATCCTTCTCGAGTATGGGATGGGGAGATTTACAGGAAAAAGTGACATTTGTTATTGAAACTATTTGATCTGGAAGAAATCCATATTTAATGATTTTAGTTCTTTTTAGAAAAACAGTTAGAAAACAAGTGTTTTAACCCAAACCCGAAGGGCGAGTGCCTTGTCCATCAAACAAGAACAGACTCCAGCGGCCCTTCGATGTTTGGAAGAAAACATTGGTAGAACTAAAATCATGTATATATCGAAAAGGGTTCTGGGTTCTAGTCCGGCTAACACTAGTACCTACTCTGCCTAACACCAGTGGCGACGACCCCAACAGGGGAAAACAAGATCTCTCGTCTCTCCCCCGTTTACCCCAACGGTTCCCGGATA
>CM055063.1:51890158-52117432 GCA_029204045.2 Tillandsia leiboldiana | reverse complement strand
AGTCCTTGAATTAAGAGATGTGCGGCTAGGATGATAGTGGCCCCTTAGGATTTAGTGAGTGGTGATTGAAAAAATGATTGATCTAACGGGTGAAAATGATCAAAGGAATAGATCTAATGGCTAAAAGTTGATAACACCAAATGTTTTTGCTATCGATAGTATTCTATAGTAGTTGAACTATATAACGATATATAACTAGGCTACTATATAAAATGAAACCGAAGTTTGATATCATGTCCAAACTCCGACCAACTGAAAATGTTAAGCTAATAGTGAAGCACTAAGATTCTTATCTTTTTGGTTTTTTTTCTAATGTGGGACTCATACGCCCGTTCTTTAATTTAACGCTTAAAGCATTTAGAGACAAACTAACGGCTGTTTATGGTATGAAAGTAAAGCCAGGAGTTCATGCCTTTCCATGCTTTTAGTCTCTCTAACTTTGTACTCATTTCCAAGTCCCCCCCACAATGCCAAGAGAGGTCTCTCGCCAGGACGCGAGCGAGAGCGTTGGGATAAATTAAACAATTTAAACATTATATATCTTCTAGAATGGTATGCTTTAAAGACAACTATTGTTTGGTTATTTAGTGATGTAGGTTATAGCAAAAAGTTAAACCAAAAACTTAAAATGAAAGGTAGAGTGGTAAATAACAAATTGCAAATGTGCTACACGAAGGAAGGCTTTTTGCCCCTTTCTTTTTTCTTTTTTTCTCACTACAATAAATTAGACTATAGCGATACTTTTAAGTGTTTCTAAAATCTAAAAAATATATCGCTGACAAAAATACCGACACTTATTGTAAGTGTTACTATATGTGCCGTCGCTAGGGTGTATAGCGGCACATTTTTGTAATGTGTTTTAAAAATGTGTCCTTATAATCTAATTTTGAATATAGATGTG
This sequence comes from Tillandsia leiboldiana, assembly GCA_029204045.2. Lineage (NCBI taxonomy): Eukaryota > Viridiplantae > Streptophyta > Magnoliopsida > Poales > Bromeliaceae > Tillandsia > Tillandsia leiboldiana. The sequence goes on along the minus strand of CM055063.1, from coordinate 52,116,531 downwards.
GAAATAGATAGGACACTTATACAAAAATGTTACAAACATGTGTCCTTATAACCTAATTTTGTTGTAGTGTCTAATGATTTCAAATCATTTAACTGTAGTTTATATGGTCTTGTTTAAGTAAGCTTGAAGATCTAACTAAAGAAATCACAAATAATAATAATAATAATAATAATAATAATGCTTAAGGGCGCATTTTTGGTATTTAACTAATTTAACAGCATTTCAAAATAATTTATCGTAATCTTCACGTATATACCTACACTTTTATCGAATTTCGGTAAAATATATTCAGACTTTTTAAAACATCAGAATTTCTTAAAATTCCAATCCTAATATTTTAAAACCGTGGAAAAATTAAAACTAATAGTAAAATTATCATTTAATAAATGTTTGATATAGCGATATTTTTTTTTATGCATCCATATTTGCTACATCGTAGGAACACTCGGGACATTTTTTAAAAGTAGCTTATAATGAGATTATTTTATAGTGTTACAATATATACATAGAGCTTTTCTTAAACCTTAAATTAGTGAAATAATCAATCAAAATTAACGTTTTCAGACAAGAAAAGTCCCCTAGGGCAGCTAGCATGACCCATCCTAATTAGTTATCTTGGACATCGATCTCTCACAAAAAAAGTATTAACAAATTATAAAAAATAATAATTTACACAAACTATATCAAGATAAATATTTATAGAAGATTTAATTGACCTTTTACATCATGAAGCAATCAAATACATGGAAGGAGCCATCATGCATGTACTTTCTTTTATATACAAAGAAATCTAAAAGAAGGGTTTGAGATTAAATAATAAAAAAAAAAAAGGAAAAAAAAATCTTTTATAAAAATGTGCATAGTAGGTAAAGTTGAGGAAAGCAACAAGACTTCATTTTCTCTTTAATTTTCTTATTAACTTTATTTAGTCTAATTGCAACTACCATCCATTCATATATAACTATTCGATCGCGATCGACATTAATTTATGTGTGATAAATGAAAAAAAAGTCAAGTATTCATACACATTCATTTGCTCTCACCAATGCTAGTTTTTAAAATATTATGAGACAAGAAAACCATTTTTATGTGTGAACATTATTAATTAATGGCAAGTAACCCTACAACAAAATTATGGTATAACGACACTTTAAGTGTTTCTAAAATCTAAAAAAATATACGCTGGCAAAAAATACCGACACTTATTATTAGCGTTGCTAAGGGTATATAGCGACATATTTTTATAATGTGTTCCAAAATGTGTTCCTATAACCTAATTTTGAATATAGATGGAATATAGATAGGACACTTATACAAAAGTGTCACAAATATGTGTATTATAACCTAATTTTGTTGTAGTGTAATAATAGGATTGACATTTAAAGATTATTTTTCAGTGGATAATAATGTCTTAGTTTATAGTAGCTAATATTCAAGGCAATGTAGATGTTTCAACTTGCTTATCCCAAAAATTCAGCATAGATCAATTAAGTAAAATACAAACACACACGCACACACACACAAAAAAAAATCTCTTAAATTATTATAGTGTTTAAACCGTACCCAAAATTGTACTACGGGATTCATCTTATTTTTTAAAATTTTTAAATTATTATTTTTTATTATTATTTATTATTATTATTATTATTTCTAATTGACTCCTCGAGCTGTAGGTTTAGTAGTACGTCCCATCATATAAATATTAGGGTATGTTTCTTACAGGTTAGAGTGAAAACGGATAGGATATTATATAAAAAAATTTGTATTATATCCGATATTATTGGGATTTGTCACGCCCCGGCGTCGAAACTGCGACCCGGGCTCGCTAACAGATCCGCCGCCCCTACGGTGAACCCCGTATAGACGAAGCGTCAACCTGCAAAAGATAGATAAAACTACCCAGATATCAGAGCTGAAAATAAACCACTAGAAATAAAATAAATTAGTACAAAGTCCTCACCAAAGTACAAGTCACTCAACTCAGAAGGAAAAGTACAACTCTATACCTCACTACAAGGTACTCTCAACAAGAAACTCTCAAAATAAAAAGGGTACATCTACTCTCTGGACGACGACTGGTAGGGATCTAGCTCGCGACTCCCTCACCACGATCAGAAGAAGCAGCAACAGGAGCAGCAGGACAGGAGTAGAAGTCCCTGTGGGAAAATACACCACAACGGGTGTGTGAGAACTACGTCCCAAGTAGTTCTCAGTGGGTGCCGCCAACAAGCCCAACGGACTGCCCACTAAGTCTACTAGAGGCATAAAGTAACAATATAAAACTGAATGAAAGGGCTGGAAAAGTAAAAGTACTCTACAGCTACTATGCCTCTATCTAGATGCTCAAGAAAAGGAACAGATGAAACATGATGCATCTACTAACACACACAGTAAACTCACCAATCTAAACTGACTGCCTCAAAGGGTCCAGTCAAACCTGCGCCCACCTACTGCCGCATATCCTCAACAGGACGGGTCTACCGTAGGGTGTCCGTGACTGCCGCTAACTGGGCCAGTCAGAGGTGACGGCCGTCGACAAGAGTCGCGATAGCAAGTAACAGGCCCAAACTCCGGAGTGGCTCTCGAGGGGAGCGACCCCACCGAGGAAAGTATCCGCGTATCTCTGTCGAGCTCAAATATGGCTCATGCAGGCTATAGTCCAAACACGATCAACAAGATCGAACACACACCAACTCTCAACCACAAAGCGAAGTCACACCGCTGGGGCCACCGTTCACCAGACGGCTCCCACAACAGAACACTAAACTCTCCAGAAGACGACACCATAAGGTTCGGAAACCCGATAGACCGGTGCTAAGAACCCTATCAAACAAGAACAGACTCTAGGCTCCGACTATCGAAGTTTCCGATCCTTTATAGTTCGGGAAAGCAATAATCACAGTACAACTCGCAGAAGACACCAACAGGGCCCGAAAGTCCCGGGATACCTACCCCTACAACCCTATCAAACAAGAACAGGTTCCAGGCTCGGCCCCCGTGGACTTTCGTCCCGACAGAGGAACGGCCCCTAGAACCCAGACCACTCCGAATCCTTTCGAGTGGGGAGATTTACAGGAAAAAGGTGACATTTGTTATTGAAAACTAATTTGATCTGGAAGAAATCCATATTTAATGATTTTAGTTCTTTTTAGAAAAAATAGTTAGAAAACAAGTGTTTTACCCAAACCCGAAGGGCTGATGCCTTTGTCCAATCAAACAAGAACAGACTCCAGCGGCCCTTCGATGTGTTGGAAGAAAACATTGGTAGACTAAAATCATGTATAGTGTCGAAAAGGGTTCTGGGTTCTAGGTCCGGCTACACTAGTACACTACTGCCACTAACACAGTGGCGATGACCCAAACAGGGAAAACAAGATCTCTCGGGTTCCACCGTTTACCCCAAACGGTTCCCGATACAGACAAGCGAACCACCACATCTACCAGACTCCACTCTGCTCCCAAGCACGAGTGCAAATGCATCCCACACTAAAGAGAAGTCCCGACCGCTCGTCCCACTACCCGGGCGAGGGATAACACTAAGTCCAGGAACGCGACATAAAGTGTGAATGTCTAAACATAAATACCCTAGCCCAAGTGAGGGTTTTCTACTGGTCTGGTTACACATGCAACATATGACGGGGGTGCTAGGTCAAGGTTCCAATATAACAAATATTTAACATGATAGTAGGAAGCAAGATGATCACAAGATCGACAGATAAAACAAGGATCAACAATTCCTACACTCTAACATGCTACCCAAGTCCAATCACTATCATGCATGATTCTATAGCAATAGAATTAGAGCACAGTCCATAGATCTTGAAAGCAAGCCACCCACCTGAAGGTGCACAACTGTCCAGGGTCGTACAGCTGAAAATACCAGGAAATCCAAATCTCCTACTCCAAAAGATCCAGCAACACTCGTAACTCCCCTGGGTACAACACAAAAGTCCACAAATACACATCAAGTCCAAAACTGTCCATAAAAACATACACAGAATTTCAGTCCCCAAAGATGTCCCTTTTTCACCTGCTGAAAATGGCCAGAAAAATCCAATAAAAATATCACAGCGATCCTCGTGTCGATATCTTCGAAACGGTACCCTGCACGTCCAAATCCGAGCCCCGTAGGCCGAGTTACAAATTCTACAGTACAGGTGCGCAAACACTCACAACCACACAACTGTAAAACTCTGCACAGTAAGAGGGGAAACAGTATACCTTCGGAAAAGCCTCATAAAAATCCCAAAAAAAAACGATGATAATCCTCGCGACGAGTAGATCCAAAAAGTGTATAGGCTCGTCTCGATCCGATGTCCCAGTTGAGGAGATAAAATTCCGGCAAGGGGCCGCTGTCCAAAAACTCCACCAGAAAACAGCGGCTTAGAAATGCCTCAAAAACCGTGTCATAAACTCTGAATCCAGCAGATGATCAACACAAAAGTCGAAGACGTACCTCTCGTGATTCCAACGCCACAAGAATCGTCCAAAAAATACTGACGGAGTAGCTCTGTGGACATCTCAGATCGAACTGCGACGATAACGGGCCTCCGATGAAAGATCGCCACACTGCGTTCCGATGCCGAAGTCGTCGACGCCGCGGCTTCCAAAAAATCCGGGCCTTTGCCAGAAGATGCGCAAGATGAAGATCTCCAACTTTGCTAAAGGGGCCATGGGCAGGGGAGCTCGGGAAAGGGGGCAAAAAGCCCAAGCAAGCCAGCTATTTATAGGCCCAGCCCGAAAATCCACCTTTTGGGCTCTTTGGCCCAAAGTTTCGGGCGCCCGGTACTTCGGCTGCTACAGTAACGGGCCCGGCCCGTTACTGTTCACGCCCGGAAAATCCCCAGGGCAGGCCCCCACGTTGTCCACCCAACAGCAAACAGCTGAGGTTTGGGCCTACCAGCCATGCTGCCACGTGGCCGAACCCCCGCGACGACACGTGGCGTCCACACCGGGGAGCCTCGGTCACGCGCACCACCGCCCGCGCCCCAAGTGCGCCCACGGCGTGCCTGTCGGGCACGCGGCCCCGAGGGTACCAGCTCCCGCACCGATGGTACCGCGCGCACAAACGCCGCGCCACCCGATCTGCCACGTGTCCAGTCCCACGGTTCCACCGTGCACCCGCGCCAATCTCCGCGGACCGCGCCCACTGCGCCCGCCAACCGGGAGCCGCCACGTGGCCAGCCCCCGGGTGACGCCTCCGCGGTGGACCGCGCGCCTCCGCCGCCGCCAGCCGCGCGCTCCGCCGCCCGCCGCCGCCGCCGGCGCCCCTCCGGCGGCCGGAACATACCAAATCACCTCGAAAATCCGTGCCGGGTCATCCGGGCTCCGAAAAATCAAGTAAATAGTCCATCTTGACCGTTTTCGCGCGCTGAATCCAAATCCGAAGTCCGATTTGCCAAATTCCACTTCTAAAATTTACCAAAAATTCCCGGAAAGCAAACTTGATCCGTTTTTTCATGCCGGGTCCAATCCTTGGGTCCAATATGCGCACAAACACCTCTAACACCCAACAGGGGTCTCCAGAAGCCGCAGATCCAACAGTAATCCAAACGTGGGAATTTCTGGGTCCTCACATCCTCCCCCACTAAAAGAAAGTTTCGTCCTCGAAACAAACACGGCTCAAAGGGAGTTCAACGCCAAGGGTAAGCATCCAACAACACAGTCTCCAACTCCTCAGTCGCTACTCACTCCCCGTGATTGCTCCTCAACAAAATAATAATCAGTACGGCATGGCCCGGTTGCGCAATTCTCTCATCACACGAGCCAGAATTCGCAACGGGCGTCCCTCGTACTCCCACACCCACAAATCCAACTAGAGCGAGTCAATCACGGGCGAGGGGTCCAACGCAAAACACCTCCGAGCTGAGACGCAGAAAACCTCAGGAACTCCAAAAAAGCTGGGGACAAGGAAGATTAACCGAATCTACTCGTCCAAACTACACGAAGAACGTCACCACAACCCAACAAGAAAAGGTAAGGGCCCCACCAGCAGGAAAGTCGTCAACCCTAACTCTCTGTTTATAAAAACAGCTGAAATTAACGAAAAGTCTGAAAATTCCGAAAGACCAGTGCCTTCGCCCCAATCAAACAAGAACAGGTTCGGGCACCGTCTCCATTTCTGGAGCAGTCTTTCGAAGCTCTCGTCATGTTCGGAAATTTCAGTACAAGGCGAGAAAAGGGAGAGAAGTGTTGAAGCCGTTCCTGCTGTGGCTACAAAACAGAAGCTACGATCTAACCGTGACCCCTAGGAACACAACTCTAGTCCTAAACGTCACCTACGCTCAACAGGTAGCACCCAACCAAAAACCGTCAACTTGCCGGTAAAATTCCAAGTCTCAACAGCACAAGACATAATCCATAAGGCTTCCCCAAGTGCACAATACCAACTAGGAACCTGTACCTGTAGTGCACGTGGTAACAACTCTACCTCCAGTCCAGACAGGAAAACCAAAAACACTCTATCTCAGACTGCTGTAAAGAAATCGTGCCGGTGACAACCCAATCTGCTGCTGTGGCGCCCTCCAGCCGGGCGGCACAAATTCATCCGCTCGATGAAAGTGGTCATCGCTCAGTTTGCCTGAAAATCAAGACCATCCATATGGGGAGCACGACCTCCGCCTCTACTCACACAAGGGTGACAAATGCGGTCCTCCGCAGATAGCCAATCCATACTACCGCCGCGCCACTCTGACGTAGATGCTGATGCTGCTATCGGGACCCGCCCAAACTCTGGCATCTCGGGGACCCGTTATCTAGGAAAAGAAATCAGAAATGTCTCTGCCGTCCGATCTGTCCTCCATCACTCGGCGCGAAGCACCAAAATCCAGAACTCGCCTCTGGTGGCAGATCCCTATCCCAAGGAACTGCAGCGCCACGCTCCACACACCACGCCTATTCTATCGAAGCGTCAATAATCCAAAACGGAGGGACCAACTAAACTGAAAGGTATCCTGGCGCAAACCATTCCCAGTCAAACATATCCTATGCGCCTCGTCCCTCGAAACCTGGAGCGTGCAGTTCAACAACTGTATAAACTCCCTAGCACAGGGAGGCTCTCAGATAGTCTCTCCATCACCACCAACCCCAATTCTGCCTACAAAGGGTCCAACTCAAACCTATGAATCGGGATGGTTCAGACTGCCGGGACTGGCTCCATCGATCAATGACGTCCCGAAGCTCAGCTACTATCCACTATCCACCCTGCCTCGGTGCCTCGGCACTGCTCGTCGGCACGGAGGGGGCTGCTCGCTCTGTCGGCGCCACTGGTACAACTAAAAATACCACCGCATAGGAAGAGAGTACTGGAGGACACTCAAGCGGTACTGCAACTAGCTGTGCTCTCTGCTCCAACAAGCGCATCGAACGTTCCATGGCCTCCTTCTGGCATCGGACAGCCTCCGACATCTGTGCCATCTGGATCCATAACTCTTGGGTCTCGCTCTGCTCTGATAGCTCTGCCTCCCGCTGCTCAGGTTACTAATCAGATGCGGAATGTGCCCTCTTCGCTACACGACATCTCAGGGGCATCGTAGTCCACTGCACAATAACAAACATCAGGACACAACAACCATACGACCCAATCCAGCGAAAGTCTAAGACATGTTATCAATTCCACAGCATTATGTTGTCTGCAGCCAACATAATCGCTTAGGAAAATAAACATGCCAATCACTCATCCCATCCCTTGGGAGAGGTATGAAACTCAATCAGGACTCTCGCTAACAGTCACGACTCTCACGTAGTCATCCTAATGTCCAACCACAAGCCTAGGGTTTCTAAGTCCATAATGACCTACAACCTAGGCTCTGATACCACTCTAATCTGTCACGCCCCGGCGTCGAAACTGCGACCCGGGCTCGCTAACAGATCCGCCGCCCATACGGTGAACCCCGTATAGACGAAGCGTCAAACCTGCAAAAGATAGATACTAAACTACCCAGATATCAGAGCTGAAAATAAACCACTAGAAATAAAATAAATTAGTACAAAGTCCTCACCAAAGTACAAGTCACTCAACTCAGAAGGAAAAGTACAACTCTATACCTCACTACAAGGTATCTCAACAAGAAACTCTCAAAATAAAAAGGGTACATCTACTCTCTGGACGACGACTGGTAGGGATCTAGCTCGCGACTCCCTCACCACGATCAGAAGAAGCAGCAACAGGAGCAGCAGGAACAGGAGTAGAAGTCCCTGTGGGAAAATACACCACAACGGGTGTGAGAACTACGTCCCAAGTAGTTCTCAATGGGTGCCGCCAACAAGCCCAACGGACTGCCCACTAAGTCTACTAGAGGCATAAAGTAACAATATAAAACTGAAATGAAAGGGCTGGAAAAGTAACTCTACAGCTACTATGCCTCTATCTAGATGCTCAAGAAAAGGAACAGATGAAACGTGATGCATCTACTAACACACACAGTAAACTCACCAAATCTAAACTGACTGCCTCAAAGGGTCCAGTCAAACCTGCGCCCACCTACTGCCGCATATCCTCAACAGGACGGGTCTACCGTAGGGTGTCCGTGACTGCCGCTAACTGGGCCAGTCAGAGGGACGGCGTCGACAAGTCGCGATAGCAAGTAACAGGCCCAACTCCGGAGTGGCTCTCGAGGGGAGCGACCCCACCGAGGAAAGTATCCGCGTATCTCTGTCGAGCTCGAATATGGCTCATGCAGGCTATAGTCCAAACCACGATCAACAAGATCGACCAACAACACCAACTCTCAACCACAAGCTGGAAGTCACACCGCTGGGGCCACCGTTCACCAGACGGCTCCCACAACAGAACACTAAACTCTCTAGAAAGACCGACACCATAAGGGTTCGGAAACCCGATAGACCGGTGCTAAGAACCCTATCAAACAAGAACAGACTCTAGGCTCCGACTATCGAAGTTTCCGATCCCTTATAGTTCGGGAAAGCAATAATCACAGTACAACTCGCAGAAGACACCAACAGGGCCCGAAAGTCCCGGGAGACCTACCCCTACAACCCTATCAAACAAGAACAGGTTCCAGGCTCGGCCCCCGTGGCTTTCGTCCCGACAGAGGAACGGCCCCTAGAACCCAGACCACTCGAATCCTTTCGAGTGAGGAGATTTACAGGAAAAAGGTGACATTTGTTATTGAAAACTAATTTGATCTGGAAGAAATCCATATTTAATGATTTTAGTTCTTTTTAGAAAAACAGTTAGAAAACAAGTGTTTTACCCAAACCCCGAAGGGCTGATGCCTTTGTCCAATCAAACAAGAACAGACTCCAGCGGCCCTTCGATGTTTGGAAGAAAACATTGGTAGACTAAAATCATGTATATGTCGAAAAGGGTTCTGGGTTCTAGGTCCGGCTAACACTAGTACACTACTGCCACTAACACAGTGGCGACGACCCAAACAGGGGAAAACAAGATCTCTCGGGTCCACCGTTTACCCCAAACGGTTCCCGATACAGACAAGCGAACCACCACATCTACCAGACTCCACTCTGCTCCCAAGCACGAGTGCAAATGCATCCCACACTAAAGAGAAGTCCCGACCGCTCGGCCCACTACCCGGGCGAGGATAACACTAAGTCCAGGAATGCGACATAAAGTGTGAATGTCTAAACATAAATAACCCTAGCCCAAGTGAGGGTTTTCTACTGGTCTGGTTACACATGCAACATATGACGGGGGTGCTAGGTCAAGTTCCAATATAACAAATATTTAACATGATAGTAGGAAGCAAGAGATCACAAGATCGACAGATAAAACAAGGATCAACAATTCCTACACTCTAACATGCTACCCAAGTCCAATCACTATCATGCATGATTCTATAGCAATAGAATTAGAGCACAGTCCATAGATCTTGAAAGCAAGCCACCCACCTGAAGGTGCACAACTGTCCAGGGTCGTACAGCTGAAAATACCAGGAAATCCAAATCTCCTACTCCAAAAGATCCAGCAACACTCGTAACTCCCCTGGGTACAACACAAAGTCCACAAATACACATCAAGTCCAAAACTGTCCATAAAAACATACACAGAATTTCAGTCCCAAAGATGTCCCTTTTTCACCTGCTGAAAATGGCCAGAAAAATCCAATAAAAATATCACAGCGATCCTCGTGTCGATATCTTCGAAACTGTACCCTGCACGTCCAAATCCGAGCCCCATAGGCCGAGTTACAAATTCTACAGTACAGGTGCGCAAACACTCACAACCACACAACTGTAAAACTCTGCACAGTAAGAGGGGAAACAGTATACCTTCGGAAAAGCCTCATAAAAATCCCAAAAAAAAACGATGATAATCCTCGCGACGAGTAGATCCAAAAAGTGTATAGGGTCGTCTCGATCCGATGCCCAGTTGAGGAGATAAAATTCCGGCAAGGGGCCGCTGTCCAAAAACTCCACCAGAAAACAGCGGCTTAGAAATGCCTCAAAAACCGTGTCATAAACTCTGAATCCAGCAAGATGATCAACACAAAAGTCGAAGACGTACCTCTCGTGATTCCAACGCCGCAAAAATCGTCCAAAAATACTGACGGAGTAGCTCTGTGGACATCTCAGATCGAACTACGACGATAACGGGCCTCCGATGAAAGATCGCCACACTGCGTTCCGATGCCGAAGTCGTCGACGCCGCGGCTTCCAAAAAATCCGGGCCTCTGCCAGAAGATGCGCAAGATGAAGATCTCCAACTTTGCTAAAGGGGCCATGGGCAGGGGAGCTCGGGAAAGGGGGCAAAAAGCCCAAGCAAGCCAGCTATTTATAGGCCCAGCCCGAAAATCCACCTTTTGGGCTTTTGGCCCAAAGTTTCGGGCGCCCGGTACTTCCGGGCTGCTACAGTAACGGGCCCGGCCCGTTACTGTTCACGCCCGGAAAATCCCCAGGCCGCCACGTATACACCCAAACAGCAAACAGCTGTTTGGGCCTACAGCCATGCGCCACGTGGCCGAACCCCGCGACGACACGTGGCGTCCACATCGGGAGCCTCGGGTCAACGCGCCCACGCCGCGCCCCACGTGCGCCCACGCGTGCCTGTCGGGCACGCGGCCCGAGGTACCAGCTCCCCGCACCATGGACCGCTGCGCACAACGCCGCGCCAACCCCGATCTGCCACGTGTCCAGTCCCGGTCCACCGTGCACCCGCGCCAATCCCGCGGACCGCGCCCACTGCGCCCGCCAACCGGAGCCGCCACGTGGCCAGCCCCCGGGTGCACGCCTCCGCGGTGGACCGCGCGCCTCCGCCGCCGCCAGCCGTCGCGCTCCGCCGCCCGCCGCCGCCGCCGGCGCCCCTCCGGCGGCCGGAACAGTACCAAATCACCTCGAAATCCGTGCCGGGTCATCCGGGCTCCGAAAAATACAAGTAAATAGTCCATCTTGACCGTTTTCCGCGCGCTGAATCCAAATCCGAAGTCCGATTTGCCAAATTCCACTTCTAAAATTTACCAAAAATTCCCGGAAAGCAAACTTGATCCGTTTTTTCATGCCGGGTCCAATCCTTGGGTCCAATATGCGCACAAACACCTCTAACACCCAACAGGGGTCTCCAGAAGCCGCAGATCCAACAGTAATCCAAACGTGGGAATTTCCGGGTCCTCACATCCTCCCCCACTAAAAGAAAGTTTCGTCCTCGAAACAAACACGGCTCAAAGGGAGTTCAACGCCAAGGGTAAGCATCCAACAACACAGTCTCCAACTCCTCAGTCGCTACTCACTCCCCGTGATTGCTCCTCAACAAAATAATAATCAGTACGGCATGGCCCGGTTGCGCAATTCTCTCATCACACGAGCCAGAATTCGCAACGGGCGTCCCTCGTACTCCCACACCCACAAATCCAACTAGAGCGAGTCAATCACGGGCGAGGGGTCCAACGCAAAACACCTCCGAGCTGAGACGCAGAAAACCTCAGGAACTCCAAAAAAGCTGGGGACAAGGAAGATTAACCGAATCTACTCGTCCAAACTACACGAAGAACGTCACCACAACCCAACAAGAAAAGGTAAGGGCCCCACCAGCAGGAAAGTCGTCAACCCTAACTCTCTGTTTATAAAAACAGCTGAAATTAACGAAAAGTCTGAAAATTCCGAAAGACCAGTGCCTTCGCCCCAATCAAACAAGAACAGGTTCGGGCACCGTCTCCATTTCTGGAGCAGTCTTTCGAAGCTCTCGTCATGTTCGGAAATTTCAGTACAAGGCGAGAAAAGGGAGAGAAGTGTTGAAGCCGTTCCTGCTGTGGCTACAAAACAGAAGCTACGATCTAACCGTGACCCCTAGGAACACAACTCTAGTCCTAAACGTCACCTACGCTCAACAGGTAGCACCCAACCAAAAACCGTCAACTTGCCGGTAAAATTCCAAGTCTCAACAGCACAAGACATAATCCATAAGGCTTCCCCAAGTGCACAATACCAATAGGAACCTGTACCTGTAGTGCACGTGGTAACAACTCTACCTCCAGTCCAGACAGGAAAACCAAAAACACTCTATATCAGACTGCTGTAAAGAAATCGTGCCGGTGACAACCCAATCTGCTGCTGTGGCGCCCTCCAGCCGGGCGGCACAAATTCATCCGCTCGATGAAAGTGGTCATCGCTCAGTTTGCCTGAAAATCAAGACCATCCATATGGGGAGCACGACCTCCGCCTCTACTCACACAAGGGTGACAAATGCGGTCCTCCGCAGATAGCCAATCCATACTACCGCCGCGCCACTCTGACGTAGATGCTGATGCTGCTATCGGGACCCGCCCAAACTCTGGCATCTCGGGGACCCGTTATCCAGGAAAAGAAATCAGAAATGTCTCTGCCGTCCGATCTGTCCTCCATCACTCGGCGCGAAGCACCAAAATCCAGAACTCGCCTCTGGTGGCAGATCCCTATCCCAAGGAACTGCAGCGCCACGCTCCACACACCACGCCTATTCTATCGAAGCGTCAATAATCCAAAACGGAGGGACCAACTAAACTGAAAGGTATCCTGGCGCAAACCATTCCCAGTCAAACATATCCTATGCGCCTCGTCCCTCGAAACCTGGAGCGTGCAGTTCAACAACTGTATAAACTCCCTAGCACAAGGAGGCTCTCAGATAGTCTCTCCATCACCACCAACCCCAATTCTGCCTACAAAGGGTCCAACTCAAACCTATGAATCGGGATGGTTCAGACTGCCGGGACTGGCTCCATCGATCAATGACGTCCCGAAGCTCAGCTACTATCCACTATCCACCCTGCCTCGGTGCCTCGGCACTGCTCGTCGGCACGGAGGGGGCTGCTCGCTCTGTCGGCGCCACTGGTACAACTGAAAATACCACCGCATAGGAAGAGAGTACTGGAGGACACTCAAGCGGTACTGCAACTAGCTGTGCTCTCTGCTCCAACAAGCGCATCGAACGTTCCATGGCCTCCTTCTGGCATCGGACAGCCTCCGACATCTGTGCCATCTGGATCCATAACTCTTGGGTCTCGCTCTGCTCTGATAGCTCTGCCTCCCGCTGCTTGGGTTACTAATCAGAGGCGGAATGTGCCCTCTTCGCTACACGACATCTCAGGGGCATCGTAGTCCACTGCACAATAACAAACATCAGGACACAACAACCATACGACCCAATCCAGCGAAAGTCTAAGACATGTTATCAATTCCACAGCATTATGTTGTCTGCAGCCAACATAATCGCTTAGGAAAATAAACATGCCAATCACTCATCCCATCCCTTGGGAGAGGTATGAAACTCAATCAGGACTCTCGCTAACAGTCACGACTCTCACGTAGTCATCCTAATGTCCAACCACAAGCCTAGGGTTTCTAAGTCCATAATGACCTACAACCTAGGCTCTGATACCACTCTAATCTGTCACGCCCCGGCGTCGAAACTGCGACCCGGGCTCGCTAACAGATCCGCCGCCCATACGGTGAACCCCGTATAGACGAAGCGTCAAACCTGCAAAAGATAGATACTAAACTACCCAGATATCAGAGCTGAAAATAAACCACTAGAAATAAAATAAATTAGTACAAAGTCCTCACCAAAGTACAAGTCACTCAACTCAGAAGGAAAAGTACAACTCTATACCTCACTACAAGGTCTCTCAACAAGAAACTCTCAAAATAAAAAGGGTACATCTACTCTCTGGACGACGACTGGTAGGGATCTAGCTCGCGACTCCCTCACCACGATCAGAAGAAGCAGCAACAGGAGCAGCAGGAACAGGAGTAGAAGTCCCTGTGGGAAAATACACCACAACGGGTGTGAGAACTACGTCCCAAGTAGTTCTCAGTGGGTGCCGCCAACAAGCCCAACGGACTGCCCACTAAGTCTACTAGAGGCATAAAGTAACAATATAAAACTGAAATGAAAGGGCTGGAAAAGTAACTCTACAGCTACTATGCCTCTATCTCGATGCTCAAGAAAAGGAACAGATGAAATGTGATGCATCTACTAACACACACAGTAAACTCACCAAATCTAAACTGACTGCCTCAAAGGGTCCAGTCAAACCTGCGCCCACCTACTGCCGCATATCCTCAACAGGACGGGTCTACCGTAGGGTGTCCGTGACTGCCGCTAACTGGGCCAGTCAGAGGGACGGCGTCGACAAGTCGCGATAGCAAGTAACAGGCCCAACTCCGGAGTGGCTCTCGAGGGGAGCGACCCCACCGAGGAAAGTATCCGCGTATCTCTGTCGAGCTCGAATATGGCTCATGCAGGCTATAGTCCAAACCACGATCAACAAGATCGACCAACAACACCAACTCTCAACCACAAGCTAGAAGTCACACCGCTGGGGCCACCGTTCACCAGACGGCTCCCACAACAGAACACTAAACTCTCCAGAAAGACCGACACCATAAGGGTTCGGAAACCCGATAGACCGGTGCTAAGAACCCTATCAAACAAGAACAGACTCTAGGCTCCGACTATCGAAGTTTCCGATCCCTTATAGTTCGGGAAAGCAATAATCACAGTACAACTCGCAGAAGACACCAACAGGGCCCGAAAGTCCCGGGAGACCTACCCCTACAACCCTATCAAACAAGAACAGGTTCCAGGCTCGGCCCCCGTGGCTTTCGTTCCGACAGAGGAACGGCCCCTAGAACCCAGACCACTCGAATCCTTTCGAGTGGGGAGATTTACAGGAAAAAGGTGACATTTGTTATTGAAAACTAATTTGATCTGGAAGAAATCCATATTTAATGATTTTAGTTCTTTTTAGAAAAACAGTTAGAAAACAAGTGTTTTACCCAAACCCCGAAGGGCTGATGCCTTTGTCCAATCAAACAAGAACAGACTCCAGCGGCCCTTCGATGTTTGGAAGAAAACATTGGTAGACTAAAATCATGTATATATCGAAAAGGGTTCTGGGTTCTAGGTCCAGCTAACACTAGTACACTACTGCCACTAACACAGTGGCGACGACCCAAACAGGGGAAAACAAGATCTCTCGGGTCCACCGTTTACCCCAAACGGTTCCCGATACAGACAAGCGAACCACCACATCTACCAGACTCCACTCTGCTCCCAAGCACGAGTGCAAATGCATCCCACACTAAAGAGAAGTCCCGACCGCTCGGCCCACTACCCGGGCGAGGATAACACTAAGTCCAGGAATGCGACATAAAGTGTGAATGTCTAAACATAAATAACCCTAGCCCAAGTGAGGGTTTTCTACTGGTCTGGTTACACATGCAACATATGACGGGGGTGCTAGGTCAGGTTCCAATATAACAAATATTTAACATGATAGTAGGAAGCAAGAGATCACAAGATCGACAGATAAAACAAGGATCAACAATTCCTACACTCTAACATGCTACCCAAGTCCAATCACTATCATGCATGATTCTATAGCAATAGAATTAGAGCACAGTCCATAGATCTTGAAAGCAAGCCACCCACCTGAAGGTGCACAACTGTCCAGGGTCGTACAGCTGAAAATACCAGGAAATCCAAATCTCCTACTCCAAAAGATCCAGCAACACTCGTAACTCCCCTGGGTACAACACAAAGTCCACAAATACACATCAAGTCCAAAACTGTCCATAAAAACATACACAGAATTTCAGTCCCAAAGATGTCCCTTTTTCACCTGCTGAAAATGGCCAGAAAAATCCAATAAAAATATCACAGCGATCCTCGTGTCGATATCTTCGAAACGGTACCCTGCACGTCCAAATCCGAGCCCCGTAGGCCGAGTTACAAATTCTACAGTACAGGTGCGCAAACACTCACAACCACACAACTGTAAAACTCTGCACAGTAAGAGGGGAAACAGTATACCTTCGGAAAAGCCTCATAAAAATCCCAAAAAAAAACGATGATAATCCTCGCGACGAGTAGATCCAAAAAGTGTATAGGCTCGTCTCGATCCGATGCCCAGTTGAGGAGATAAAATTCCGGCAAGGGGCCGCTGTCCAAAAACTCCACCAGAAAACAGCGGCTTAGAAATGCCTCAAAAACCGTGTCATAAACTCTGAATCCAGCAAGATGATCAACACAAAAGTCGAAGACGTACCTCTCGTGATTCCAACGCCGCAAAAATCGTCCAAAAATACTGACGGAGTAGCTCTGTGGACATCTCAGATCGAACTGCGACGATAACGGGCCTCCGATGAAAGATCGCCACACTGCGTTCCGATGCCGAAGTCGTCGACGCCGCGGCTTCCAAAAAATCCGGGCCTCTGCCAGAAGATGCGCAAGATGAAGATCTCCAACTTTGCTAAAGGGGCCATGGGCAGGGGAGCTCGGGAAAGGGGGCAAAAAGCCCAAGCAAGCCAGCTATTTATAGGCCCAGCCCGAAAATCCACCTTTTGGGCTTTTGGCCCAAAGTTTCGGGCGCCCGGTACTTCCGGGCTGCTACAGTAACGGGCCCGGCCCGTTACTGTTCACGCCCGGAAAATCCCCAGGCCGCCACGTGTACACCCAAACAGCAAACAGCTGTTTGGGCCTACAGCCATGCGCCACGTGGCCGAACCCCGCGACGACACGTGGCGTCCACACCGGGAGCCTCGGGTCAACGCGCCCACGCCGCGCCCCACGTGCGCCCACGCGTGCCTGTCGGGCACGCGGCCCGAGGTACCAGCTCCCCGCACCATGGACCGCGCGCACAACGCCGCGCCAACCCCGATCTGCCACGTGTCCAGTCCCGGTCCACCGTGCACCCGCGCCAATCCCGCGGACCGCGCCCACTGCGCCCGCCAACCGGGAGCCGCCACGTGGCCAGCCCCCGGGTGCACGCCTCCGCGGTGGACCGCGCGCCTCCGCCGCCGCCAGCCGCCGCGCTCCGCCGCCCGCCGCCGCCGCCGCCGCCCCTCCGGCGGCCGGAACAGTACCAAATCACCTCGAAATCCGTGCCGGGTCATCCGGGCTCCGAAAAATACAAGTAAATAGTCCATCTTGACCGTTTTCGCGCGCTGAATCCAAATCCGAAGTCCGATTTGCCAAATTCCACTTCTAAAATTTACCAAAAATTCCCGGAAAGCAAACTTGATCCGTTTTTTCATGCCGAGTCCAATCCTTGGGTCCAATATGCGCACAAACACCTCTAACACCCAACAGGGGTCTCCAGAAGCCGCAGATCCAACAGTAATCCAAACGTGGGAATTTTCGGGTCCTCACAGATTCAGTCGAATATGAATACAAATCTAAAAATAAATTTAGATTGTTTGATTGCTAATTAATTTGTATGGAGAGAAAAAAAAGGCTGAGCTTAATTGCTTAATTACTTTTATTGAAAGATATATAATATATGTTTGTAAAAAAGTAAAATTATTTTTTTGTGCTCTTTATTTATTTTATTATGAGTTTTATTTAAAAATTGTATTTATATTTGTTAAATCTTAAATTTTCTATGGACCACTTTAAACTACATGTATATTAATGGCTCATAATTTAGATAAATTTTATACATTTTTATCTACTATAATTTTATATACATATAGTTTCTAGAAACGAAAAGCGGATTCGGGCAAAAGTGGTTCCCACCTCGAGCTCCATTTCTTATCGGGCCTATTTGAATGGATTAATTTTAATCATATTTTTTGGACTCTATTTATCACTCCGTTTATATTTGTACAAGCACTAAAAAATTTATATTTGTTAATTTTTTATCGTTAGATTTATTTTCTTTGACAAATTTTATTTTTTAAATCCCAACCACTTACTTAACCTAAGAGACACACTATTATTCCAATCACATATCTTTTTCATCCAAGTGGTAAAAATCTACCAATACTAATGACTCGATACTTTTAAAAATATAAGAACTCAATTTTATATATATATATATATATATATATATATATATATATATATATATATATATATATATATATATATAATTGAGAGAGGGAGAGAGAACTTATGTGCTTTTAGAAGGCCTCCATGTTTCTAAATTATTTTTAATATTGAGACTTTCGAATTGATGATCGGCTCCGTTAAACTTGATTTAGAGTATTTAAAAGATTTTAAAAATAAAATTCTGATTTTTTTTATCATTTACTTAGTGATCAAATGGGCTCAAAATTAATAATTTTAATAGTTGTTGTGAGCTGTTTGCAAATTTAACGATATAGAAATATTTAAATTACGTAAAATTTTGATACAAAATTCTTTATACTATAAAGTAATATCAATATTTTTTATCTAAAAATTTTAATACTATATCATCACATTTTGTGATATTTTTATTTTCAGCCGTTGATTTTTAAACCCTTTCGATTACTAGGTAAATAATATTGAAAAATCATAAAATTTATTTTCTAAATATTTTAAATATCCTAAATCAAATTTGACAGAGCCGATTGTCCATTCGGAAGTCCGAAAACAATTTGGAAGCACGGTAATATCTGAGCTTTTAAAAACACACAAGTTGGACTATTATATATATATATATATATATATATATAGGGAGAGAGAGAGAGAGAGAGAGAAAATATCAAAGATATCATTTACCTAGTGATCAAAAATGTCTCAAAATTAACGGCTGAAAATAAAAATCTCACAAAATATGATGATATGATATAAAAATTTTAGATAAAAAATATTGATCTTCTTCTGTATAGTATAAATAATTTTTTTATCAAAAATATACGTTATTTGAATATTTCTAAAACTTGTAGATGGCTCACTACGATCATTAAAATTGTTGATTTTGAGCCACTTTGATCACTAGGCAAATGATATCAAAAATTTACGAAATTTTATTTCTAAACATTTTAAATACTCTAAATCAAGTTTAACGGAGTCAATCGTCCATTCGAAAGTCCTAACATTGAAAACAACTTGAGAGCACGGAGACCTCCATACTTTTAAAAGTACACAAGCCTAGCTATCTATATATATATATATATATATATATATATATATATATATATATATATATATATATATATATATATATAGGAAAATGCTATGTGTACACCCCTTTCGGGGTGTACATCATACACCCCACCCATCTAAGGGTGGGGGTGTGATGATGGGTCACTTGATGTGACCCGTAAAAAGTATCGCCACCATTAAAATGGTGGAGGTGTATGATGTACACCCCTTCGGGGTGTACAGGTAGCATTGCTCATATATATATATATATATATATATATATATATATATATATATATATATATATATATATATATATATATATATATATATATATATATATATATATATATATATATATGAGTCCCACTATAGTACCAAGTTATTGGTACTATCAAGTTTTCTACTCTTAGATCAACCACTTTGATTATTTTCACCCGTTAGATTTTACTATTTTTCCAACCATCTATTAAATCTAAGGGGCCCACTATCATCTCAACCACACATTTTTTAATTCAACGATTAAAAACTTAATAGCACAAATAACTCGATACTATTAATAGTATTCCAGCTTAGCGCGCTCTCTCTCTCTCTCTCTCTCTATATATATATATATATATATATAGAGAGAGAGAGAGAGAGAGAGAGAGAGAGTCCAGCTAGAATACTATCGATAGCACCAAGCAATTGGTGCTATCAGGTTTTCTGCCGTTGGATGAAAAGATATGCGGTTAGGATTATAGTGATCCTCTAAGATTTTTACTATTCAACCAACCACCTAGTAAACCCTAGGAGACCACTATCATCTTAACCACACATTTTTTAATCCAAAGGCTAAAAACTTGATAGCACTAATAACTTGGTGCTATCGATACTATTCTAGCCTAATTATATATTTATATATATATATATATATATATATATATATATATATATATTACACACACACACACACACACAAAAAATTATGGTGAGATTAAGTCAAGATAGTTTAAGTCATCTTTCCTACCAACGCTAGACATTAGTCGACACCAAATAAAGAGGTTAGACTTTAAACTCCTACACTTGTTCACATTTTATTAGTCCGAGTCTTTGAAGAATTTTACAATTGACCCGAAAATGACTTCATGACACTACACTATAGATTTCTAAATCATGAAGTTTGGTAGAAAGTATTATTCAATTAATCCAATTAATCATCTTAATTAAACATATAATATGAGAAAATTTTTCTCTAATAATAGTTAAATCTTTTAATTAAAAATATTTGGTTATTTCGTACGTGTATAATATGGCAGCATGAGGTAACGTGTCCCAAATAATTTTTAAAAATATTAATAAAAAAATTATATATAAATAATTTTTTTTGTTTATTAGCTTTCAAAATTTTAATATTTTTTTTTTTAAAAAGAATAGAGTGTAAACTATTTTTACCATTAAAATAATAATAATCTAGAAATTGATAAAAAATTATGCAAAAAATTTTAGTATTAATCTAGTATAATTTGGAATCAAGTATTACAATATATTGGAGTCAATTAAATTTACATTTTGTGGACGACAAGACAATATTATTTTAAAAATATATATATTTTTGTTGGCTATTTATTTATAAATTAAAAATATGTCAACTTTTTGCTCCTTAACAATAGGCTCAGAATACTAATAAGTTGAGTTGGGTGAGCCCAACAAATTGAGTGGAACTGCGGTTTACAATAAACCTAATGGCAAAGGTCCAACAATAGATCTAACGTTTAGGTGAATTGAGTCCGGTCGAGACTCGTAAGCGCTGTGTCTATATGCTCACTACAAAAAATTTAAATTTAAAGACATTTTTTTTATATTTAATAATATTTTAAAGCATCTCAATATAATTTAGCGTCGCATTCGAAAGCGTCGGCAAATAAAAAGTCACCGTCTATATAATGACACTTATAGCAAGTATCGGTAAAATATATTCTAATACTTAAAAATATTAACATTTATTAAAATTCCGACGCTTTAAATCATCCAAAAATTTAAAATAATAGTAAAACAGCTAAAACTTATCATTTAATAAATTAGTTTAATACAATAAAAAATTCATATGATGATATTTTTTGAAGCCTCAGTATTTACTATACTATAAAAATGCTTAAGGACGTTTTTCCTAAACGCCATCTAAAAAACGTCCTTATATTGAAATTTTTTTGTAGTGGTTTTAAGTTAATTGGTCATATATTTTTAACTGCTCGAATTTTTAGAATTAATAGTTAATATTCTTATATTAAAATTTTTTTGTAATGATTTTAAGTTAATTGGTCGTATATTTTTAACCACTCGAGTTTTTGGAATTAATAGTTAATACTAACGATCCGACAATTTTGACCCTTAAAATTTATACTATTTTAAATTTTTTAATAACTTTTTTTTGATTAAACAGGAATATACCCTATTTATTTTTTTAATAACTTAATAATAATTTTTTATGTAATTTTAAAAATGTTGAAATATGATCACTGTAGGCATTCATATATATAACTCCATTCCTACCAATACTGACAGATCTAAAAATTTACCAAACAAAATATTTTGAATTCAAATATAAAAAAATATTGAAAATAAAATTAAAATATTAATATATTGTTCTCGAGCTAGTTGTTTAAGTTTATAAAACAATTAGTTGTTTTATAAACAAAAAAAAAGAAGCACGAAATGGATTGCTATAGTAATTTAAGTTTAGAGAGATTTAAAATTAACAATTACACTGTGGTTTGATAATTATAATGAATAACGTCTCGGTTGATCTCGTGCATGTTGTGTGCCACTTTCCATTAAATTTTTGTCTGTGATCCAAATACAAAGAATGATAAAAAATAAGTTATTTATTAATGTTACGTTTGATTCGAATATAAACAAAAATTATTTATTTTAGAAATAAATATAAATTTAGAAATGAATAGGAGCTAATATAATTTTATATTTAGATAAGAATTAGAGTTATATTCTGATATAAAATAAATTATATTTGACGTGATAAGATAAAATAAGAAGAATAAGGAGAAGAAAAAAATTTTAATTAACAAAATTATTTTTAAAAAATTTTCTAAACCACCCTAAACCCTAAAATGTAAAAAATTTCTAAATTTTAAATTTTAAAAAGTTTAATTTTAATTAAAAAAAAAAAAAGAGTGCGCAAGTTGTTCCCACCCAATTGTGGGAACTACTTGTTCTACTCAAGGGAAGGAACAGTTGTTGATACAACCTGACCTGCTAACAATAATAATTGGATTTAAGCATTTAAGGTTGTGATTTGTAACACTCTAATAGTCCCACATCGAATGAAAAAATAGTATTGATTGGATATATGAGACCATATATGCTAGTAATAATAACTGGACTTAAGCATTTTGGGTTGTGGTTTGAGCTCAACGAGTTTATTATTGCTAGCGGGTCAGGTTATCTCAAATGTACCAGCCGAAAGTGTGAGAGCTAAGTGTTATGCAGAGTAAAGTGCTACAGCATGGGTTTGGTGGGAGCCAGGTGTTATGCCGAGCAAAGCACCATGGGTTTGGTGAGAGCCAACTCTCATATCGCCCGGTAGTTCTAATATGTTTTGTGTTTGTGATCTGATTTGGACCCTGTTGGGAGCCACCTCTTACATCGCCTGGTAATTCAGATATGTTTTGTGTTTGTGATATGATTTGAACCCGTCAAGGACGTCAGGGTCTAAACGGGAGGAGTTTGTAGCACCCCAATAGTCATCACCTGATAATTCATATATGTTTTGTGTTTCTGATATGATTTGGACCCGACAATGATGTCAGGGTCTAAATGGGAGGAGTTTGTAACACTAAAATAGTCTCATATCGGATGGAAAAAATTGAATATATGAGACTATACACGTTAGTAATAATAACCGGATTTAAGCATTTTGGGTTGTGGTTTGGACCCAATGAGTTATTATTGCTAGCGGGTCGGATCGTTACAGTTGTTCCCTTAACGGATTATTCCTTGGATAACCCGTTAATGGGGAGAACAGTTGTTCCCTCCCTTCACATCTCACATTATCTTGTTTGGGTTCCTATTTGGGTATAAAATAGGAGGATATAAAATAGGAAATAACCTTTTTATCCATATCCCGCCCTTTATACCCCAACCAAGCAGGCTCTTAAGAGGGCATTTGGTTGGGGTACAAAGGGGGTTATTCCCCCCCCCCCCCCCCCCCCCCCCCCCAACTCTTTGTATCCAAATAGAATAGGATTAGGGGCGGGTGGGGGGAGGGGAAGAGGGAACTCTTGTTCTCCCCCTTAACGGGTTGTCCCATGTAAATTCGGGACAACTCTGTATCGAGGGGAACTCCCCGGAACAAGAAATTTCAAATTCTTATGCACGCGAAGCAAGAAAAAGAGAATGCTCTTTTCCTTGTGCACGTGAATCATGGCAATTTTTTTTCTTTTCCCATTATTTTTTATTTTTTAAAATTTAAAAATTTTAAATTTTAAAAAATATTTAAATTTATAAAATTTAAAATTTATTTTTTTATTTTAAAAATTATAAATCTTTTAACTTAAATATTTAATAAATCTAAAAATCTAATTTAATTTTTAATTTTTAAAAATTTATTATATTTAAATTTTTAAAATTTATAGTAATTTTTTATAAATTTTTTTAAAATTTATACAAATTTAAAAATTAAAATTTTTGCTCCCACTTAAAATTTAAAAATTAAATATTTTGCTCCCACTTA
The DNA here is from genome assembly GCA_029204045.2 of Tillandsia leiboldiana. Lineage (NCBI taxonomy): Eukaryota > Viridiplantae > Streptophyta > Magnoliopsida > Poales > Bromeliaceae > Tillandsia > Tillandsia leiboldiana. Next base: position 52,092,499 of record CM055063.1, on the reverse strand, counting down.
AAATTTTTATAAAAATTAAAATTTATACAAATTCTTAAATTTTAATTTTAAAAAAAAATTAAAAGAAATGGTATATTAATCATTTTACACAAAATACACTCTATTCCTCTTATTCTCTATTTCTTACCGAACTAATCTAATACCCAACTAAATATAAATTTACAATAGTTCTACTTTGTAACTAATCTAATACCCAACTAAATATAAATTTACAATAGTTCTACTTTGTTCCAAAAGTTATACTGTAACGACCCGGCCCACTAGCAATAATAACTCGTTGGGCCTAAACCACAGCCCAAAATATTTAAGCCCAGTTATTATTACTAGTGTCCATGTCTCATATAAACCAAATCACAATTCCATCCACATCCGATATGGGACTATTGGAGGCATCACAGACTCCCCCCGTTTAGGCCTGACGTCCTCGTCGGCCCAAAGACACACACAGCAGCCCAAGATCACCAGGCGATGTGAGACTCGTCTCGCTAGCCCTGTCATCTAGATCCAGACTCAGCCGAGACTCGCCGCACACTTCCGGCTAGTTATTGGCTCTAATACCATAAAATCTGTCACGCCCCGAGATTTAAAAACCGGTTAAATTTTTTTTTTTTTTTTTGGAATCAGAGTTTAATAAAATCAGGGCGCGAACAGATCGCCACATGTATAAGAAATTATCTATCCACACGGACAGAGTCTCCCCTATACATGCACGGCTAAGCAAGTACAAACAGCACAATCAGAGTTACTAACATAAACTTAAAACTAAACAGAATATAAGTAAACTCCACGACAACAGTTCTACATAACTACTAAATGTCAGATAACCATCAGAATACTACTAAACCAAAATCCACTAATATCATGATACCATAAACATAGCAACTAGGATCATCATCAAAATATAATGTCAAAATAGCTAAGATCAACGTCATGGGGACAGCTCTATCATGACAGCCTCACTCGCACGTCCCGACATCCCTCCATCCGACGGACCTGAAATGGTGGTCACCACGAGGGTGTGAGATACAACATACAATGTATCCCAGTGGGCACGACGAGCCGAGAAATAGCAACTCGTAACTACTTGCATACTATAAAGAGCGGATAGTAAATGATCAATAGGTATAAGCTGGAAGCAAGTAAATGACTGTAAATAAATCAAATCATAACTGAGCAAGTATGGGTACAGAATATATCAACAAGCATACTAGAAGGTGGAAATATAAGCTATGCGTCAATGATGAAAAATAAGTACCCAATCGATGCCACTATTGGTCATGAGGACCTCAGGCTAAATACCACCTGTACACCAATCTGCTGTCATAACCCCAACGGGCTCACGGGTCGCCACAGCTGACCACTTTACCGGTAAAGTACACTGTGATGGTGGCCAAACTATCAGTGTACGTGAAAGAACAGCTGGCTCTGTGGAGATCATAATGCTGATGCTCAAGCTCACGGTCCAAGGACCGGGTAATCGGCAACAAGCCGGAAATCCCAACAGGGATGCAGATGTCTGTATATCAATCATAGGTCTTCTCATGCAATCTGGAATACAAGGAACATGTATATCTAAATAAAAGCAAAACTACGAAATGACCATGCAGGCATGATATATGTCCAAGTATAAACTACTGTAATGATATATAGCTAATGACCAATCAGGCATGATATATGTCCAAGTATAAGCTACTGTGCTGACATCTAGCTAATGACCAATCAGGCATGATAAATGTCCAAGTATAAGTGAGTAATAAGAAATCAATGGAAGTAAAGCTCAAACTGAATCAGGGCTAGTAGGAAAACCAAAAACAGGGGTCCGACCATCTACGGTACCCCAGAGGGCCGCGCTGATAAAGCCCGAACTGAAGATAAACCCACCTCAGTGACGGCAGTCCCGAAATCTGCTGGACTACTGGGGTGCTGGTGCTTAACTGCTGGGCCCTGAATAATAACTCGTATCAGTACTACTCACTCATACCCAACCCGACAACACTACAATGTCAAAACAATTAAACAGTGGATTTCCCAAATCCCGGTTTCTAACATATTTACCGGAGATCCACTAAACGATCACTATGACCCAAATAGAGTCTACAAGTTTTCAAATGCGGCTAAACTTCATATGCTGATCTTAATTGACTTATATAAGATTTCTAGATAGCCAAAAATGACTTTGCTAAAATCGATGCTCGATCGGAGCCATAATTAATTTAATACTTCCGAAGAGCCGATTTTTGGCTCCAGAAGTCACCAACGCGAAGAGAAGGCCACTGGACCAGCCAGGACAGCGTCGGGAGAAACTAGGGATAGCTAGCAATAATAAATAATTATTCCAATACCTCGAGTTGCGCGAACTTGCGTCAAAAGCCGTTAAACCGACGATTTCGCCGATTTACGGTTCGATAACCGATCCTCACTCAACGAGGACCAACGGATCTCTAACAAAAAGTTTAGAGATCACAAACATGCTGTCTGAGACAGCCATGAGGTCACATTTGCAACTAGGTCCCTAGTGTTCTTTAAAATTGCATTAATACACTTAAAATATACGTGTTTTGACCCGTTCATAAAATCCGAGGGGTTTTAACATGAACTACAAGTACCAGCAGCTAGGCCTCTATGTAACAAAACCCATGCTCACTATTTGGAGCTGGCACGAAGCCCGAGAACAAAGTTGGGTCCGTAGTTATCTATTCTAGAGAGCTTAGCATTTTGCACTCAATAATCCACTCATGCATTTCAGTAAATAGAGTGACCATCATGCTTAGCAAGATTCACAGAGTCCAGGGCTCACCTCAGGTGCAACGCAGACCGGCCGGAAAGATAGCCGGAGCAAGGTGGCCGAGTTGCACTTTAGCCAAAACTCGGTTTGGCCGAGGCTTGATCAACTCGGTTTCAAGCTTCCAACTGGAGCAAGCAGCTTCTGGTGGAGGTTCCCAGAGGTCGTACAGTCACTACCACACCCAACTCCGACGGCCCCGTGCGGCGGTTGGTCGGAGAAGACACTCACACGAACACCTTGGGTGCAATAGTGGAGTATTAGGTTCCAGCCAATATGGATCACATGAAAATACATAGGAAGCTTACAAATGACCCATAGAGCATACCCGGGTGCTCAGCCGGCGTCGGGTAGCGGCGGCGACGGCTGGAGATGAAGCTCGGCCAAGCTCCAAGACCTCTAATGGCGGATTTCCAACCGAGGGCTTCGAGGTCCAACCACTTGCCCCAGATTACTCCCCTTGGTGCTGTGAAGCTAACCAGGGGTGTGGTCGACGGTGTGTGGCAGCGGCGGCGCCGGGCGGCGAAGCTCGGCCGTGAGGAAGACAACCCGAGGCTAGGGCTCGCTCGTGTGGGCTTGTCTCTCAACCGATCCTTCTCAAACTTTGTGGAGAGCTTCCTGACGATCAAACGAAGCTTTCCAACGTCTCTGATCGGGTTTCCAACAGTAGGATGAAACCCCCGCTCTGATCTGGCCGGATCTCTGTTTACGGTGACAAGGTTACCCCCCGCCGGCAACCCGGGGCACGGCGGCAACTAGGACTTCACTGAGAGGTTGCTCTCGACGTCAGAAGAGGACTGAATGGGTCGAAGTCCCAGAAAAAATGAAGAAGTGGCAAGAACTCGCCTCGTCGGAAAATAAAGAATAAGGGATCCTCCTCCGGCGGCGTGCGGCGGAGCTGGGTGCCGGAATGCCTCGGGCTGGGTCTCCAACACACAGAGAGGACTCCAGAAGAGACCTTGAGCAATCAATAGTCCTCCTGTGGTTTCCTTCTTTCCCCAGCCTGAGATCAAATCCTCTCCTTTCCTTCTTCTTCTTCTCCGGCGAGAGACAGCGACGACCGGCAGCGTAACGGCCGTGGAGAGAGCAGAGGGAGATGAAGGGGTTGTGGGCGCGGCTGGGTGCTTAAGGTTCTGGGTTGCTAGGGTTTCAAAGAGAACCCTAATGCAGGTTATATAGACTTGCAACAAAATGCCAATAACACCCTCACCCATTGATATTTCAAGCCAAGTCCTTCACAGCAATTTTCTTTCGCAATAAATTCCTTCTCCACAAATTTGCACGCATTTCGGAGCATAAAATATAAGGGCCTCTGTGTAAAATACAGTATTTTTCACTATTTTTTACCCTTTTCGAGGCATAAGAGTCGCCAAACGGAAAAACGGACTTCACCACGACGTCCGGCTCGTCGAAACCTATCAGGTAGCGATTTTCGTTTGCTGAATTAAAGTCCAGATAAATTGCAGATCCATATTATACTGCAAATTTTACTATTTGGCATGCTTTTTGAGTATCTAGGGTCGTCAAACAAAATTTTTGACTGCGCCATTGCGCTCATATCGATGAGACCGTTAAAATCGACTACTTGGATCGTTGGATTCAGACTCCGAACAGTCGATTGGCTGATGTTGGCCGAAACTCCAATTAAAACATAGGGTTACTATTCACTTAAGTCATCCACTATTCAGTTGTATAAATTTATACAGTCGTCGAAAATCCACTGAAAAACTTTTTGAACAAATTCTCTTTATTAAATTCGAATTTAAATTTCTTGAATATTACATCACTCACATCTTAAAAGAAGTTTCGTCCCCGAAACTTAAATACAACTAAGAATCAAATAAATGAGAGAAACGCTCACGTATGTCTGACTCAAACTCCCAAGTGGCTTCGCATTCCTCATGATTCTCCCATTGCACCTTCACGTAGGGGATCGTTCTGTTTCTAAGTTTCTTCTCATCTCGTGCAAGGATCTTCAAGGGTGCTTCATCATAACTCAGATCCTCACGAAGCTGGACAGCTGTGGGGCTAATCACGTGGGAAGGATCTCTGATGTACTTCCAGAGCATAGAGACGCGGAATACATTGTGCACACGGGCGAGATTAGGAGGAAGGGCCAGGCGATAGGCCACTGAACCAATGCGCCCGAGTATCTCAAAAGGGCCCACAAACCTGGGACTTAGCTTGTTCCGAATCCCAAATCGCTTGATTCCTCTAGCTGGTGACACCTTCAGCAGGACATGGTCACCAACTTGGAACTCTAAGTCACGACGACGCTGGTCCACATAGCTTTTCTGTCTGCTCTGTGCGGTTAACAACCTCTGTCTTGCCACTCGCACCTTGGCTTCAGCATCCTCAAGCAATTCTGGCTCGATAATACGACGTTCACCGATGTCATCCCAGCAGATCGGGGACCGACATCAACGCCCATATAACGCCTCATAAGGAGCTAAATCAATACTTGCCAGATAACTGTTGTTATAGGCGAACTCCACACAGGGAAGATATCGGTACCAGCCGTCTCTGCCCATCACTCTGCGGGTGGAAAGCAGTGCTGAAATTCAGCTTGCTGCCCACAGACTCCTGCAGGCTCTTCCAGAACTGAGACACAAAACGAGTGTCCCGGTCCGAGATGATCGACACTAGAACGCCATGAAGTCGAACGATCTCATAAATATAGCTGAGCAAGTCGATCCCTAGTCCAAGTCGTGTGAATCGGCAGAAAGTGGGACGACTTGGTGAGTCGATCCACAATAACCCATATAGCATCACGGCCTCGCTGGGATCGAGGCAGACCGGTGATAAAATCCATCGTGATCTGCTCCCACTTCCAAACTGGCACTGGAAGCGATTGCAGTTTTCCTGCCGGTCGTTGATGTTCAGCTTTCACCTGTTAGCAAACCAAGCACTGAGCAACACGCCTTACAACATCGGCCCTCATACTAGGCCACCAAAACTGTTGTTTCTTGAATCATATGAATCACTTCTGCTAATACTCGAGCAATAATGTTTCCCAATTCGGAGACTAAGTCATGTCATTCCTAGCTCAATCAGATCATCCCTAAGTTTAACCGATGGCTACTCTCCAACGTAGATTCTACTAGCGGCGAACACTCAAACCAATTTTTGCCGGTTCGTCACAATTCCATGGGAGTCTGTAATGTATGCTCGTATACACCGACTTGTCACTTAGCTCACTCAGAGCCATAACGTATCACCGCGCTGCGGTAAAGGAGGCATCTCGCCAAGTGCCAAACCAATAAATTGCTCGCTGACCGTAAATACACGATCCTTAACTGTCAATGCACCTTGCACTGTGTTGCTTGTGATAACATTCGGGTCCACAACTCTGTTTCATCCAAACTACTAAAGATTCTGGTTCACATAGGTACCAAACAGGTATGCGATATAAAGGGGTCAACGTACCCCAGCTATGATCTTTCGATTCTTAACACCTTTAACGTTCTTACGAACTACCAAACACATTAGAGATGACATCCAAGTTCATCATACTTTCAAATCTATTGAAATTTCCTTCTGTGTATACACAACTAACTTTTCCACATAATAGGCCAACTATTTAATCGGGGTACTATCCAAGTTTATGGGTTCACTCATTTTAGTGAAATAACGAACAGGAACAGGCTTTACTCTCTAGAGGCCTACTTTTCGATAATTTCTTCGGAGCATTCAAGCGGTTTGAGAAATTCTCCGCTTTCTATTCATACTCTCTTGTGGCATTCATATAATTCGCCACCCAAACTTAGAACTGAACTTCAGCTTGCCAACCAGGCACTATGTTGCCTCAAAGAACAGAGCTGGTTAATTTCATCTGCTCACTTATACTCCCGAGTATAACCGACTCAACCAATCCTTTAACGTCACTGATATTCGAAAATTAGGTTCTGCCATCCACAAAAACTTAACAGACTTGGTTTGGACACATTGTCAAATTTTAAGGCTTAACCGATTTATATTTTAAGTCCTATCGACTCGGGTTCACGTAGATCTGCTATATGCTCGACCAAGGCTACACCGCACAAGCACGCTTAACTACGAAACTCTGATGAGATCCGGGGCTTTAGTGCTGGTAAGATCTCATGTCACGCCCCGGGGTCGAACTGTGCCCCGGGCTCGCCAACAGATCCGCCGCCCATACGGGATGCCCCGTATAGACGTAGCGACTAACCTGCAAAGAAACATCTATACCAGCAGATATCAGAGCTGAAATAGTAAAAACTAAACATAAACATGAAGTACAACTATCTCTCAAGTATAAATATACAAACCATCCTCACCACAAAATACACCAGTCTCTCAAAACAGGAAATAAAAGTACAACTCGATATCTCACTACATAAATCTCTCAAACATGACACACTTCAAAATAACATGGGGGTACCTCTAATCACACACTGAAGCTGAAGGGAAGGGATCTATCTCGCGACTCCCTTACCTCGGTCTGCATGAGCTGGATCAGCAACAGGAACAGCAGGAACCGGAGCAGAAGTCCCTGGGGAAAAGACACCACGACGGGTGTGAGAACTACCTCCCACAGTAGTTCTCAGTGGGTGCCGCCAACAAGCCCAACGGTCTGCCCACTAAGTCCACTAGAGGCATAAAGTAACATATGCAGTGCTGTAAAGAAAAGCTGGAAATGTAAAGTCTACAGCTACTATGCCTCTATCTAGATGCTCAAGGAGTGGGACAGGAAGAACAGTATGCCACAACTAACTCTCACTGAGATCACCCAATCTAAACTGACTGCCACATCGGGTCCAGTCAAACCTGCGCCTACCTACGGCCGTCACATCCCGGAGGATCGGACTTACGTAGGACGTCCGTGACTGCCAAAACTGGCTCAGCCAGAGGGACGGCGTTCGTGACTGCCAAAACTGGCTCAGCCAGAGGGACGGTGTCCGTGACTGCCAAAACTGGCTCAGCCAGAGGGACACAAGCATCGACAAGTCGCGATAGAGAGCTCAATCTCACGCCGGTTACTACAACCCGGTCTCGCCTACTCCGGAGTGGCACTCGAGGGGAGCGACCCGCTCGAGTCAAAAGTAACCCATATCAAGTATCTCTGCAAAGTATCACTGTCAAGTACAAATGTGGCTCATGCAGGCTATGATTCAAGTCCTCGATCAACAAGATCGGCTATAACCAACAATCACTGTCTCACTCACTGGCTAGAATCCACACAACTGAGACTCACTGTCACTCTGACAGCTCCCAAGAACCCAGATCTACCATCACTATCACTCTCCCAAAGAAAACTGATCTACAGACTGCTATCCACTCCACTCGGTCCCCAGACACGAGTGCAAATGCATCCCACAACCACCCGACCTCCCAGCCCACAACCCGGGCGAGAAACTAAGTCCAGAGATAATAAGTACAACAAGTGATGTGGGAATGTCTAAAGCAATAAAGAAACCTAGCCCAAGTTAAGGTTTTCTACAGTCTGGCTGAACATGATACATAAGACAGGGGTGCTAGGTCAAGTTCCAAAGTTTAATAATTAGCATGCAGTAGGAATCACATAGAGATCACAAAATTTGACAACTAGTATACAAGAGTACAACATACAGTTTACACATGCTTCTAAAATTATTTGCTAGCATGCATGCTCCTACAATCATAGAATTAGCGTGCAGTCCATAGATTTTGCAAGCAAGGTCACCCACCTAAACACGCTAACTGTCCAAGGTTGTACCGCTAAAAGTCTAGAAACAGCCAAATCACAGTATCCACCAAGCTAGCAACACGGTAGTAGTGCTCACAATGTCCTGGGTACAAACATAATCCAAAATTTACACTTAAAATACACAATTTCTAAGTTCCCAAAAATCTGTGTGAACAGTCCCAAAAACACGAAATTTCCACCTGAAAATAATCTTCCAAAAATTCCAATAAAAATGTGACGGCGATCCTCGCGACGAGTAGATGTCGATAGAGTCCTGAATCGTCGAAATCCAATGTCCGGATGAGGAGATAAAAATCCGACAAGCAGGTGTTGTCCAAAACAACCATCAGCCGCAAAGGGGGTTAAAAACGTACCCAAAACCCCAAGAAAAGCTCAGTCCCAGAAGAAATGTCTAACACGAAAGTTGTAGATTTACCTCTTACGAAACCGTCGCCGTAAAAATCGTCCAAAAATATCGTCGGGGTAGCTCTACAGACCTCCCAGACTGAAGTGCGACGAAAATGGGCCTCCTACCGAAAATCGTCGCTCCGCACTCCGATGCAGAAGTCGCCGTCGTCACAGCCCCCAAAAATTCTGAGCCTCCACCAAAAGATGCACAAGAGATAGATGAAGAACTTTGGTTAAGGGCTCAGTAGCTAAAGGTTTCGGGAAAAGCTTCAAAAAGGAAGCTAAGGAGGCCTATTTATAGGCCTCACCCGAAATCAGCCCAAAAAGACAAGTCAACCAAATTCGGGCCCAACTTTCGAGCGCCCGAAATGTTTCGGGCGGCTACAGTGTTGGGCCGGCCCAACACTGTTCACGCCCGAAACCACGGGATGATGCCACGTGTCCCGCCGAACAGGGAACACCGGTGCAGGGCCAGCCGATGGGCGCCACGTGTCCCGCCGAACAGGAAACAGCGGCACGGGACCACTCAATGCCTGCCACGTGTCCACCCACCGCACAGTAAGGCGGTTGGCGCCCGCCAATGAGCGGGCGCCATGTGTCCACCCGGCTGACCCGCCGATCGGCCGCCGCACGCGCCGGTCGCGCGACGTGGCTCCACGGGCGCACGCAACCCGAGGCACCTGCCTCGCCTCCCGTGCACCGCGCATGCTGCACCCACGAATCAGAGGGTGACACGTGTCCCGTGCACCCGGTCCACGCATCTCACTTGAAATTCCGTGGACCGCACCGCGTGCACCGACCAACCGGAGGCTGCCACGTGTCCCCCGCCTTGGTCCATGCACCGCCGCGCTCACCCGATAGACCGCGCGCCCTGAGCCCGCCAATCAGGCGGTGCCACGTGTCCCTGCGCCGGGTCTGTGCACCCCGCCGCGCTGCTCTGTGGACCGCGCGTTGTAAACCGGCCAATGATAGGCCGCCACGTGGCATGCCGGCGGTCTACGGCCCCTCCCATGCACCAAAAATCACTGAAAACTTCCGGGAGTCCGTTTTTGGGCATCCGGACTCAGAATCAAACAAGCAAATAGCCGTTTTCAAGCGTTTTTCCGTGCTGAATCCATTTTCGACCTCTGTTTGGCCTAATTCTTTTTAGAAATTTTGGCAAACCTAGCCGAAAGCCAAAACAACAAGTGATATCACACAGGGTCCATCTGTGGCATCCTATTGATGCACCATGGGCCAGATACACCAATACTAGGTGTTCTAACAGTGGATTCATCGGAAGAACGCTGCATGGGAACCAGGGCCACTACATCCTCCCCCACTAAAAGGAAGTTTCATCCCCGAAACAAAGTAGAGTAAAACAGGCGTACCTCAACCAGTAGTCTCGAACAGAAAAGGGTAGGCAGCTCTCATCTCTGTCTCCAGCTCCCAAGTAGCCTCTCGCTCCTCGTGATTGCTCCATAAGATCTTCACATACGGAATGGCCCGGTTGCGCAATTCCCTCACCTCACGAGCAAGAATCCGCAACGGGCGCTCCTCATAAACCAGATCCTCGCCGAACTCCAAAGGAGTGAAGTCAATCACATGCGACGGATCAAACACATATCTCCTCAGAGCTGAGACATGAAAAGCATCGTGTACACCGGCCAAGCATGGAGGAAGAGCAACTCTATAAGCCACAGGGCCTACCCTCCCAAGTACCTCAAAGGGTCCAACAAAGCGGGGACTAAGCTTCCCACGCACTCCAAATCTCCGGACCCCCTTCGAAGGCGAGACCTTCAAGAATACATGGTCACCAATCTGAAACTCTAGGTCTCGCCGACGAGTATCAGCGTAGCTCCTCTGACGACTCTGGGCTGTCTCAAGGTGTCGGTGAACAACTCTGACTTTCTCCTCAGCCTCCAACAGTAAATCTGGTCCCAAAGTCCTCCTCTCACCCATGTCACTCCAATACAGGGGCGACCGACACTTGCGTCCATACAACGCCTCAAACGGAGCCATCTGAATGCTCGCCTAATAGCTGTTGTTGTACGCAAACTCAACCAATGGTAAGTGTCGGTACCATCCTCCTCCAAAATCCATAACGCACGCTCTCAACATATCCTCAAGGGTCTGTATAGTGCGCTCAGACTGGCCATCAGTCTGTGGGTGGAAAGCAGTGCTGAATCTGAGCTGGGTCCCCAAGGCTGACTGTAAACTCCCCCAGAAGCGTGACACAAACCTCGGGTCCCGATCTGAAACAATCGACGCAGGTACACCGTGCAGCCTCACTATCTCGTCCAAATACAACTGTGCCAGACGTTCCAATGACCAAGTCATCTGAACAGGCAAGAAATGTGCAGACTTGGTGAGTCTATCCACAATAACCCAAATCGCGTCGGCTCCACTCTGCGCTCTCGGCAGCCCAGTAACAAAGTCCATGGTGATGTGGTCCCACTTCCACTCGGGAATTGGAAGACTCTGGAGCTTGCCAGCAGGAACCCGGTGCTCTACTTTCACTTGCTGGCAAGTTAAACAGTGAGCCACAAATCTTCCAATGTCCCGCTTCATTCCGGACCACCAAAAATGTGCCTTGAGGTCCTTATACATCTTAGTACCACCAGGATGAATGGTATAAGGTGTATAATGGGCCTCTCTCAAAATCTGATCTCTGATCTCTGAATCCGAAGGCACACATATTCGGTCCCTGTACCGCAGTACTCCCGAGCTATCCACTGTAAAATCCCCTATCTGATCTGTCTGAATCTGCGATCTGATCCTCTCCAAGTGGGGGTCCTCACTCTGTGTCTCCCTGATCCTGTCCAACAGAGTGGGCTGCAAGACCATAGACATAAGTCTAGCAGAGACCCCAGGGGATACCACCTCAATCTGAAGTCGCCTCATCTGCTCAATCAGCGGTGCCTGCTGTGTAATCAACATGCTCAAACTCTGCGCCGACCTCCGACTCAAGGCATCTGCTACCACATTGGCCTTGCCGGGATGATAAAGGATACTTAGATCGTAATCCTTTAGTAACTCCAACCACCGGCGTTGCCTCAGGTTCAGCTCCTTTTGTGTAAACAGATACTTTAAGCTCTTATGATCCGTATAGATCTCACAATGCTCCCCGTAGAGATAATGCCGCCACAGCTTCAATGCAAACACCACAGCTGCAAGCTCCAAATCATGAGTAGGGTAATTCTTCTCATAATCCTTTAATTGCCGTGAAGCATAAGCAATTACCCTACCATGCTGCATCAACACACATCCCAAACGGCTGTGCGAGGCGTCACTGTAAATCACAAAACCATCACCCATCACTGGCAGTGCAAGAACTGGCGCTGAGATCAATCTCCTCTTCAGCTCCTCAAAACTCTGCTGACACTGCTCAGGGGAGTAGAGAGCTTCGCAAAGCCCTCTACGAACCGACGATAGCACCCTGCCAAGCCCAGAAAGCTCCGAACCTCTGTAATCGTCGTCGGTCTCGGCCAATCCCGAACTGTGTCAATCTTCGTCGGGTCAACTGCCACTCCAGCGGCTGATACTATGTGGCCCAAGGATGCAACCTCCCGAAGCTAGAACTCGCACTTTTTAAGCTTGGCATACAACTTCCTCTCATGTAGAAGCTGCAGTACTATCCTCAAGTGCTCCTCGTGCTCCACATCGCTCCGGGAGTAGATCAAGATGTCGTCGATGAATACAACCACAAACAGGTCCAAGTACGGCTGGAATACCCGGTTCATCAAGTCCATGAATGCAGCTGGGGCATTAGTCAAACCAAACGGCATAACCGTAAACTCATAATGCCCATACCGGGATCTAAAAGCCGTCTTGGGGATGTCCTCGGCCCTCACCCTCAACTGGTGGTAACCTGACTGAAGATTAATCTTCGAAAACACTGAGGCTCCCTGCAACTGGTCAAATAAATCATCTATCCGGGGAAGAGGATACTTATTCCGGATGGTCACTTTATTCAACTCCCGGTAGTCCACACACAAACGAAGTGACCCATCCTTTTTCTTCACAAATAAAACTGACGCTCCCCACGGAGAAACACTGGGCCTCACAAAGCCCCTGTCCATCAGGTCCTGAAGCTGGGCCTTCAACTCCCTCAACTCAGCAGGTGCCATCCTATAAGGTGCCTTTGAGATTGGTGCGGTTCCGGGTACCACATCAATAACAAACTCTATCTCCCTCACCGGCGGCATAGTCGTCAACTCAGGGGGAAACACATCTGGGAACTCGCGGACGACAGGAATATCCTCGAGTCCCAGTGCCGCCGTAGGCACCTCCACAACCGTCGCCAAGAAGGCGGTGCAGCCTCTACTCATCATCCGCCTAGCCCTCGCAGAAGAAATTATCACCGCAAACAAGGAGCTCTGACCGCCTCTGTAAACAAACTCCTCCTGTCCCGGCTCACGGAGGGTCACCGTCCTCTCTCTGGAGTCTATGGTAGCATAGTACCTCGACAACCAGTCCATACCAAGCACAACATCGAAATCCTGGAGCTGCCGCAAGACAAGCAAGTCTGCCGGCAAAATCTAGGATCCCAACTGCACAGGGCAATCCCTACAATACTCCTCGACATGCAAGACATGATCTGGTACCTGAACCTCTAATGCATGCGATAAAGAAACTACCTCTATACCATGTAGGGATGCAAATGCTCTACTGATAAATGAATGCGATGCACCGGTATCAAAAAGAGCACGAGTACGAACTGCAGAAATCAAAATAATACCTGCGACGACATGCTCTGCTGCTGTAGCATCCTCAACCTGAGCGGCATAGACTCACCCGCTCGGCGCCGGGGGACGTCGCTCTGGCTGTCTCGAGGACGAAGAAGCAAAATTTGGCCTGCCGTAGGCCGCAGAAGGTCCAGCTGGATGGTGAGGAACAGAAGGTGCTGAAGCTGAAGAAGGAGCTGAACGACCTGCTCCGGGACATGAACTCGCAAAGTGACCAGTCTGCTCGCAGCGAAAACATCGGCCATGCCTCTGCGGGCACTGGGTCGGTGGGTGCGGTCCTCCACAAATAATACAACGATCAGGGCGCGGCTGCCGAGAAGTCTGCTGCTGCTGCGAAGGTTGCTGCGGTCGAGGTGGCCGCGCTGCTGCTGCTGAGACTGACGAGATGCCCCCGATCTCTGCCGTCCCTGATACCCCCGACCCTGAGGGTGAAAACGTGGAGGTCTCGGGGGTCCCTGCCTACTCGACTGCCCCTCCTCCAAAGGTGCCGGGCGCTTCGCCCCAGAAATCACTACGGGGGCTGGAGCCACCCCTGCCATCACTGCCTCTCCACTCTCCACATAAAGCGCCTGCTCCATCGAGGCCTCCAAAGTCTGTAATCTGCGGGAGCGGACGAACTGATAGATGTCCCGACGCAACCCTCCCTCAAACATGTAGATCCGGTGGCCCTCATCTCTGGCCACGTGGGGCATAGAAGCTAACAACCAATTGAAATCGGCTATGTACATGTGTACGGTCCTATCACCCTAGCGGAGACTCCTCAGCTGCTCCTCCAAACTCTGCCGAACACTCTCAGGAAAGAAGGCCCCAAGAAGCATAATGCGAAACTCTGCCCATGAGAGAAGCTGTGTCCCAGGCGGACCAGCTGGTCGCACACGCCGCCACCATGCCTCGGCGTTGCTCTCCAAGAAGTGAGTAGCCAACAGAACTCGAAACCTCTCATCAATAAAAAGGCTCTCGAAATGGCGCTCCATGGCCGTAATCCAAGACTCAGCCGCCCACGGCTCAGCACTCATACCCGAAAAAGCGGGGTGGATCAAACTGGCGGAGCCTCATCAATAGATCCACCACCACCCGCTGCTCTGCCGAAGTCAACAATCCCGTCGATCCAGACGGTGGCCTACTAGAAACAGGCTCAGCCGGAACTGCTGGTGCAGGCTGCACAACAGGGGGCGCCACAACAGGTGAAGAAGGCACCGGCGAACTCTCAGGGGGTACTACAGTCGGTTGTGCCCTCTGCTCCATCATGAGCATCAACCGACCCACTGCCTCCTCCTGGCGTCGAGATGCCTCAGCCAACTGTGCCATCTGGGCACGGAGCTCCTGAACCTCGCTCTGCTGTCCCCGCCCCGAGTCCTCCTGCTCAGGCTCAGAGGATAAAGGCTGCGAACGCGTCACCATCAAGCGTCGAGGAGGCATCCCCACCTGAGGGACAAAGCAAACAATCAGAACCCAAATCAACTCTCGACCCAATCTAGCGAAAGTCAAGAGGCATGTCCCCCTTTCCATAGTACTATGTTGTCTGCAGCCAACATAGTTGCCACCGAATGAAGACATGTCAATCACTCATCCCAATCCGCTCGGGAGAGTTAGAAACCCAATCAGGACTTTCGCTAAAATCACGGCTCTCACGTGAGTCATCCTAGGGTCCAACCACAAGCCTAGGGTTCCTAAGTCCTCCAAGACCTATATCCTAGGCTCTGATACCACTCTAATCTATCACGCCCCGGGGTCGAACTGCACCCCGGGCTCGCCAACAGATCCGCCGCCCATACGGGATGCCCCGTATAGACGTAGCGACTAACCTACAAAGAAACATCTATACCAGCAGATATCAGAGTTGAAATAGTAAAAACTAAACATAAACATGAAGTACAACTATCTCTCAAGTATAAATATACAAACCATCCTCACCACAAAATACACCAGTCTCTCAAAACAGGAAATAAAAGTATAACTCGATATCTCACTACATAAATCTCTCAAACATGACACACTTCAAAATAACATAGGGGTACCTCTAATCACACACTGAAGCTGAAGGGAAGGGATCTATCTCGCGACTCTCTTATCTCGGTCTGCAGGAGCTGGATCAGCAACAGGAACAGCAGGAACCGGAGCAGAAGTCCCTGGGGAAAAGACACCACGACGGGTGTGAGAACTACCTCCCACAGTAGTTCTCAGTGGGTGCCGCCAACAAGCCCGACGGTCTGCCCACTAAGTCCACTAGAGGCATAAAGTAACATATGCAGTGCTGTAAAGAAAAGCTGGAAATGTAAAGTCTACAGCTACTATGCCTCTATCTAGATGCTCAAGGAGTGGGACAGGAAGAACAGTATGCCACAACTAACTCTCACTGAGATCACCCAATCTAAACTGACTGCCACATCGAGTCCAGTCAAACCTGCGCCTACCTACTGTCGTCACATCCCGGAGGATAGGAGTTACGTAGGACGTCCGTGACTGCCAAAACTGGCTCAGCCAGAGGGACGACATCCGTGACTGCCAAAACTGGCTCAGCCAGATGGACGGTGTCCGTGACTGCCAAAACTGGCTCAGCCAGAGGGACACAAGCATCGACAAGTCGCGATAGAGAGCTCAATCTCACGCCGGTTACTACAACCCGGTCTTGCCTACTCCGGAGTGGCACTCGAGGGGAGCGACCCGCTCGAGTCAAAAGTAACCCATATCAAGTATCTCTGCAAAGTATCACTGTCAAGTACAAATGTGGCTCATGCAGGCTATGATCCAAGTTCTCGATCAACAAGATCGACTATAACCAACAATCACTGTCTCACTCACTGGCTAGAATCCACACAACTGAGACTCACTGTCACTCTGACAGCTCCCAAGAACCCAGATCTACCATCACTATCACTCTCCCAAAGAAAACTGATCTACAGACTGCTATCCACTCCACTCGGTCCCCAGACACAAGTGCAAATGCATCCCACAACCACCCGACCTCCCAGCCCACAACCCGAGCGAGAAAACTAAGTCCAGAGATAATAAGTACAACAAGTGATGTGGGAATGTCTAAAGCAATAAAGAAACCTAGCCCAAGTTAAGGTTTTCTACAGTCTGGCTGAACATGATACATATGACAGGGGTGCTAGGTCAAGTTCCAAAGTTTAATAATTAGCATGCAGTAGGAATCACATAGAGATCACAAAATTCGACAACTAGTATACAAGAGTACAACATACAGTTTACACATGCTTCTAAAATTATTTGCTAGCATGCATGCTCCTACAATCATAGAATTAGCGTGCAGTCCATAGATTTTGCAAGCAAGGTCACCCACCTGAACACGCTAACTGTCCAAGGTTGTACCGCTAAAAGTCCAGAAACAGCCAAATCACAGTATCCACCAAGCTAGCAACACGGTAGTAGTGCTCACAATGTCCTGGGTACAAACATAATCCAAAATTTACACTTAAAATACACAATTTCTAAGTTCCCAAAAATCTGTGTGAACAGTCCCAAAAACACGAAATTTCCACCTGAAAATCATCTTCCAAAAATTCCAATAAAAATGTGACGGCGATCCTCGCGACGAGTAGATGTCGATAGAGTCCTGAATCGTCGAAATCCAATGTCCGGATGAGGAGATAAAAATCCGACAAGCATGTGCTGTCCAAAACAACCATCAGCCGCAAAGGGGGTTAAAAACGTACCCAAAACCCCAAGAAAAGCTCAGTCCCAGAAGAAATGTCCAACACGAAAGTTGTAGATTTACCTCTTACGAAACCGTCGCCATAAAAATCGTCCAAAAATATCGTCGGGGTAGCTCTACAGACCTCCCAGACTGAAGTGCGACGAAAATGGGCCTCCTACCGAAAATCGTCGCTCCGCACTCCGATGCAGAAGTCGCCGTCGTCACGGCCCCCAAAAATTATGAGCCTCCACCAAAAGATGCACAAGAGATAGATGAAGAACTTTGGTTAAGGGCTCAGGAGCTAAAGGTTTCGGGAAAAGCTTCAAAAAGGAAGCTAAGGAGGCCTATTTATAGGCCTCACCCGAAATCAGCCCAAAAAGACAAGTCAACCAAATTCGGGCCCAACTTTCGAGCGCCCGAAATGTTTCGGGCGGCTACAGTGTTGGGCCGGCCCAACACTGTTCACGCCCGAAACCACGGGATGATGCCACGTGTCCCGCCGAACAGGGAACACCGGTGCAGGGCCAGCCGATGGGGGCCACGTGTCCCGCCGAACAGGAAACAGCGGCACGGGACCACTCAATGCCTGCCACATGTCCACCCACCGCACAGTAAGGCGGTTGGCGCCCGCCAATGAGCGGGCGCCACGTGTCCACCCGGCTGACCCGCCGACAGGCCGTTGCACGCGCCGGTCGCGCTACGTGGCTCCACGTGAGCACGCAACCCGAGGCACCTGCCGCGCCTCCCGTGCACCGCGCATGCTGCGCCCGCGAGTCAGAGGGTGACACGTGTCCCATGCACCCGGTCCACGCATCTCACTTGAAATTCCGTGGACCGCGCAGCGTGCACCAACCAACCGAAGGCTGCCACGTGTCCCCCGCCTTGGTCCATGCACCGCCGCGCTCACCCGATAGACCGCGCGCCCTGAGCCCGCCAATCAGGCGGTGCCACGTGTCCCTGCGCCAGGTCTGTGCACCCCGCCGCGCTGCTCTGTGGACCGCGCGTCGTAAACCGGCCAATGATAGGCCGCCACGTGGCATGCCGGCGGTCTACGGCCCTTCCCATGCACCAAAAACCACTGAAAACTTCCGAGAGTCCGTTTTTGGGCATCCGGACTCAGAATCAAACAAGCAAATAGTCGTTTTCAAGCGTTTTTCCGTGCTGGATCCATTTCCGACCTCTGTTTGGCCTAATTCTTTTCAGAAATTTCGGCAAACCTAGACGAAAGCCAAAACAACAAGTGTTATCACACAGGGTCCATCTGTGGCATCCTATTGATGCACCATGGGCCAGATACACCAATACTAGATGTTCTAACAGTGGATTCATCGGAAGAACGCTGCATAGGAACCAGGGCCACTACATCTCATCCGATATGGCAACCAAATTTCATACACTTTCTGGTTTCACATAACCTACAATTTATGTAGGCAGAACTCAACGGTCTTACCTGTCTAGGCTGACTATCGAGGCAGGACACTACCAAAAAGGCACTGGATTCACTCTTTTAAGTGAAATCATGCAACGTGAAGAATCTCTTCTTACACTTTATAACTGTTTGTGGGATTAATTTTGACCACCAGCTTCCAAGACTAAACCTCAGACTGCTAAAAGATGCACAACTGCCTTAAACAGCCAAGCTAGTTTGTCTAACCTCTAGCGACAACTGCCGGTTAAATCTCACACGATCAGTCTCTTAGCACCATGAAACATGGCAACCCAAAGTCACCTTTCGTAATGCTTAAAATATCCGGTTTGGACATGTTGTCCAACTTTATAGCCTAACCAAGATGCTCCCAATACCGAGCTTATTCGAATGCTCAGGTTTCAAACAGCACGTTCGACAGGCCACTAAGCTAGGATGCGGAACCAATATTCATAGTGACAACAGTCACAAGGCCACTAACACTGACCGGAACAACTCGAGACTACTGGTTCCAACAGGGTACTTGCAAAGGTCGACACAGCTAGCATGAAAGTCCATCAATCACAAGGACGACTAGTCTACTGCGCACGTGTATGGTATGAGATCTACCCAAAATCCGACCCAGATCAGGGTTATAATCGGGCCCATAGGCCACCGAAACTAGCCTATCCATCAACCATGCCTGCGCCAGTGTGCTCACTGCTACCACCACCTCTATCGAAATAATCGTGAATCCCAAACTATTTTACACTGATCAGGGTTGAGACACAACTCAACAAGGACTATTATTTGTTAAGTGTCGTTAGAATCATTCCATCCAAAGCAACATAATTGCTAACCTCATAGGCGTCCCGATAGCTATAATCGGGGAATCACCAATAATAGCAGCCACGGCATAGTTCTGATAATCACGGCTGCGACAAAAGTTACTATATCATGTGATGCGGGGGCAAATGGAGGTTCAACGACTCCTCTAAGCACCTGGACTAGTGGTGGGGCCGGTGCGATAATAGTAGTCATCAGCTGGACTAACTCAGCAAAAGCGGTGAGCTGATCCTCTAACCGCTGCCAACAATCCGAGCCCTCTGGCTCCACTGAAATATCAAACCCATGGCCCGTACCACAACCGCAGCTAACACTGCACCCACTATGACCACTAAGCCCAGAACGTGTGCGAACACCGCTCGTAGCCACAACAACAAGTTAGGAAACAACTCATTAGTGTGAAAATACACCTGAGCTCCTAACCGCTAGACAAATACCCCGCGCTCTCACGTATGTCACAAGTCATCCTAGAGCTCAATCCTAACCAGATCCTACACAATTCCTAGGTACCGTGTACCTTTTGCTCTGATACCATAAAATAACGACCCGGCCCACTAGCAATAATAACTCGTTTGGCCTAAACCACAGCCCAAAATGCTTAAGCCCAGTTATTATTACTAGTGTCCATGTCTCATATAAACCCAATCACAATTCCATCCACATCCGATGTGGGATTATTGGAGGCGTTACACTAGGCTGGAATACTATTAATAGTACCAAGTCGTTCGTATTATTAAGTTTTTAACCGTTGAATTAAAAGATAAGTGGTTGAGATGATAGTGGGCCCTTTGGGTTTAATGAGTGGTTGGAGAAATAGTAAAATCTAACGAGTGAAAATAATTAAAAGGTTTGATCTAATGGTAGAAAACTTGATAGCACCAAATGTTTAGTACTATCGATAGTATAGTAGCCGGACTATATATATATATATATATATATATATATATATATATTCCGGCTACTATACTATCGATAGCACGAAATATTTGGTGATATCAAGTTTTCTACCTTTAGATCAACCCCTTTGATCATTTTTATCCGTTAGATTTTACTATTTTTTCAACCACCTATTAAACCCAAGGAGCCCACTATCATCTCAGCCACACACACTACACCAATACTGGCTTTTAGCGGCACTTTAAACTGCCGAAAAATATCAAAAAAGTGCCGGTAATTATTTGTCCCGGCATTTTTTTGTGGCAGTCAAAAGTGCCGGCTAAAACTCCGTCGGCAATTCTTTTACCGGCACTTATATCAAACCGCCAGCATAGAAGGTAAAGCCGGCGCTTTCAACCGCCAGCATATCCCATTTCAACCGCCAGCATATCCCATTTTAGTGGCACTTACATGTGCCAGCAAAACGATCTATTCCGGCACTCCAAACCGCCAGCATATCCCATTTTAGTGGCACTTACAAGTGCCAGAAAAACAATCTGTTCCGGCACTCCAAACCCCCAGCATATCCCTTTTTAGTGGCACTCAAAAGTGTCAGGAAAACGATCTGTATCGGCACTTCAAACTGCCAGCATACCCCTTTTTAGTGGCACTCATAAGTGCCAGAAAAACGATCTGTATCGGCACTCCAAACCGCCAGCATATCCCTTTTTAGTGGCACTCAAAAGTACCAGAAAAACAATCATTTCCCGGCACTCAAAACCACCAGCCTCTATTATTTTTAATGGCACTTATAAGTGCCAAAATAATTTTAAAATTATAGTTTTTCGAATTAATTATCCCAACAAAAAAGTGTCGGCAAATAAATTTATATCCTAACAAAAAGAAATGCCGGCAAAAAGAGAATTTTTTATTCATTTTTATAATTAGCAATAAAATAATAGTTTAATTAGGTAAAATAATTATTTCATATCAACACAGAAGATTTTGAAAAGATATTTAAAAACATGCAAATGATTACAATTAAGCACAATAAATTTTAGTCATAGGCAAAATACCATCAATTTATAAAATTTCAAGTATATATCATCTAATCAACATCCATAATAGACAAAAAATACCATCAATTTATAAAATTTCAAGTATATATCATCTAATCAACATCCATAATAGACAAAAAATACCATCAATTTAATTAATTGCAACAACAAAATTATATCGGCATATATACTTCAAATACATATTTGAGTCATATACAAAATGAAGGAAAGGAGGAGATCGACAATGCAATTAGTCACCAGATTACTTCTCCTTAACTTAATCAAACCTGCATTAGAAAAAAAAAAATCTATTAAGCGACTGTGAAACAACAAAAAGATTTAATTAGCATACTATTTTCAATCTATATGAGAAGATAAAATTCTAAGAAAAGAACCTAATCATTTCCACATTCAACACACAGAACAAATAAATATCGAATCATTATATATTTTTACTTTTTACAAATAATGAAAAGAACCCATAAAAAAAAAGGCTTAGATCGACAGCACTTATAAAAAAAAAGGTCGATCATTACTTTCGATACTATATTTTGTTTTTTATCAAAGACTAAATCAAGCTTCGTCTTTTATGGCCAATTTCTAACAGGATTTTTTTTTTTTTTAATCCTTTGCTGGTGGCTTGTGAAGAAACTCATGTTGAGTCTTTTATGTTGAGTCGCTTGTGAAGAAACTCATCTTTATTAGGAAGAAGCAAACAAGGAATCAAAAAGCCGCACTACTACTAGATCCCTTATCCTCTTTGTTTCCAAACATAACCTTATGTGTAGATTGCACACAATTGATCCCTTGTCCTCTTTTTTTAATCCTTTGCTGCTGGCTGCTTGAGAAAAGAAGAAATTTCGAATCGATGCAAAAGCTGTCGAGTCGAAAAGTGAGTTGGAATTGAGAGTTTTTGAAGCTTTAAATTGCAAAGCTTAAGTCCCCGTTCCCCGAATTTGCAAAATGACGAAATGCGGCGAAATGACCAGTAACATATTTTAAATATGATTACAGTCGAGTTCGGTGCGTTTCGGACCGACGCGAAGTGCATCGGGTCGAAAAGTGAGTTGAAGTTCAAGGACTTAGCGAATTTCAGAAATTCTGATTTTTATTATCTGTAGAAACTTGAAATTTTGTTGTAAATAAATGAAAGAGAAGGAATAAAAGTCAAGTAGAAATTTTGAATCATAAGTGACCCCTTTTTCCTGCAGTGTAAATTGCACAGTTGCGAGGCTAAAATGTCACTTTTCAATCCGAGCCTAATCTCGAAAATCCGAGATCACTAGTGCGACCGTCTCGCCGAACCGAGTGAAAACCATATTAAGCAAGTTCAGATCCGACGGTCGGATCTTCCAGAAATCAACGAAGAAGCGGGCGGGACCCGCGACTTAGGTGAATAGTGCTTGGGACTGTAGATGAATAGTGAACCCTAATTTCAAATACCCCTAAGTGCTAACGTTCGCCAAATCGCCGTCTGGAAACCGATCATAGCACTTCAGGTAGTCGATTTAAACGGTTTCGTCATTCTGGACGCAATGGCGCTGACGGAATTTCCGTTTGACGGCCCTAGAGTCTCGAAAAGCGCGATAACTGTATTTTGGAACAGTATTTTATGGACCGAGATTTTATCCGGGCAGCTTCTCGAAAAACAGAAATCGCTACCTGATAGGTTTCGTCGAGCCGGACGTCGTGGCGAAGTCCATTTTTCGTTTCGACGACCGGAACGCCTCGAAAAGCGTGAAATACGGTGAAAATATGGCTATTTGCATAATAGACCCTATACTTCTTGCCTCGTTTTGCGTGCCACTGGTTTAGTGAGGGACTTAGGTGTGAGACTAAAGTACAGTGAGGGACTGGACCATAAAATGCTGAAGCTTGAGGGTCAAAATGCAATGTTGCATACCCTATATATAGATACACTAGCTAGGGTTAGGTTTTCTCAAACCCTACGCCACAGAGCCCTGCCACAGCCGCCAGCTCCAACTGCATCCACTTTCTTGCCGCACTCCTCGGTGGTAGCGCACCGGCCGCCGCCTCCCCGTCGCCGGAGAAGGAGGAAAAAGCTTCCACTTTTCGGTTAGGAAGTGGAGACCTCTCCCAGAAGATCTTGGTGGCTCCTAATTGCACCTGGAGACTCCTCTGGGACAAAGACACCGAGCTGTGGTTAACCTGACACCCAGCCGCCGCCGTACGTCGCCGCGGCCATCTTCTTCCTCCTCCAATTTTCCGGCGAGGTGAGTTCATGGAACCTTTCTTTTTGATTTGGCACTTGGGCATGTCCAGTGGGTTACTGACACCGAGGGGATCATCCGGGTGCAGGCCGAGCCATTGCCGCCGTCCCGACCGCCGACGGGGGGCTCCAGGCTGCCAGAATTATTGTTTTGGCCGATCGGGAGCGTCCCCTCCATCCGACCGATAAAATCAAGATCAACACCATAGATCCCTTGCCCTCGGCGACTGCCACCTCTCAACCAAAGCTTGGGGCGATCGGATCAAGATCGGGACCGCGCGAGCCAGCCCTAGAAACCGGTTTTCTTCACCTCGGCCGATCTCGGCCGTCCGGCGCCGCCGCTGCCTCCCACCGCCGGCCATCGCCACCAGAAGCTTCCTGGAGCCAAGTGGGACCTTTTGGTCCAAGTTGCACCGGCCCGGAGTCCCTCGGCCGGAATCCGCTATTATCGACCCTTGGAGCTCCACCGAGCTCCGCCGCCGCGCCTTGCCGGCGCTCCCCCTCACCAAACGACCACCCAGGTAGGCCTATTTCATCGTTTTAAGGTCGATGGTGGCCTTGCATGGCACTCTTAACGTCGGGATTTTGACCTCTGTAGCTGCACCCGATTTGGCTTCAAGTTGCACCTCCGGCCAACTCCGGCGATCCGGGCTCCGGCCATCTCCACAGGTAGGACCTAAATACCTGTACTATGTTCCCCATGATTTTATTTTGGGCCAGGGTAACCCCTGTTGCTGGGTTCCAAACATGCACCCGAAATGCCAACTTCGGGCTTATCTCCGGCCGCCGCCGCCTCCGACCACCGGAGCTCGACCCAACTTGCACCAGTCACCATCTGGGACCCTCATTTATCTGGTGCTCCCCTCTAGTGCAGGTCTGAGCCTGTGTTGTTCCAAGTGCACCCAACCCGAGCTTGGGCACTTTGGTGGTGCTGCTCCGGCCACTGTTCCGGCCAGCCTCCGACGCGCCTCAGGCGAGCACCTCTGTTATGGGTCCTTGCCCAATGCCATGCTCCAGTTATCTCATGATCTGGTCAAGTAAATATTAATTTGTAGCAACATGTCATATGGAACTAAAGTAGTTTATGGGCCAACTTTGTAAATGGGCCTGGTCTCGGCCCAATCTTGTGAGCACGGCCTCCGTCTTGTCGAAACAAACACGCTAAAACTTACGGCGTCGTTTTTGCACCCCCGGATTGCAAGAACGAGTCGAAACAAGCTAATATTAGAGTTATTATGCAATTTAAGATTCATTATGGACCAAAATGCAAATTGGACTTGCTGGCTGCCTTTAGACAGTGTTTTCACACCTACTAGATATTTTGTTAGAGTCCCGTGGGCTCTCGTTGATCGGGAATCAGATTTTGTTCGGTAAATCGGCGATATTGTCCCGGTTAAGCGTTCCGTTACTGTTGTGTCGTCGGGATGGGTATGTGTGAGTATATTACTGATTATAGCTGTGTATTCAGGGCCCAGTTGTTCAGCACCAGCCTCACAGTAGCAGAGCGGGAGTTCGAGGATCTGCCTACATCCAGGTGGGTTTATCTTCGGTCTGGGCTTTATCTTTTCGGCCCTCTGGTTGCTTTAGTCCAGTCGGACACCTGTTCTTGATTAGCCCTGCTGATTTTATCTATATGTTATATGACCTATCTTGACAGACATTGATCTCTTTAGACATATTATGTACACCTGTTTGTCAGCTTTTACATCTGAGTACATAGATGTCATGATTCTGATTATGCCTGATATTTCCTATCACCTATGATGATTTTGCCTGTTCATGATTGGTCCTGATGATTGTATCTATACATCGCATGATTTTTCTAATAGACACTGATTCCTTAGACACACTATATTTATGTACATCTGCTTGTCAGCTTGCATATCCTGATGTATAGATGTCATGATTGATTATTGCTGCTAGTTTCATGCCATTCGTCACACTGCTGTATTCAGATATGCATGATTGATCCTGAGATTGATATTCAGACATGTGCATCCCTGTCGGGATTTTGCTCAGATATACATACTTCTTGTATTCCAGACTGCATGACATGAGATATGATTGATACACAGATACCTGCATCCCGGTTGGGATTTTTCCCGGCTTGTTGCCGATTACCCGGTCGTTGGACCGCGAGCTTGAGCATAGCATGATTGATCGCCACGCACGCTGTACGTCACGTACACTGACGGTTTGGCCACCGTCACAGTGTTCTTTACCAGTAAAGTGGTCTAGAGGAGGGACCCGTGAGCCCCCAGATCAGCACCAGTGGGTGCGGGGTTATGTCAGCCAGATAGGTGCCAGATGGTGGCATGAGCCTGAGGTTCTCGTGACCAATAGTGGCATTGATTGGGTACTTGATATTCTTGTAATTGATGCATAGCTTTTATACTTCCATGTTCTAGCATGTTTATGCAGTACCTACTACTGTTCAGTATACCATGATTTACAGTATTATTCATCTGCAGATCCTTATGCTTGATTAGTTCAGTATATCATGATTTCCAGCATCATTTATCTGCAGTTTCTTGTGCTTGATTATTATAGCTATGCCCTGATTTCCAGCATTGTTTATCTGCAGTTTCCTTATTCTTGATTCTCTGCCTATTCAGTTTTATCTGTGGATTATCGATTATCTGTGGACATATCCGTTATTTCAGCTTTACCCTTTGATTACTACTATCCGCAGATTTTAGTAACCAGTAGGTACGATTAGTTATTTCTCGGCTCGTCGTGCCCACTGGGATACATGTACAGTGTATCTCACACCCCCTGGGTGACCATTTTTCCAGGTCGTTCGGGTAGTGGGGTGTCGGGACGATCCAGTGAGGCTGTCACGATAGAGCTGTCACCCTGATGATATATTGATGTTTGAGATCTTGGATGATTGTAGCTGACTTCCATTTATGTTATTTCAGCTTCCAGTTTATTTCGATATTTCAGATTGATGATAGTATGATATTTTGGATTATTCCTGCTGATTAGTTATTGCTTAGTTGAGATACTTATTGTTCTCTAATTGATGATTGGATTCGCCTAGCCGTGCATGTATAGGAGAGACTCTATCCATTGGGATATGGGATTTCCTATATGTGTGGCGGTCTGTTACGCCCGTTTTGCAAACTCTGATTTATTCCAAAAAAAAAAAAAAAAAAAAAAAAAATTCAGACCTGATTTTAAAAACTCGGGGCGTGACAGATTTTATGGTATCGGAGCAAAAGGTATACGGTACCTAGGAAAATTGGTTAGGATCTGGTTAGGATTGAACCCTAGGATGACTTATGACGTGAGAGCGCGGGGTAATTGTCTAGCAGTTAGGAGCTCAGGTGTATTTTCACACTATGAGTCGTTTCCAAATCTTGTCGTGGTGACTACGAGCGGTGTTCGCACGCGCTCTGGGCTTAGTGGTCGTGGTGGGAGCAGTGTTAGCTACGGTTGTGGTACGAGCCATGGGTTTGATATATCAGTGGAGCCTTAGAGCTCGGATTGTTGGCAGCGGTTAGAGAATCAGCTCACCGCTTTTGCTGGGATAGTCCGGCAAATGGCTCAGCATCAGATAGTTGCTCTTGTTGCACTGGCCCCACCACTAGTCCAGGTGCTTGGAGAAGTCAGTGATCCTCCGGTTGTCCCCGTGCCACTAGATATAGTACTTTTGTCACAGCCGGGGTTATTAAAATTATGTTGTGACTGCTATTACCGGAGATTCCCCGAATATAGTTATCGGGATGCCTAGGAGGTTAGCAATCTTGTTGCTTTGGACGGAAGGATTCTGACGACACTCAGCAAATATTAGACCGTATTGAATTGTGTCCCAACCCTGATCAGTGTAAATAGTTGGGATTCATGATCATTTCGTTAGAAATGGTAGCGGTGAGCGCATTGGCGCAGACATGGTTGATAGATAGGCTAAATTCGGTGATCTATGGGCCCGATTGAAACCCTGGTTTGAGTTAGATTTAGATTCAGACCCCGCCTTTGGTACGATTTTAGTGGAGTCTTAGTTACTCCTATGAGTATGCAATAAGTTTAGATATTGTGATTACTACGATGGTGAGATATGACTGGAAAGTCTGATATACAGAGTGATGATGATAGCTTGAGGATTTGACTTTTATTCTAAACGAATCCGAATTGTAGTTGATTCGCACATTGTAGGTGAACTGATTATGAGGTCGTGATCGCCCTGATGATATTTGAGTTACGACTGGCGTCGCTAGAGCCGTGTTAGCAAGTGGTGATTCATTTAAGATAATCGGTAGATAGTGGAATATGGTTCTAGATGCTTGTGAGTAGTCGGGGTCGCACTCATGACCCCGAGGTGGTAGAGACTGTGGATGTAAGTTTATAGTATCGGCATAGAGATTCGTGTCTTGAGGTATGAGTTATACCCTCTGTTGATTCTGGTGGGAGTCGTGTCCCCAACTTGATGTTGGCGACAGATCTACAGTATTTCACTTTTATTTTGATAAGTATGTTGGCTGCAGACAATGTACTGTCGAAAGAGTGGTTTGAAGTACTCTACCTCGTAAGGGGTAATATCGTGATTGGGTTTACTTGTTTGCTTATCTATATTTATAGTCTCCAGGGTTACCCTCTGGACAACGATGTTATAGTTTCAGTGATGGTACCCCAGACCGTATTAGACCTTAGGTAGGTCTCAGACAGATCGCGTACATAGTGGATTATCTTTGTCATCATTGTGGACACTTGTCCTAACTTGTGGTCACTAGTCACGTTGATGTCGCCAGATTTTGCAACTGAGTTGATAATAGAAATATATGGTTTAAACCCAAAAAGTTGGACAACATGTCCAGATCGGATATTTTAAGCTTTATGAATGGTGACCTTGGGTTGCCATGTTTTATGATGCTAAGAGACTGGTCGTGTGATATTTAACCGGCAGTTGTGCGTCCTTAGTAGTCTGAGGTTTAGTTCTAGCAACTGGTGGTGAAAATTATGCCACAAACGATTATAAAGTGTAAGAAGAGATTCTCTACCTTATATGATTTCACTTAAGAAAATGAATCTAGTGGCCTTTGTCAGTGTTCGGCCTCGATAGTCAGCCTAAACGGGTTAGACCGTTAAGTTCTGCCTGCACAAACTGTAAGTTATGTGAAACCAGAAAAGAGTATGAGAGCTGGTTGCTACATCGGATGCGATCATATCAGCACTTAAGCATCGGATCTTATCTGAATTCCGAGGTTAAGCGTGCTTGTGCGGTGTAGCCTTGGCTGGGCGTGTAGCATCTCTACGAGAACCCGAGTCAATGGAACTTGAAATATAAAGCAGTTAAGCCTTAAAATTTGGCAACATGTCAAAATCAAGTCTGTTAAGTCTTTGTGGATGGCTCGAACTGCTAAAGGACTATGATCTCACTATCCAGCCCTACCGCCGTTCAGCGTCGCGAGGATCTGAGTTGTGATAAGACACCTTTGAAGATCCTGGCTCGAGATGAAAAGAAGCTGAGGAGTAGATCGATCCCCTACGTCAAGGTACAATGGGAGAACCACGAGGAGCGTGAAGCCACGTGGGAACGCGAGTCAGCCATGATGGAGCGTTACCCCCATTTATTCGATTCCTAGTTGTACTAAGTTTCGGGGACGAAACTTCTTTTTAGGTGGTAGAGATGTAGAAACTTGAAATTTTGTTGTAAATAAATGAAAGAGAAGGAATAAAAGTCAAGTTGAAATTTTGAATCATAAGTGACCCCTTTTTCCTGCAGTGTAAATTGCACAGTTGCGAGGCTAAAATGTCGCTTTTCAATCCGAGCCTAATCTCGAAAATCCGAGATCACTAGTGCGACCGTCTCGCCGAACCGAGTGAAAACCATATTAAGCAAGTTCAGATCCGACGGTCGGATCTTCCAAAAATCAACGAAGAAGCGGGCGGGACCCGCGACTTAGGTGAATAGTGCTTGGGACTGTAGATGAATAGTGAACCCTAATTTCAAATACCCCTAAGTGCTAACGTTCGCCAAATCGCCGTCTGGAAACCGATCATAGCACTTCAGGTAGTCGATTTGAACGGTTTCGTCGTTCTGGACGCAATGGCGCTGACGGAATTTCCGTTTGACAGCCCTAGAGTCTCGAAAAGCGCGATAACTGTATTTTGGAATAGTATTTTATGGACCGAGATTTTATCCGGGCAGTTTCTCGAAAAACAGAAATCGCTACCTGATAGGTTTCGTCGAGCCGGACGTCGTGGCGAAGTCCATTTTTCGTTTCGACGACCGGAACGCCTCGAAAAGCGTGAAATACGGTGAAAATATGGCTATTTGCACAATAGACCCTATACTTCTTGCCTCGTTTTGCGTGCCACTGGTTTAGTGAGGGACTTAGGTGTGAGACTAAAGTACAGTGAGGGACTGGACCATAAAATGCTGAAGCTTGAGGGTCAAAATGCAATGTTGCATACCCTATATATAGATACACTAGCTCGGGTTAGGTTTTCTCAAACCCTACGCCACAGAGCCCTGCCCCAGCCGCCAGCTCCAGCTGCATCCACTTTCTTGCCGCACTCCTCGGTGGTAGCGCACCGGCCGCCGCCTCCCCGTCGCCGGAGAAAGAGGAAAAAGCTTCCTCTTTTCGATTGGGAAGTGGAGACCTCTCCCAGAAGATCTTGGTGGCTCCTAATTGCACCTGGAGACTCCTCTGGGACAGAGACACCGAGCTGTGGTGAACCTGACACCCAGCCGCCGCCGTACGTCGCCGCGGCCATCTTCTTCCTCCTCCAATTTTCCGGCGAGGTGAGTTCATGGAACTTTTCTTTTTGATTTGGCACTTGGGCATGTCCAGTGGGTTACTGACACTGAGGGGATCATCCGGGTGCAGGCCGAGCCATTGCCGCCGTCTCGACCGCCGGCGGGGGGCTCCAGGCTGCCGGAATTATTGTTTTGGCCGATCGGGAGCGTCGCATCCATCCGACCGATAAAATCAAGATCAGCACCGATAGATCCCTTGCCCTCGGCGACTGCCACCTCTCCACCAAAGCTTGGGGCGATCGGATCAAGATCGGGACCGCGCGAGCCAGCCCTAGAAATCGGTTTTCTTCACCTCGGCCGATCTCGGCCGTCCGGCGCCGCCGCTGCCTCCCACCGCCGGCCATCGCCACCAGAAGCTTCCTGGAGCCAAGTGGGACCTTTTGGTCCAAGTTGCACCGGCCCGGAGTCCCTCGGCCGGAATCCGCCATTATCGACCCTTGGAGCTCCACCGAGCTCCGCCGCCGCGCCTTGCCGGCGCTCCCCCTCACCAGACGACCACCCAGGTAGGCCTATTTCATCGTTTTAAGGTCGATGGTGGCCTTGCATGGCACTCTTAACGTCGGGATTTTGACCTCTGTAGCTGCACCCGATTTGGCTTCAAGTTGCACCTCCGGCCAACTCCGTCGATCCGGGCTCCGGCCATCTCCACAGGTAGGACCTAAATACCTGTACTATGTTCCCCATGATTTTATTTTGGGCCAGGGTGACCCCTGTTGCTGGGTTCCAAACATGCACCCGAAATGCCAACTTCGGGCTTATCTCCGACCACCGCCGCCTCCGGCCACCGGAGCTCGACCCAACTTGCACCAGTCACCATCTGGGACCCTCATTTATCTGGTGCTCCCCTCTAGTGTAGGTCTGAGCCTGTGTTGTTCCAAGTGCACCCAACCCGAGCTTGGGCACTTTGGTAGTGCTGCTCCGGCCACTGTTCCGGCCAGCCTCCGACGCGTCTCAGGCGAGCACCTCTGTTCTGGGTCCTTGCCCAATGCCATGCTCCAGTTATCTCATGATCTGGTCAAGTAAATATTAATTTGTAGCAACATGTCATATGGAACTAAAGTAGTTTATGGGCCAACTTTGTAAATGGGCCTGGTCTCGGCCCAATCTTGTGAGCACGGCCTCCGTCTTGTCGAAACAAACACGCTGAAACTTACGGCGTCGTTTTTATACCCCCGGATTGCAAGAGCGAGTCGAAACAAGCTAATATTAGAGTTATTATGCAATTTAAGATTCGTTATGGACCAAAATGCAAATTGGACTTGCTGGCTGTCTTTAGACAGTGTTTTCACACCTACTAGATATTTTGTTAGAGTCCCGTGGGCTCTCGTTGATCGGGAATCGGATTTTGTTCGGTAAATCGGCTACATCCAGTTGTTCAGCACCAGCCTCCCAGTAGCAGAGCGGGAGTTCGAGGATCTGCCTACATCCAGATGGGTTTATCTTCGGTCCAGGCTTTATCTTTTCGGCCCTCTGGTTGCTTTAGTCCAGTCGAACACCTGTTCTTGATTAGCCCTGCTGATTTTATCTATATGTTATATGACCTATCTTGACAGACATTGATCTCTTTAGACATTGTTACGAAATTTGAGTTGGCGTATTTCGTGAATTCGGTTAAGTCTTGAAGATTGAAGATAAAGAAGGTTGGATCATATAACTCAATCTCAAGAAAGAAGAATTCAAAAGGATCAGGTATGTTTAACTAATTATTTTTGGTGATCCGAATATTTCTTATAGTGTAGAAACACTTGGATGAATTTTTAATTGTATAAAAATCAAAAACTGGACTTGGGACATGTTCAGGATCCGGATCAGATACTTCGATCTGGATCCCGAAGGGTGTTAGTTCATACGCAAATTCAATCCGGATCGTAGCCTCTTTTGATCCGGATCCCGAACACTGGTTTTTACCAAAATATATGAACGATCCGGATCAGGCATTTCAATCCGGATCCCGAACATTGGTGTTTGGTGAATTGTATGAACGATCCGGATCAGGCACTTCGATCCGGATCCCGAACCTTTGTTTTTCTGGAAACTGTCTGTCTCGTTACTGCAATCCGGATCGCCTAAATCCGATCCGGATCGCCGTCCTGAAAAATTCCAGAAAATGTTAGTTTTTGATTCTTATCCTCTTCCAATGGTTTCTAACCTATAAATAGACCCTTTAATTCATCTTTTAGGGTACGACGAAAAATGGAAAAAATACGACCGAAATAGAAAAATCCACAGATAGAGAAGAAAGGAAATACTAGATTTAATTCTATGTTTCTTCATCTATTTTATTAATTTGATTCTAGGTTTTCCAAACTCAGATTTTGAGTAGAATCAAATTAATGAATACTTAGATGGTATTTCCGATCTATTTCTAATCTAAGTATTCGGCGGATCATCACCACCCAAAAACAACGATTTTCCCAAAATCGGCGCGTGGACTCGCGTGGCCTTGTGGATTCAAGGTGCTACCGCTCATGTGGATTCGGAGCGAGATACGTTCGTGGATTCGAAGCGTGCTACTGGGTGAAGACCGTGGATTCGGTCGGACGTCGTAGAGTCGACGTTGGACGCCGTGGATTCGGCGTTGGACGCCGTGGATTCGGCGTTGGACGCAGATCGTGGATTCGAGAAGCGTTGCGGAGCGAGCGGAGAAGATCAACTAGGAGCGTATGGGAAAAGGTTGAGTCGTCTGTGAGTACGGTATATCACCTTTGTACGTGTTATAATTCTAATGGATTTCACCGTGTTATCGGTCCCGTGGTTTTTTACTCCGGTTTGGAGTTTTCCACGTAAAAATCTCTGCGTGTTATTTATTTTTCCGCATTGAGTTTTATATCGCAAAGATTTTTGAGTGTTTATTGTTTACACCTATTCACCCCCCTCTAGGTGTTTTTTCCCCTATTTAGATCCAATTATACATAACCCAACAGACATATTATGTACACCTGTTTGTCAGCTTTTACATCTGAGTACATAGATGTCATGATTCTGATTATGCCTGATATTTCCTGTCACATATGAGGATTTTGCCTGTTCATGATTGGTCCTGATGATTGTATCTATACATCGCATGATTTTTCTGATAGACACTGATTCCTTAGACACACTATATTTATGTACATCTGCTTGTCAGCTTGCATATCCTGATGTATAGATGTCATGATTGATTATTGCTGCTAGTTTCGTGCCATTCGTCACACTGCTGTATTCAGATATGCATGATTGATCCTGAGATTGATATTCAGACATGTGCATCCCTGTCGGGATTTTGCTCAGATATACATACTTCTTGTATTCCAGACTGCATGACATGAGATATGATTGATACACAGATACCTGCATCCCGTTTGGGATTTTTCCCGGCTTGTTGCCGATTACCCGGTCGTTGGACCGCGAGCTTGAGCATAGCATGATTGATCGCCACGCACGCTGTACGTCACGTACACTGACGGTTTGGCCACCGTCACAGTGTTCTTTACCAGTAAATTGGTCTAAAGGAGGGACCCGTGAGCCCCCAGATCAGCACCAGTGGGTGCGGGGTTATGTCAGCCAGATAGGTGCCAGATGGTGGCATGAGCCTGAGGTTCTCGTGACCAATAGTGGCATTGATTGGGTACTTGATATTCTTGTGATTGATACATAGCTTTTATACTTCCATGTTCTAGCATGTTTATGCAGTACCTACTACTGTTCAGTATACCATGATTTACAGTATTATTCATCTGCAGATCCTTATGCTTGATTAGTTCAGTATATCATGATTTCCAGCATCATTTATCTGCAGTTTCTTGTGCTTGATTATTATAGCTATGCCCTGATTTCCAGCATTGTTTATCTGCAGTTTCCTTATTCTTGATTCTCTGCCTATTCAGTTTTATCTGTGGATTATCGATTATCTGTGGACATATCCGTTATTTCAGCTTTACCCTTTGATTACTACTATCCGCAGATTTTAGTAACCAGTAGGTACGATTAGTTATTTCTCGGCTCGTCGTGCCCACTGGGATACATGTACAGTGTATCTCACACCCCCTGGGTGACCATTTTTCCAGGTCGTTCGGGTAGTGGGGTGTCGGGACGATCCAGTGAGGCTGTCACGATAGAGCTGTCACCCTGATGATATATTGATGTTTGAGATCTTGGATGATTGTAGCTGACTTCCATTTATGTTATTTCAGCTTCCAGTTTATTTCGATATTTCAGATTGATGATAGTATGATATTTTGGATTATTCCTGCTGATTAGTTATTGCTTAGTTGAGATACTTATTGTTCTCTGATTGATGATTGGATTCGCCTAGCCGTGCATGTATAGGAGAGACTCTATCCATTGGGATAGGGGATTTCCTATATGTGTGGCGGTCTGTTACGCCCGTTTTGCAAACTCTGATTTATTCCAAAAAAAAAAAAAAAAAAAAAAAAAATTCAGACCTGATTTTAAAAACTCGGGGCGTGACATTATCGGCAAGCTTTTTCGAGTCCCCATTTTGAAGACTTAGAGTAGTCAAAAAATTAAAAAGAAATCGTGAGGTGTCTCAGAAAAGTCTGCTGATTAAAAGGGATGAAGTACCAAGGTGAGAAATTGAAAGAAAATAGGAGAACGAAGCGAAGCAAAATGCTTTAAGAATTCTGAAACTGCAGTTTTTGCTGATGCAGTTTATCGCCAAGCTTTTTCGGAGCCCTATTCCGAGGGCTTAGAGCAGGCCAAAAATTTAAAATAAATCGTGGGGAGTTTAAGAAAAATTTGTAGAATAAAGGAAAGAAGAAAAATTACAATTTCGATTTTCCAGTTGGCGGCAAAACGCAGATGAAAAGAGCTTGACGATAACAAGAATCAGAATTTCTGAAATTCGCTAATTCCTTGAACTTCAACTCACTTTTCGACACGATGCATTTCGCGTCGGTCCGAAACGCACCGAACTAGACTGTAATCATATTTAAAATATAGTATAGGTCATTTCGCCGCATTTCGCCATTTTGCAAATTCGGCGAACGGGGACTTAAGCTTTGCAATTTAAAGCTTCAAAAACTCTCAATTCCAACCTAATTCCTAAAAAAATTGTCAAGCAGCTACCTGCTGTCAAATTGTCAAGCAGCTACCTACCCGCTTGTGCTGCTGCTTGAGCAGCAGCAGCAGAAGCTGCTGCTCAAACAGCTGCTGCTCAAGCAGCAGCACAAGCTGCTGCTGCTCAGCACAAAGGGAAAATGATGCCAAAATTTTTCCTTGATTCATGTTCCAACTCTTGAAAACAACTAAGTGATATGACTCTTTCCTTAATTTCCCATATATGCATGTTAATCATGGAGTACTGTACGTTAGATGATTGAAATCAGAAACCATGATAACTGAGCAACTAGTTTAAAACTTTTTTGGAAGTCATTGAAGCACCGATAATAATGGAGTCATCCACTTGCAAAAACTATAATATACCTGATGAAATTCATCATTTTTTTTTTGCGATGGTAAAATCCATGATATCATAAGGCAGTTTTCGGTTAGTTAGTATAAGTATTTTTTGGTTAGTTAGTACAAGTCAAGTCGGTCAGTTTAAAAAGAAGCAATAGTAAATATGCAATTGCCATAAAGATAGGCAGTCATCTGACATATGAGGAATGCCATAATGTATTGCTGCCCATAACAGAACAAACTATATGAAACCAATAAAACTCAGTTAACCTGCAAATGCGCCGATCGAAGATCTGCTTCACAAAAGCTACATTCTTTTAAGCATGCATCTGCAAAATAAATATTGTTTGGATATAACTGTCAGTCATGAATATAGAGCCGTAAGAACATCACAGAATCACAACGAATATTACAAATGTATATAATTTGAATAAACAGCATGAAAAAGAAAAAATAGCCGAAGCTCATTATTTTTTATTAAAGAAATGACCTTGCAAGTTTGCACTCTGAAGATTCGCCCTATCTAATATAGCTCCACGAAGATTCGCTCCAATAAATTCACATCTGTTATTGATGGCACGGAAAATTAAGGACTTGCATTGCCAAATTTGATGTGGAAAAAAGAAGAGAGAAAAAAAGTTGACATGGATTTCGATTAGTGCAATTTGAAATATAATACAAAATAATGACCATTAGAGAACTTGACTAAAATATTGATTGACTATAAAATTGTAAATGCAGTTACGTACCATGAGTGTCATTATGGAATCTATAGTACTTATACAAAGACCATCATCATGCAGGGTGCCTTGACACATCATTATATGTAGGCACCAGGTGGAAGAAAAACAGGTTTTCTCAATAAGACTTGAAATTACGCCATGAAGACAATCAGAAAGCTTTAAGAAACAGAAAAAACAAATGTATAATGCGGCTTCATATAAGACTAATTATTATAAGTAGGCTGAGTTACCGTCTGAGAATAAAAATGGCATACACTGTTTTCTTGCCTTTTCTATTCTTTTTCCTCTATAGAAAGGATGAAGCATTAACCGGTCTTATGATGATATAACAGAATGTAAAAGATACTCAAAGTTACACATATTCTATATAGATGCACAGATCACTGTAGCAATGATGAAGTATCTTACTCACGCAAAATAGCATCTTGGAAGATAGAACCTTCTGCTTTCACATCCTGTTAAACAAATACAGTTAGAATATTTCCAAATATTAATGTAGTACATAAATTACCAGAAAAAATAGTTTTGTTTTTGTTTCATTAGCAATAAATAGGTTGAACAGTATTAGTCAGCAAGAGTTATTGTGGTCAGTTGATTGTACTTCCAAAGATACAAGGAATGTGGTATTAATTCTAGGTTAGTACAAAAGGTAGACACCAAGAAAAACTCTTCTTAATTGAAGAAATTTCATCCGAAAAATGGGTAGTAAAATTTAAAGCATTATTTGCTGCAGAATCAAATAAACATATCCTACCCCAAACTTAGCCTTCTGAAGGTTAGCGCATGAAAAGTTGGTTTTCTCAATGCATGCATAACTGAAGTCAACAAATGACAGGTCCTGCAGATCACAAGAATAGAATGCTAAATTTACTCATATGTCCTTTCCTAAGGTAAGTGATATCACCGATACATTTCTTTACAGAGACATATAGATTCATTGAATCTAGTCAAATTCAATATAATCAAAATCAATGAATGTGATATGCCTCTACCAAAATTGCATCTGTTAATAGCAATTCCACTTAGGGGATGTAAACACTATAATGTGGCACCGTAGTAGAAGAAAATTTTACCAAAATTTGGAATTGGCAACTTTAAATAGACATGTTTATTCTGAAAAGTTAAAGGAGTTCTCTAATTAGCCAACTCTAAGAGCTTACAAGCTTAGAGAGATCCAGACGAGAAAGATT
Source organism: Tillandsia leiboldiana (assembly GCA_029204045.2). Taxonomy (NCBI): domain Eukaryota; kingdom Viridiplantae; phylum Streptophyta; class Magnoliopsida; order Poales; family Bromeliaceae; genus Tillandsia; species Tillandsia leiboldiana. The sequence goes on along the minus strand of CM055063.1, from coordinate 52,054,727 downwards.
CAGACCACGAAATCGAACTCTTTCATTCTGGATGCATTTGATAATGTCTGTTCGTGTCAACTCAGGTTTTGAAGTATCTTCATCTTTCTTCTTATTCATATTTGCTTTTATATAGTCAACTAACCCCTGCAAAATTCAATAGCAGCAACAGTAGTGAATTGATGAACACCGATCCACCTTAGCTAAAATAAAAAAAATACCAGGTAGACCCTCATAACATGAAGCAAAACAGAGGAAATAGACACTTGCAACATATCAAATAAATGCCGACACATGAACTAGCACGCTTCCATCGTTTACTAGACTGGTCAAATCAGGGGATCGTTCTATTAATATAATGAAGATGGAAAAATGACAGACGAGTCACCCATCCTTGCACTTATTCATCATGTCATTCAAACTTCTACAACTACTTCCGACAAGGTACAATAGGACTTCAACATGCATATGTTCAAGAGATAAATTTATATGATAAATCACAGAGTTAGCTAACTCTCTGAACTCCAAACTAGTCAATTTGATGACAAAGAGGTGAGAACTTGCAAAACCAACCAACTAACATATATTGCACAAACAGACATATAAATGTATTTATTATATGCAACTGAAATAACAAACTCCAGGTGTCTAATACCTATGGCTGTGTAATCCTCTGTGTTTCCACTTATAAGGTGCACCGGGTGAATCATAATCTTTCCGTGATTTTATCCCTTTGGGTAGGTTAAGTGGACTGATATTGCCCTACTACATTCTCTGTTGATGCTCATGGATTGCTAAACAGTATTTAATCATGCAAAGAAACAGGACATTGATATAACTCACTAACACCAGTCACGTCAGCACTGAAATCAGGATTTTTTTTATTTAAACTCTGTGACGACCATGGAGAATGTCATTTACAAGTAATTGATAGTATTCTGCCTCTCGCAATAATTCATGGTATTCTGATTCTTGGAGTGTGGGAACTACACCATCTCTCAGCCAATTGAGAATATGCCTGAAATGCTTCCCATCCCTATCAACAAATATCATTCCCTGCAAAATATCAGCATGATCAAACAATAAAAGGATGAACCAAATAATCTCCACAAGAGCAGCTAGATAGGAAGTCATAAGCTATATAAGAGCATTGAAAGGCAAACATTCAGTGAAAAAAAAGCATTATAGAACATAGAATAAGGATCAGCGGGCAGGCAATAGCAAAACATGGATAATGAAAGGAATAAGATGACTTTGTCATGTAAAGACATCACAAGATAAAAGGAAATTCTTGCCAAAATGGTGCAGAAACTTTTCATGAGAAAGAAGATGATGCTTAAATATCCATAAAGTCCCACCAAGAACAAAAGAATAATTATGCAGAACGATCCAGGAAAGGGAGGCGTCGAAGTATAAGAGCTAAAGCCTGCATGATCTTATTGTCCATGGATCAAGAGATTGAGTCACATACTGCAAAAGCACAAGTATTTGTGATATATTATTGTCATTTGGAAGTACCGCATACCGAACATCAAAGTATCTTCTCATACATATTTAAGACCATTATGGAACTTTCAGCACTACTCTATCTATCAAGTGTTGCTAATACTGTTAAGAGGTACGCTGAGGTAAGTTCCAAACAACAGAAGATATCAATATGCATGAAGGTAAAATGCACCAGTGGCCCTAACCTTTTATTAGTGGTTTGAATTGGTTTTGACTTGTGTATAGTTGAACTCTGGTCCAAGTTACTAGGTTTCACAACACAAATTCAACTCATTTAGGGAACTCTACTTAGAAAATTTCAGAAACAAATATGCACATTCCACTAGCATTTCAAATATAAAAAACAGATTTACCAATTTAATGAAAACATTTTACTATGTTCAATGTTAAGATAAAGTCCTATTTTCTCACCATGAATATAGTATTAAGAACGACGGAACAAGAACTCAAGTGAAAATGAGGGCTTCAAGCACAACTCAGGTAACTGAACAGATTATCAAACTGCAGAATAGCATGATCAACATGGAAATTACTACTTCATCAAAAAATACACAGTACCGTTTCAGTGTCCTGAATAATTGTATGCCTGCCGCTAAACATCGCCGCAAGCATGGAATCAGGCTCACGCTGAGTAAGTGTATCGATTGTTGTTGCATACTTCTTGCCCCCTGTCAGTTTGCGCAGATTTTTGTAAGCTCTAAACCAAAGGAAGCTACGAATTTAAGGAGTCATTAGACTTAAAAATTCTTTCAAAATGAAGCATGTTCTCTCCTCCAATAACAAGAAAAGGTAAAGTATACTGTAGTAGACTCCGGGCCGATTATCAATACCGATTTCAACAGTTGCACCTCCAGCTCTTTGCGCACCACAAATGAAGTGGACCAATAAAAGGTCACTTCAATTGCTTAAGTGTCTATTCGGCCCATTTTGCTTCTGCTTTCAGTAACCGTCCAGCGAAGCGTTCAACAAATAGAAAAGTCTGGTGCTTTTGCACTAGCAGGGAGTAACAATGACATTCTGCGGCTCAAAATCAGAAGCTTCAATTTGGTGCATAAACTTCTGTTGCAGAGAGAATCAGTCGAAGTAAAATCTTTTAAGATAGTACTTCTTCTAAACGTACTATTCAGACAACACTTCATTCAACAGCACTGCACTCTCCTGCAGGGCCAACCAGGCCCTAAAGATGGTCTCCAATTGGCGAATTGGCCTAGCTCCTAGTGCCGAGAACTACAACAACACTGCTCTAGCCCTAGCTACGAACCTACGATCACCATAACTTGCTAAAACAATTAACTAGCGAGATCCTAGTCCATCTCCGATCCACACGTCACAGCTACAGCATAGTGCAATAAAAATTTAGGGTTTTTACGCTACAAACGGCCTGTTTCCACCATTTCCGATCGATCAAAAGCGAAAAAACAAAAACAAAAAAAGACGAATCAAAAGAAAATTGTGGGAAAAATCGAAGGGAGAAGGGATTGAGATCGCTCGAGAGAGAGAGAGAGAGATCTCACCGATGTTGAGGAGGATTGGGGAAGGTGAGAGGGGGGCGCTCGAACCCATCGCTCCGACTCTCCCTCCTCTCCCTCTACGTCCTCTCCCTTCGACCCTACGCAATAAGCTCGCGTCTAACCCTTCCCCTTCGCCATCTTCTTCGTTAATACACACGCTGGAGAAGACGCGCGCTCCACAGAGCTTCGATCTTCAGCCTGAGAGCGTCGTGGTGTCCGCGTGCGTGGGGCAGTAGTCGATCGGTACGGGCCAGAGATGGTGGTGGAGGGGGAAAGAGAACCGCCCGAGATGGTGGTGGAGGGGGGAAGAACCGCGCGCGCGTGGGTTCTGGTCGTGTGCGGGAAAAAAAAATCCCGCCAAAAAAAAATGGCGCGTTCTCTTGCCGGCGGTTCACCAAATTTTGATAGGACTTTAGCATATTAATGGCTGGCAATTAATTCAAATGCCAGTATTAATTAAATTTTAGTAGTATTTTTTGCAAAAGTTATTAAAAAAATGGCAGTAAAAATTTTTTTTGAACATTTTTAATATAAATTTTTTTTAAGATTAAACAAATAAATTAAATAAAATAAATATATTTTTTTTTAAGGGCATTTTTAAAAAACTGCTGGCAAAAATTTATTTTTGGTGGCTTTTTTTCTAAATGCCACCATAAAAGTGCCAGCAAAAATTAGTTTTGGTGTAGTGACATTTTTTAATCTAAAGGTTAAAAACTTAATAGCACCAATGACTTGGTACTATTAATAATATTCCAGCTTAGTGCTCTATATATATATATATATATATATATATATATATATATATATATATATATATATATATATATATATATATATAGCTGGAATACTATCAATAGCACCAAGTCATTGTGCTACCAATTTTTTAACCCTTGGATTAAGGGATGTGCGATTAGGATAATAGTGGTCCGGGGGTTTAGTGGGTGGTTGGTTGAATAGTAAAAATTTTAGGGAACCACTATAATCCTAACCGCATATTCTTTCATTCAAGGGCTAGAAATTTGGTAGCATCAATTGGTTGGTGCTATCGATAGTATCCCAGCCAAACTATGTATATATATATATATATATATATATATATATATGAGAAATGTTCATGTATATTTTACTATTTAGATTTTAGGCCAACATAATATAAAAAAATAAATTTTTTTGAATTTTAATTATTAAATTAATTTTTAAATTTTTAAATTTTTTTTCACCTTTACACCTAATAGTGGAATGAAAATCTAACTTGTTGTTCGCCAGTCGGCTCGTGTTCGGCTCGTTAATAAACGAGCCGAACACGAGCCAAATTTTTGAGCTCGATATTTAAACGAGCTAGCTCATGCTCGGCTTGTTTATTAAACGAGCCGAACACGAGCTGACTCTAGATCGCTCGTGTTCGGCTCGTTGACACCCCTATTTCTTTCACCAATATGCCATAAAAAAGTTATAAATACTATTGAAGTCCAATAGGAACACACATAGATCAATTAAATTATAAGATTTGGTACTAAAATAAAAAAATTAAAAGTTTAAATGGCCATGCCAAAAAATACTATAAATCTAGTAAGATCCATGCTTTTTAACATTTGTTACCAACTTTCTGAACTTTCTTTGATGGTTGGTTGCGCGATTATTTTGCTTCAGTGCTTACGTGTTTTTACAACTTTATTCCTCCGCATATTTAAGTAGTTGAGAATACTGACAAAACTAATTTATGAAATTACATAATAATCCTCTGTACCAAATAAATATTTATTAGTATTTCTATTTCTAAAGTTTTCATTACTTTTACATTTTATTTCTTTCCTTATTATTTTTATATTATTCAAATGGAGATTCAACAAATTTACTAGACTTGGGACAAAAGGAAATAAATGAAATTGTTAAAGAAGAACAACTCATTTAGATTCATAATATTAGTAATGGCATAACAACTTATTTAAATTTATAATAGTAATAATGGTATAGTATTTTTGTTGTTAACTTTAGTACTTAGATTTAGAAAAAAAAAATTCTAAATATGATAATTTTTAACAAAAGGGTATTTTAGCCATTTCACTCATTAAAAGATTTCTGTGGTCAGACTGGAACGGAATTAGAAGCAACCAACGGAATTAGAAAGCAACCAAATACATCAATGATATAGTCCATCCATACGCTTGACGCTTGTCTACCATGTATAGGCTCTCACTTTCTATAAAAACCTCGTAAGTGTCCTATCAAATACCATGAACCCCACCACACTTGAGAAGAAATGTTATGCCCTCCGAGAATAGATAAGAGTAAAAATCAAAAGATTTATAAAAATGATAGAGTAATATGTCTCACGCACCGTCCAAAAAATATAATTTTTTTCATCTTGATTCTACTTTCATTTATTTTCAACGGCGGATGAACAGGGTGTTACTTTACCATCCACCCTCTCTCTCTCTCTCTCTCTCTCTCTCTCTCTCTCTCTCTCTCTCTCTCTCTCTCTCTGCATTGCGGCATTGGCACGGTTCAATCCCACTATCTTGTTGGAAAATGACCAGCCTGAGGTTCGATTGAGCCGCGCCAATATCGCACGTCAAAACTCATCTTCATTGTGTATGTTTAAATATCTTTTGAGTAATTTATTATTTTTAATATTTTTATAACATCATATTATCTATGCCTATGAGTATCTATGCCTACTATAGAAAGTTTTTGGAGGTTAGAAAAAAAAACAAAAAGAGAGGAAAAATGTATGACATCTTCTCAATTATTGCTAATTCTGAAATAGCCCTAAAATAAGCAATGCTATCCGTACACTTAATTTGGGATGTACGATGCAAACTCCGTTCATCCCAAAGTGAAGATTCTTTATTGCTCACTTCGAAGTGACCAATAAAATTCATCTCATTCTGATATAAATGAAATATAAAATATATATCTCTTTTAGAATATACAAAAATCATTTTCCCTAGTTAAGAAAGCAATCATCTATTTTCACTACAAAGAATCTAATTATCTTTATATGTATTTTGCCAAATTTTAATATCCATTGTCAAGTAATCTACTTACCTTTTCTAACAGGAAATTGCTTTAACTGGTCCTCCAACATTTCTCTATCAGCCATTATTGTGTTTGGCTACCTCTCGTCTTCTTTTTGTTTTATTGTTTCTTTAACACATTTTTTAAATTTTTTTTGTATGACACTCCAATAATCACATATTGGATAAAAATATAAATGTGTTTGGATATGGATAAGATATGGACACTAGTAATAATAACTGAGCTTAAGTATTTTGGGTTGTGGTTTGAGCCTAACGAGTTATTATTGCCAGTGGGTCGGATCGTTACATTTGGTATCAGAGCCAATAACCAGCCGAAAGTGTGTGGCGAGTCTCGACTGAGTCTGGGTCTAGATGACAAGACTAGCGAGGCTAGTCTCACATTGCTTGGTGATTTTGGACTGCTGTGTGTGTTTGGGCTGACGAGGACGTCAGCCTAAACGGGGAGCGTCTGTGACACACAAATAGTCCCACATCGTATGGGAATGTGGATGTGTTTGGGTATATATAAGATATAGATACTAGTAATAATAACTGGTCTGAAGCATTTTGGGCTGTGATTTGAGCCCAACGAATTATTATTGCTAGTGGGTTGGGTCGTTACATTTTGTAGGCCCGCTAACCTAAAATTTACTTTCTAAATACTTACATATTAAATTAAGTTTTGAAAACAAAAGTCTCAAATTTAAGCACATACGGAGTTTTTGTTAGAATTTATTTTATTTTAATTCTGATTTAAAATTCAATTTTGGTCTATGAGTTTTCTGAGTGGCCCAATATCAATAGACTTTACTTGAAAACTTAAAACCTTACTTATCATATGTAATATTTTTGTCCCACATTAAAAACTCATCATATGTGGTAAATATATATATTTCTTCTTCTTTAAGGAAATTGAGAGAAAAATGGTGACGGTAAGGCTATTTCTTAAAGACACGCATACGCACGCATGCACAAGCCGGGCTGGACAGAGTGGGCGGCGGCGTGTGTGATCTTGACTTTGTTCATTTTTTATTTCTTTTTAGTTGACTTAACCTTGGATTACCCAAGAGTCTTACCTTGAGAAGGCCCTAACGGGCTACCCGAGGGCCTCCTCGGTAAGATCCAACGACTAACCCGAGATGTAGACATTAGACCCTATCTGGCTTTCGGTTGTTCGAGGCAACTTTGATCTGCTCTATATATGGAGAAGGAAAATGTCACGCCACGCGGTCAAAACTGCGATCCGGACTCACCAACAGATCTGCCATCTGTACGGGAATTTTCTCACAGACGAAGCATCTAACCTGCAAAATCGGATCTACAGCTAAACATGTATCAGAGATATAAAGAAATAAATAGCTACAAAATCATAAACTGAACATCTGAATATACATACAAAATTCATCTCCCAAAATATAGTACATCAAAATGTCTCAGATTGTCCAGTATCTATACATAAATCCACTAGATATCTCTAACTCTCTCTTAGAATGTAGGGAAGGAAACTACTCGGCCACACCTTTATCTCGAATGCTCAACCAATCCATAATCATGTCGGAGAACCCTCTACGACTCAATCTGACAATGCCCAACCCTCGATCTAGAGTAAACAAGTCGACAACCACGAAGGGCCTGAAAATTCCAAAAGACTGATGCCTACAATCCCAATCAAACAAGAACAGACTACAGGTACAGCCTCCCGTAGCTTTCGACCCAACTATGGAAACAACAATGAGAAGATGAACAACCAATCAAAAAACTTTATATGAAAGAGCAAAGCATATATGTAAGTTAGAAGTTGTGTTCTCGGAATCTTTTCTCACAAGAATATATATAATACTACCAATATATAAAAGATGAATAATATTTAATTACTATCTACTTTTAAGTTTTCGGATCAAATAAAATTGTCATGAAAAATATGAAAATGATCGTTCGTCGGACACAAAAATATCATAAAAAATTAAAAAAATAATAATGAACACTAATAATAATAATTAAGCTTAAATATTTTGAATTATAATTTGACGGACAAATTATTATTATTAGTGGGTCGACTCCTTACATGCACTCACCCAAAGAAGCACCTATTATATAGTAACATCATATCTAATCTTGCCACTAACTTTAATTTTTTCATTCAGAGCAAATTTACTTTAATTTAGGATAGAATATGTATAGACCATAACTAAGTAAATTATAATGCATATTTAAATTGATGAATGAACTTTAATTTAAAAGTTTTTATTTCATGATATAATCTTATGTTTCATGAACTTTTAGTGTTTATGCGTATTTAATTACAGCTTTAATAGTACACTGCGTGTTCAAATAGTACGAACCAATAATAAAATAGATTTGTAAAACTATATTATAATATATTTCTATGGAAAAAATATTTATTAGTATTTCTATTGCCTCAAAAAAGTTATAAATACTATTGAAGTCCAATAGGAACACACATAGATCAATTAAATTATAAGATTTGGTACTAAAATAAAAAATTTAAAAGTTTAAATGGCCATGTCAAAAAATACTATAAATCTAGTAAGATCCATGCTTTTTAACATTTGTTACCAACTTTCTGAACTTTCTTTGATGATTGGTTGAGCGATTATTTTGCTTCAGTGCTTACGTGTTGTTACAACTTTATTCCTCCGCATATTTAAGTAGTTGAGAATAATGACAAAACTAATTTATAAAATTACATAATAATTCTCTGTACCAAATAAATATTTATTAGTATTTCTATTTCTAAAGTTTTCATTACTTTTACATTTTATTTCTTTCCTTATTATTTTTATATTATTCAAATGGAGATTCAACCAATTTACTAGGAACAAAAGGAAAAAAATGAAATTGTTAAAGAAGAACAACTCATTTAGATTCATAATATTAGTAATGGCATAACAACTTATTTAACTTTATAATAATAATAATGGTATAGTATTTTTGTTGTTAACTTTAGTACTTAGATTTAGAAAAAAAAAATTCTAAATAGGCTAAATTACAGAAAACCTTCCTGTAATATCCCGCTTTTTCACTTTGCCTCCCTGTCTTTTAAAAGCCTATATTTTGTCCCCTCGTAATTACCGAATTGTCTTTAGGGGGCAACGGCGTTAACGGATGAGGTAAATTGACGAAAATGCCCTTACCTTATATTGGAGAGAGAATGAGTTTTAGCTTATTTCCCGCCATTTTTTAAGGATATTTTGGGTATATCTAATAATATTTTTAAAAAATTTGACGGTTCACTCACAGAATGGTGACGTCAGGGAGGTAAATGCATATTTCGGTAATTACGATGGGGCAAAATGTAGGCTTTTAAAAGACACGTGAGCAAAGTGAAAAAACGGGATATTACATGAAGGTTTTCTGTAATTTAGCCTTCTAAATATGATAATTTTAACGAAAAAGTATTTTAGCCATTTCACTCATTAAAAGGTTTCTGCAGTCGGACTAGAACAAAATTAGAAGCAACCAACGGAATTAGAAGCAACCAAATACATCGATGATATAGCCCATCCATACGCTTGACGCTTGTCTACCATGTATAGGCTCTCACTTTCTATAAAAATCTCGTAAGTGTCCTATCAAATACCATGAACCACACCACACTTGAGAAGAAATGTTATGCCAGATAAGAATAAAAATCAAAAGATTTATAAAAATGATAGAGTAATATGTCTCACGCACCGTCCAAAAAATATAATTTTTTTCATCTTGATTCTACTTTCATCTTCATCATGTATGTTTAAATATCTTTTGAGTAATTTATTATTTTTACTTATTTTATAACATCATATTATCTATGCCTACGAGTATCTATGCCTACTATAGAAAGTTTTTGGAGGTTAGAAAAAAAACAAAAAGAGAGGAAAAATGTATCTAAGGAGATCTTTTCAATTATTGCTAATTTTGAAATAGCCCTAAAATAAGCAATGCTATCCATAAACTTAATTTGGGATGTACGATGCAAACTCCGTTCATCCCAAAGTGAAGATTCTTTATTGCTCACTTCGAAGTGACTAATAAAATTTATCTCATTATGATATAAATGAAATATAAAATATATATCTCTTTTAGAATATACAAAAATCATTTTTCCTAGTTAAGAAAGCAATCATCTATTTTCACTACAAAGAATCTAATTATCCTTATATGTATGTTGCCAAAGTTTAATATCCATTGTCAAGTAATCTACTTACCTTTTCTAACAGGAAGTTGCTTTAATTGGTCCTCCAATATTTCTCTATCAGCCATTATTGTGTTTGGCTACCTCTAGTCTTCTTTTGTTTTATTATTTTTTTAACACATTTTTTTAATTTTTTTTCTGTGACACTCCAATAATCACATATCGGATAAAAATATAAATGTGTTTGGATATAGATAAGATATGGACATTAGTAATAATAACTGAGCTTAAGTATTTTGGGCTGTGGTTTGAGCCCAACGAGTTATTATTGCTAGTGGGTCGGATCGTTACATTTGGTATGAGAGCCAATAACCAGCCGAAAATGTGTGGCGAGTCTCGACTGAGTCTGGGTCTAGATGACAAGACTAGCGAGACAAGTCTCACATTGCCTGGTGATTTTGGACTGTTGTGTGTGTGTTTGGGCTGACGAGGACGTCAGCCTAAACGGGGAGAGTCTGTGACACCCAAATAGTCCCACATCGTATGGGAATGTGGATGTGTTTGGGTATATATAAGATATGAATACTAGTAATAATAATTAGTCTGAAACATTTTGGGCTGTGGTTTGAGCCCAACGAGTTATTATTGCTAGTGGGTCTGGTCGTTACATTTTGTAGACCCGCTAACCTAAAATTTACTTTCTAAATATGTAGTAACCGAGAATTTTAAAAGGTTTAAATAAATTTCTGGATTTACAAATAGCAGAAAATAAATAAATAAAATCCCAAAAATATCGTTTTTTGATCGGGGTCTGGTCTCGAAAATCCGAGTTCACCATTGCGACCGTCTCGTCGAAACATGAAAAATTCATATTCACTTGTCGATGATCCAACGGCCGGATTTTCCAGAAAACAGCAAAAAAACCGCGGGCCCCGCAACTTAAGTGTGAATAGTAAGCCCTGGTTTCCGGTCCCCTCTCGTTCGACCGAAGGCCAATCCACTATCTGCAAATTAAGTCTAGCAGTATGAGTAGTCGATCCTAGCTATTTTCGACGTTCTGAGCGCAATGGCACTGACGGTTTTCGCGTTTGGCGATCCGGGTGCATCGAAGTACGTGCGTCGGATTGCGACATACAGAACAAGATGGCCCGAGAATTTATTTGAGCACCAAATCAAGCAAATGAATAGCCTGTTTTGAAGGTCTCGACGAGCCGGATGTCGTGGCGAAGTCTGTTTCGCATTTCATCGAGCGGATTTTCTCGAATTGTGTGAAAAGTGTCAAAAACCTATATTTTCTTAAGTGATCTATATATTTTATGGGTCAAATAGTTGGGGGCTGAAACATCAGGGTGTTGGATGCATTTTCCACCAACTGTGAAGAGCTCGGAGGCTAGGTTGTGTGTGAACCGGGTTTGAGAAGAATCATGCTTGCATTAATGGTGGTTGCCTCTTGGACTGCCCTGGGCCAGAGCACGAAGAGTTTTGGGGTGTATTCGAAGCACCAACCTTCTCTGAGTTCCCCAGACTTAGCCAGTGCATTGGTGTTGGCCGTGGACACAACCCAAGAGAGAAAACCGAGAGAGAGAGTGAGAGAAGGAAGATGGAATCAACTTCTTCCAAGTTTTGATCTGGAGATCCAGTGGTGTTCCATAGTACCAGAGGAGTGTTCCTGGAGCTTGCTGAGGTTGCGCAAGGAAGAAGAAGAGAAACCGGCTTCTTCCTTCCTTCACCAACTCCGGCCAAGGTGAGGATCCCAAACCATCGGTTGTTTGAACCCAAGACCACTAGCAGTAGGTTAGTTAAGTCCTTAGGATGCTTCGTGCAAAGCCCGAGCCCCCATGCACACTGGTTGGCCGGCGGGGCCACACGCTCGCCGGAAACCTAGCCGAGCTCCGCCGCGGTTTTTCTCGGCAACCAGTGGACCAAATCGGGAACCAAAATCATGGGCTTGGACTGTAGGAGATGGGGATCAACTCCACCAAATTTGGTGGAGTTTGATCAAGCCAATCGGTTGCAGAACCAAACCCTAGTTTTTGGAAATTTGCACTTCGGCCGAGCTTGCTGCTCCGGCGCCGGCGCGCCTCCCCGCCGCCGGCCACTTGCCCAGAAGTGTTCCTGGGAGTGAGAGGAGTGCACCCATGCACTTGCATGGAATCCATGCAGCACCAAAGAGGCGCGGCCATGGATGGCCCGAGATTGGACCGAATCATGGTCGCCGGCGCTCCGGCCATCTCCGGCCGGGCTGGGTTGGTCGGGAAGCTTCCTATGGACCATTAGAACATTTCCATCCATGTTGGAGGACTTCAAAGTCCTTTTGGGGAAATTCACCATTAGAGGTGAAGAAGCTCGAAGAGGAGCTTGGCTCCGCCGCGCCGCCGCCGTGCCCTGTCGCCGGGCACAGGCACAGAAAGATTCACAGAGTGTTTTAGCACCCAATTGGTCAAGGCAATTGGTCTCAGGTGCCTTTGGTTGCTGGTCACGAATTACAATGAAAATGGCTCATCTTCTTCCTCGAGCCCGAGCCCAACCTGGGGTTTTGAGCTTGCTCCAAGTTGCTGGAAAAGTTCCTACAACCTGGAGGAACTTATTCCCTCAAGTTTTGTAAGGATTGGTGCTGTGGTTGCTGAGATCAACCTGCAACATGGTGCTGTGTGTGTTGTGTTAAAATGTGCACACCAAGTGTTTGTAGAATTGCCACAAAGAAGAAATAGAGGGATTCAGACTTTGAGCAGAATATGAAACTTGCTCACAAATGTCCCCTGAGCTTGATGCTCACTTCAGATCAAGAAGGATCTGTGTGGACCAGTGTTTGGAGCATTGTGAACTTGTATGTGTGCAAGGTTGTGGATCTGGGTGATCCAGCAGATCTGGGCTGCAACTAGGGCAAGCCCTGGAGTCCTGGCACTGTCCAGAGACTACTTGATTCAGGAAGTTTCATCTGAAGATGAATAGATTTCAAGTTGTGTCAAAACCAAGCTTAAAGGCAATAATTGCTTAAAAACAGTTCTTGGGTCTGTTTGAAATGTTGCAACAGTGTACTCCTGGCTAATTTGGGGTCACTGAACGCGATGCTTGCGTTTATTTTGGGTTTTGATGAGCCGAAGAAACGAAAATGTGTTTCGGCTAGGTTAGAGAAGTAATTCATGGCCCGAAGTTTTCCTCGGGTATTGTGCTGCCACAAATGGGTGAGCACGGTGTTCAGCAAGTCGAATGTCACCTACTGGAGGTGACGACTCGTAAAAATGATTCTCCGTTTAAGAGAACGAGCCAAAACGGGGTTTATTTAGTGTATAAAACACATTAGGATTAAGCCCAAGGGGCTTGCTGCAATTGTAACAATATGGAAAAGTTAGATGAATGCTCTAAAACATTGTTGACCTTTCGGTGGGTTTCCCGGGGTCCTTGAAAAGCTAAATATGCTTAATATTGCGTTAATCGACGAAATGGTCGATTCGCGCTAGTTGCACTTTGAGGATTTGGTAGATCCTGAGTTGTCACCTGGTGTTGTTGTAGGCCCAGTCATCAGGAGCCAGCCCGTGATCCGTCTTGTGGTTATCGCGACCGTCTACCTTCTGGTGGAGTCGTTGTTCCTCCTATATACAGGTGGGTTTATCTTCGGTCCGCGTTTTATCAGGTCGGCCCTATTGGGTGCCGTGGTAGGTCGGACCCCTGTTCTTGGTGTAGCCTGAACCTATGCTTTAGCCTTACTATATGCTTTCATTCCCGCATTCAGTCATTACAGCTATATTGCTTGATTATACTGATGAGCCTTTCGTTATACTCTATTCTTCACTGCATGTTTAGAATAGGAGTTCTAGTCTCAGTACCTGGCGATTTGCATCAGTATCGATATCCCGATGGGGATTTCCTCGGCTTCTCGCCGACTGTCCGGTCTACCGACCATGGATTGAGATTTAGCATTATGATTGCTATTGAGTTATACCTGCTCTTACTACTTGCTTGCATATCAGCACAAAATCCTTACATCTGCATAACCTTGATCCCACAGATGAGCTTTTATTATGCCTTGATTTCCAGCAGTAGTTATACATCATGCTTATATTCCAGCAGTTGCTTGTTTATCATATTGAGATATATCATGCTTTCTTCAGCAGTAGATATGCATTTCCTGGACACATGCCATGCTTGATTGGTCACTAGCATAGTTCTATACCTGTCTCTATTCTTCACCGCATATTTAGAATAGGAGATACTACTTCAGTATGTGGCATGTTATACTTGTATCCCGGTGGGGATTTTCCTCGGCTTCTTGCCGTCTATATGGTCAGTGGACCATGGTTTGAGCATCAGCATTATGATCGCCGTGTTGAGCCCGCTTTCAGTCGCGCACACCGACGGTTTGGCCACCGTCACGGTGTTCTTTACCGGTAGAGAGGTCTGATTGACCCGTGAGCCCTGTGGGGGTTATGATAGCTTGCTGGGTGTCCAAAAGTTGCTTTAGGCCTGAGGCCCCAATGACCAAGAGTGGTTTAGCCTGAGGTCATTATGCTCCATGGCAGTTTAGCCTGAGGCCCTTGTGGCCAAAAGTGGCAATTGATTGGGTATATTCGTGGTACTACCTTTGATGCACCTTCTTGATATTCCTGCTTGTTTGATTACCTGTATTTTCATATCTGTTATAGATTTATCATGCATAGTATGGTTGTGTTATATATGCATACCCTGTTCTATTGATCTATGTTTGATCTTCTTAGATTATTCCTGCATTGATCTTCAGTATATCCTACTTCTGTTTTCGCTTATTATTGTATCCAGTAGGTACGGCTTGCTATTTCCCGGCCCGTCGTGCCCACTGGGATACACTCCGGTGTGTCTCACACCCTCGGGTGACTGTTTTTCAGGTCCTTCGGGTGCGGGGACCTTTGGACGTTCTGTGTGAGGACGCATGGTAGATTTATCCCTGGTAGGATGTACCCATTTTGATTTAGTAAAACATTGCAACTGTATTTCCATTTTGAGTACTGGATGTATTAACTTATGAATCTTGTGGTTGTAATAGAATAGAACTTATTTAGTATAGCTATCTCGTATCTACTCAGATTGACTGTTTCTGTTAGCCGAGCACATATAGGGAAGGCTCTGTTTGATGTACAGAGACTTTTCTATATGTGTGGCGGTCTGTTCACGCCTTGGAGAAATCAAGATTTTAAACTCTGATTTAAAAAAAAAAAAAAAATTTAGACCCACTTTTGAATCTCGGGGCGTGACAAAATACTTACATATTAAATTAAGTTTTGAAAACAAAAGTCTCAAATTTAAGCACATACGGAGTTTTTGTTAGAATTTATTTTATTTTAATTCTGATTTAAAATTTAATTTTGGTCTATGAGTTTTCTGAGTGGCCCAATATCAATAGACTTTACCTAAAAACTTAAAACCTTACTTATCATATGTAATATTTTTGTCCCACATTAAAAACTCATCATATGTGGTAAATATATACATTTCTTATTCTTTAAGGAAATTGATAGGAAAAAAGTGACGGTAAGGCTATTTCTTAAAGACACGCACACACGCACAAGCCGGGCTGGACAGGGTGGGTAGCGGCGTGTGCGATCTTGACTTTGTTCATTTTTTATTTTTTTTTTAGTTGACTTAACCTTGGATTACCCAAGAGTCTTACCTTGAGAAGGCCCTGACGGGCTACCCGAGGGCCTCCTCGGTAAGATCCAACGACTAACCCGAGATGTAGCCATTAGAACCTATCTGCCTTTCGGTTGCTCGAGGCAACTTTGATCTGCTCTATATATGGAGAAGGAAAATGTCACGCCTCGCGGTCGAAACTGCGATCCGGACTCGCCAACAGATCTGCCATCTGTACGGGAATTTTTTCACAGACGAATCGTCTAACCTGCAAAGTCAGATCTATAGCTAAACACGTATCAGAGCTATAAAGAAATAAATAGGTACAGAATCATAAACTGAACATCTGAATATACATACAAAATTCATCTCCCAAAATATAGTACATCAAAATGTCTCAGACTGTCCAGTATCTATACATAAATCCACTAGATATCTCTAACTCTCTCTTAGAATGTAGGGAAGGAAACTACTCGGCCACACCTTTATCTCGATCAGCTGCCTCCGCACGAGCTGAAGCCGGAACAAGTACCTCTGAAATAATTCACCACAGCGGTGTGAGAACTACACCAACACGTAGTTCTCAGTGGGTACCATTATCAAGATCCATGGTATGCCCACTAAGTCTACTGGAGGCAAAGAAATAGGTATACTGAAAAGTAATAAGCTGATGTGAAAACTATCGCTACTACGCCTCAAATGTCATGCTCAAAGGAAAGAAACTCAACAATAAACATACTATGCATCCACTCGCTCACGAGGTGCTCACATCAACCCAATCTAACTGACTGCCATATTTGGTCCAGTCAAGCCTGCGCACCCTAGTGTATCAATGTAAGGTGTCCAATCGGACTATCGCAATACCACGCAATCTGCCTCATCAGGCTCATCATCGCTTCCGGAGCGGCAACTCGAGGGAAGCGACCCCACCGAGGAACAAGCGTGTCACATCTGGCTCAAAAGCGGCACATGCAGGCTATAATATACGATCAAACAGATCGAAAACTCGAATGCTCAACCAACCCTTAATCATGTCGGAGAACCCTCTACGACTCAATCTGACAATGCCCAACCCTCGATCTAGAGTAAACCAGTCGACAACCACGAAGGGCCTGAAAATTCCAGAAGACTGATGCCTACAACCCCAATCAAACAAGAACAGGCTGCAGGTACAGCCTCCCGTAGCTTTCGACCCAACTATGGAAATAGTTCTCTATCTCTCATGACACTAGAAACTCATCCAATAGAGTTATAAAAATCTATTTGGCCCCCAGGCGCGAATATACATGCATCCCAAACTAGCCGGGCCAATCATAATGCTCTCAATGTTTTAAAATAATTTAAAAGCAGAGTTTTGATTAAAACAGTTATATAAATTTTTATGAATGTCCAGATGCATCCCGAATGGTAAGAAAACGTGTAGTCTAGTGTTATATCTTCTCTAGATCATGCTAAAAATATCTGGGGTTCAAGTTTATCATTTAGTAATTTTTTAGGCAACTATCAGATTTTACCAGCTATAACAACAGCTAAGCTAAGCATGCTAAACATGTATATAATAGAACTAGTAGACATTTCATAAAGTTTGGAAGAATTCCAACCCATCTGGATCGTAATCCACAGGCAATAAGAAGCCGATGTAGCGCGGAGTCGCTCTCTGTCAAGAAACAGCCAGAACGGTCCCTCGGCACCAGCTCACGCACCACCTCTGCTAGCAGTCCAATAAATCCTCTAGGAGCTCTCAGCATACTCCAAAAACCTCAAGCAGGGTCCCTCTAGGCTCAGGTCAACACCACAGCCAAGCTTCACCAAGCACCCAGCACGCACACTCCACGCTCCATGTCGCTCCACACAGTGAACGGCAACAACAACTCCAACAACTCCAACAAAAAACCAATGTTGTTCCTCACAGCACAGGAGGAAAAAGGGAGGAAGAAATCAACTCCAACTCACCAAAAATCCACAAATCTCAGTCAAGAACCAAATTCGAAAAAATCCGCAAAAACTCGGAAAAGCACAGTACTCACCTCTGAGCTCCGATTCCTGCGCGCAAGCTCCAATCCAAGCTCTCCTCAACAGGACAAGCTCTCCCCCAAAATTCGAAGCTTCGCGCCGAAGAAAATCCACCAATCCCACAGTGGAAGATTCCCTGGTGAGCTCCCCAGGGCGTCAATGGTGGTCTGCTGCTGAGGGAGGAAGAAGGAGAAAAAAAAGATGGAGGATATGGAGAAGATGAAGTAGATGGTGATGGTGATGGGATATATAGACCAACACTCTCCCATACGCAGGCATCCACGTGTGGCCCTGCAAGTACTCCATCACGTCACGGGGTAAAAAACTCCGCGGAACAACCAGCAACACTAACTTGTCTCGCGGAGAAAATCAAGTTTCGGGCGCCCTAAAACTAGGACCGGGCGCCCTAAATTACGACACAGTAACTCTCAGGCGCCCCCGACCACCCGTTCCGTTATAGTAGAGAGCCCAAAATCTCGGCACAGTGTCGGATCCACTCCTCAGTCCTGCGGGTGCCCTCTCCAAGGGTCTGGTGCTATAGTGCAACATCATATATCTCACCATCAGCAATAAATCTGAAGAAATCTCAGCCATCCAATCCTCGGGTCTACTACAGTAACTTTTGGGCGCCCGCACCTGAGTTCCGAAAGTTTCGGGCATTCGAAACATTTCCTACGGCACCCAGAAACCCTGAAACAGTCAGTTTCAGCTATTTTGCGGTCCCGAATTCGTTTTTCGCGCTATTTTCGCATTCAACGGCACTCACACTAACCAAGCATCTCCAGATGCTCACATGGGCTGTCACGTCCCGAGATTTAAAACCCGGTCTAATTTTTCTAAAAAAAAAATCAGAGTGTAACAAAACATGGCATAAACAGATCGCCACATGTATAGATAATTCTCTGTCCAATCGGACAGAGTCTCCCCTATACATGCACGGCTAGGCAAGTACAATAAGCACAATCAAAGTCTAACTATCATAAATTAAAATTATCATAAATTAAAACTAAACAAGATATATAAACTCCACTACAATAGTTCTAAACAACTACTAAATGTCAGATAACATCAGAATAGTACTTAACCACAATCCTTTAAACATCATATATGATCTTAAATATAAACAGGAAAGATCATCAGAGGGACAGCTCTATCGTAATCGGCTCACCGGACCGTCCCGACATCTCACCACCCGACGGACCTGAAATGGTGGTCACCCAAAGGGTGTGAGATACAACATACAATGTATCCTAGTGGGTACGATGAGCCGAGAAATATCAAATCGTACCTACTGGTATACAATAATCTGCGGATAGTAATAAGTCAATGGATAAAGGCTAATATATGAAAGAATGACTGTAAATAATCAGAATCATAATGCTGAGCAAATATGGGTACAAATGTAATAGCAAGCAATGCTGGAATAACATCAAGTAAACTATGCGTCAATGAAGAAAATACAGGAAGTACCCAATCGATGCCACTATTGGTCACGAGGACCTCAGGCTAAAGCCACTGTCGGGCACCTATCAGGTTGACATAACCCCGCACCAACAGGTACTATCTGGGGGCTGATGGGTCATCCTATCGACCACTTTACCGCTAAAGAACACTGTGATGGTGGCCAAACCGTCAGTGTACGTGAAGTACGGCGGTGCGTGGCAATCATATGCTAATGCTCAAGCTCGTGGTCTAAAGACCGGGTAGTCGGCAACTAGCCGAGATCCTAATATGGATGTAGATGTCTGTATATCAATCATAGGTCATCTCATGCAAATATGGAATATAAGAACATGTATATCGAAGTAAAAGCAATATAATGACCAAGCAGGCATGATAAGTCCAAACATATGCTATTGTACTGATATCTATTTGATGACCAAGCAATCATGATATATGTCCAAGTGAAATCGAGTAATAAGCAGTCAATGAAAGTAAAGCTCAAACAGAATCAGGGTTAGTATGAAAAATAGGAGTCCGACTAACTATAGTACCCAGAGGGCCGAAGTGATAAAATCCGGACTGAAGATAAACCCACCTTAGTGTAGACAGTCCCGAAGCCTGCTGGACTACTGGGGTGCTGGTGCTGAACTGCTGGGCCCTGAACAATAACTCGTATCAGTAACAGACTCACTCATACCCAACCCGACAACACTACAATGTTAGAACAATTAAACAGTGGATTTCCCCAAGTCCCGGTTTCTATCGTATTTTTCGGAGATCCACTAAACGACCAACTATGACCCGAATAGAGTCTACAAGTTTCCCAACGTGATGAAACTTCATACACTGATATGAAATGACTCATTTAAGATTTCTAAACAGCCAAAGACTACTTTGCGAAAATCTATGTTCGATCGGAGCCATAATTACTTTAACACTTCCGAAAAGGCCGATTTTGGCTCCGGAAGCCACCGACGCGAAAAGAAGGCCACTGGACCAGCCAGGACAGCGCCGGAAATAACCAGGGACAGGTAACAATGTTTACTAACCATTCAAATATCTCGAATTACGCGAACTCGCGCCGAAAGCCGTTAAACCGACGATTTCGCCGATTTAGGGTTCGTTAACCGATTCCTGCTCAACGAAGACCATCGGATCTCTAACGAAAAGTTTAAAGATCATATATACACTGCCTGAAATAACCCATGAAGTCACAATTGCATTTAACTCGCTAGGGTTTTCTAAAATTGCATAAATGCACTCAAATTTTACCGGTTTCGACCCGTTCACAAAATCCGAGGGGTTTTAACGTAAACCGAAAGCACTAGTAGATGGGCCTCGACGTAAATAAACCCGTGCTCATTGTTTGGAGGCGGCACGAAGCCCGAAAACAACATTGGGTCCTTAAATACTAAGTCTACTAGAACTTAGATTGCAAGGTTAACCTAACTACTCATTCCAACCAACAAATAGCATGAGCATCATGATCAGTAAGATAAACAGAGTCGAGGGCTCACCTTCAGAGCGTCGCAGACCCGCTGGAAAGATCGCCGGAGCAAGGTGGCCAAGAACCCTTCTTGCTAGAGCTCGGTTTGGCCGAGCCTTGCTCAGCTCGGGTTCAATCCGCAACCAGGGACAAGCAGCAGCTGGAAGAGGTTCCCAGAGGTGGTTCGGTCACCACCACACCCAATTCCGGCGGCCCCGTGCGGTGGTTGGCCGAAAAATCCTTCTTGCAGCCACATTGAGAGCAACCATGGAAAGTTAATAAAATGATCATACTTAATCCATGCAACGGCATAGATGGACTATACTCGACAAAATAAGACTACCTGAGTGGTTAGCCGGCGGCTGGAAGCGGCGGCGACGGCTGGGTGACAAGCTCGGGCAAGCTTGGTGCTTTAACGGCGGATCCTCAACCGCGGCCTTCGAGGTCCATGCAAGTGCATAGGATGTCTCCTCTTGGTGTGATGGAGCTTCCCAGGGGTATGACCGGTGGTGTGGGGCAGCTGCTTTGCCGGGCGGTGAAGCTCGGCCAAGAGGGAGATGACCGAAACTAGGGCTTCCTCGCGCGGGCTTGATCCTTGTCCGATGCTCCCCAAATTTTGTGGAGAGCACACAGTCGACCAAAAGAAGCCTCCCAACGTCTCTGATCGGGTTTCCAATGGTCGGATGAAATCCCCGCGCAGATCTGGCCACAATTAGGGTTCCAGCGTCCAAGATGCTCCCGTCGGTTAATCGGAGCACGGTAGTACACAGGGCTTCACAGAGATGATCCGCACGACGTCAGCAGAGGACTGGAGGGGTTCAAGGGGCAACAAAAACGAAGAAAAAAGAGAGCCTACCTCGCCGAAGCCAAGGAAGAAGAAGAAGATCTCCACCGGCGGCGCGCGGCGGAGCTAGGCGTCGGGGTTCCTCAGCTCAAGTCTCCAAGGCACAGAGATGTCTCCAGATGCGGTCTGGAGCAATCCAAGCCTCCTTGCTGCTTTCTTATCCAACCTAACCCGAGATCGAAGCTTTTCTTTGCTTCTTCTTCTTCTCCGGCGAGGAGAGGCGGCGGCTGGTGACGTAATCGACGAGGAAGAAGCAGAGGGACACGAAGGGTTTAGATAGATGCGGCTGGGTGCTAGGGTTCTGGGCTCTAGGGTTTCAAAAGAACCCTAATACAATTATATATACATATGGAACAAAATGCATTTTGCCCCCTCATCTCTTGGTATTTAGACCTAGGTCCTTCACAGGGATAGAGTTTTGCACTTAAGTCCCTCTCCATGAATTTGCATGGAATTCAGAGCATAAAATATAGGGTCATTCATGCAAAATATAGTATTTTTCACTGTTTTTCACATTTTTCGAGGCATACGAGTCGCCAAACGGAAAAATTGACTTCGCCACGACGTCCGGCTCGACGAAACCTATCATGTAGCAATTTTTGTTCGTCGACTAAAAGTCCGAATAAAATCCAGATCTATCTTATACTACAAAATTCACTATTTGGCACGCTTTTCGAGGCTCTAGGGCCGTCAAACGTAAATTTTGATCGCGTCATTGCGCTCAGATCGATGAAACTATTAAAATCGACTACTTGGATCGTCGGATTCGGATTCCGAGCGGTCGAGTGACCAATGTTAGCCGAAAAATCCCGTAAAAATATAAGGTTACTATTCACTTAAGTCATCCACTATTCAACTGTATAAATTTATACAGTCGTCGAAAACCACTGAAACCTTTTTGAACTTGATTTCTTTATTTATTTAAATTAAAATATCTCGATTATTACATCACTCCCACCTTAAAAGAAGTTTCGTCCCCGAAACTTAAATACAACTAAGAATCAAATAAATGAGGAAAACGCTCCAGCATATCAGACTCGCGCTCCCAAGTGGCTTCGCGTTCCTCGTGATTCTCCCATTGTACCTTCACGTAGGGGATCGTCCTGCTTCTTAGTTTCTTCTCGTCCCGTGCTAGGATCTTCAAAGGAGCTTCATCATAGCTCAGATCCTCACGAAGTTGGACAGCTGTTGTCACGCCCCCGGGGGTTTTTGAGTCTATCAAAGCGGAAACTTGCGTGTATTATTTTTTTTTTCTTCTTAACAAGGTAATTAAAACCTCGTCCCCGGTGCGTGCCAGACCGCCACATACACAAATTCTCTCTGCCCACGGACAGAGTCTCCTTTGTATATGCGCGGCGTCTCGTTTACAACAACAAACATCAACCATCAACCATACAATAGATATACGTCGTCAAACGGAGTACAGTAGTTTAACTAATGTTTAAAAGACTGGTGTCCACTCGACACCTTGTTGTTTTATTTTCAAGCAGAATACTAAAGCGGCATCAGTGTTTAGAAAGGATAAAGCCACGGTTGCAAAACCCGTGCCCACACGGCACTTCGTTTTGAGAAAACGTTTTCGAAATCATTTGGTTTATCTTGAAAACATGCCGCGTATGAAAACATCACTAAAAGCATCAAAGTATAAATGTACACCTCATCCACAGCACTAAGTAATACATGTCCACGACTAATACGATCCACAAGCAAATTAATTAAATAAGGCATAAGGGAAATGAGATAATAAACCCAAGTATCTGACTACGGTCCTCGCGACGCAGTCTCACCGCCCTCCCGGCTAACACACCTCGTAACACCTGTCACGAAGTGGGTAATGTCAGTGACAAACAAAGTAGATGTCTAATAACAATAAGGAATAAGGAGCAAACCGAAAACACCGGAACCTTTCGCTAAAACCCTGCACATAATTAAGCTGGGCCACAACCCCAGATTTATCAATTAAGTTGGGCACCAACCCCAGAGTCCCTGTCGGGGAGACTAAAGTCTCCCCTCGTGCGCAAACACCTCTTTGATGCATTTAACCTCTTCGCGGTGCTGGTGTGCTATTTTCAGCGGGCGCGAAGAGGTCCTCACGGCACCCACCCCTTTGTGAGGTACACGGGTCAAATAGAGACCACTTCTCCGGAAAAGTACACCCATGCGGAGGCAAATCCGCCTGTGTACGTGCAGCATCCGAAAACGGATTTGCCAAGATCGGCGTGTAGTGAGCACCGCGACCGTAGCCGCTTCAATTGTTAGATAAAACACAATTATGCGAAAGGTTAAACTGTCCATCTACTTTGTTAGATAAATTAAGAGAACTTTAATGACGATAGATGCACTTACTGCACTTGTTGCACTTATCGCAACCGTACCCACCTATTTGAAGAGGAATCGGAACACCTGAATCCTTCGCGCACCCCCGCTGCGCACTTGGACCTAAAGAAAAGTCCGCAAGGATAACTATAGTCAAAAACGTGTACTAACATCCGGAAACAAAAGACCCAGTTTATTCTTTTTGACGGAAAAGTCCAACACCGCCCGGGTTGACGAAACGGAAATCCCACGCCGCCGTCGTCGTCCGCCGGAACCCCGCGCGGTTCGGAACCGCGCGGCGCGTCTCCGCGGCGACGCCCCCGCGGCGCGGTGCCCGCGTGGGTGTTTCCCGTGCGGCGGCCGCGCGGTGCCCACGCGGGTGTTGCCCGTGCGGCGGCCGCGCGGTGCCCGCGCGGGTGCGGCCCCGCACGGCGCCCGCGCGGTTGCGGGTCCGCGCGGGTGCCGCTCGCGCGGCAGCCGCGCGGCGCCCGCGCGGTGCCCGCACGGTTGCGGGCCCGCGCGGGTGCCGCCCGCGCGGTTGCGGGTCCGTGCGGCAGCCACGCGGCGCCCGCGCGGTTGCGGGTCCGTGCGGCGCCCGCGCGGTTGCGGGCCCGCGTGGCAGCCGCGCGACGCCCGCGCGGTGCCCGCACGGTTGCGGGTCCGCGCGGGTGCCGCCCTTGCGGTTGCGGGTCCGCGCGGCAGCCGCGCGGCGCCCGCGCGGTGCCCGCACGGTTGCGGGTCCGCGCGGGTGCCGCCCGTGCGGCAGCTGCGCGGCGCCCATGCGGTGCCCGCGCGGTTGCGGGTCCGCATGGGTGCCGTCCGTGACTCTCCTCCGCGCGATGCCCTAGCGGCACCGCGCGCCTCCGCCGTCCGTTCCGTGCCCTAGCATGATGACGACGACGGCGACGGTGACGGATACGACGGAGAAACCAAGAAACCAAGAACTCAAACAAAAGAGACGACGGAAAAATCCCAAATAAATTATAACAATTATTTTACTAACCGAAGATCGACGGGAAGGTTGTCCGGTCGCGTTCTTGCCTTCGGTTCGGTGTCCGGGAAGATCGGGCTCCTTCTCTTTCTCCTTTCCCTTTCTTCCGGCTAGGGTTCCGTCTTTTCTTTTCTTTTTCTCTTCTCACCGATTAGGGTTTTTATTTCTTTCTTTTCTTTTCTTTCCGATAATCGGGATCCCTTTTATAGCTCGTATTAAATCTTTAATTAATTCTCTTTTTAATTAGTACGTAAGAGAATTCTATTTTCCCTCATGGATAATTAATTAACTAATTAATTATCCCCTACGAGATAACCCACCTTATCTCTAACGGGTGCAAGATATTTTGCACGGATTCTGATGCATGACTTAATCACCGTATCACTAGGAATTCCGTTCCGGGAGATCCCGATATCGGATTTCAGATCCGATCGCACCGTTGGCTTTCTTTTTCCGCGCTCTATCACAGAAAAATACCAGCACCTCACAATGGCCAACTTTTAAGAATTGAATAATTTTATTTCACTTAAAGGCTTAAATGACTATATGTAAGTCAAAAATACCCCGAAAGGCCGGATCACTACAGCTGTGGGGCTAATAACGTGGGAAGGATCTCTAATGTACTTCCGGAGGATAGAGACGTGGAACACATTGTGCACACAGGCAAGATTGGGAGGAAGAGCCAGTTGATAAGCCACAGGACCAATGTGCTCGAGTATCTCAAAAGGACCCACAAACCGGGGACTTAGCTTGTTGCAAATCCCAAATCGTTTGATTCCTCTAGTTGGCGACACCTTCAGCAGGACATGATCACCAACTTAGAACTCCAAATCACGATGTCGTTGGTCCACATAACTTTTCTGTCTACTATGCGCAGTCAATAATTACTGTCTTGCCACTCGCACCCTGGCTTCAGCATCCTCAATCAATTCTGACCCGATAATACGGCGTTCACCGACGTCATCCTGGCAGATCGGGGACCGACATCGACGCCCATATAACGCCTCATAAGGAGCCATACCAATACTCGACTGATAACTGTTGTTATAGGCGGACTCCACCGAAGGAAGATATCGGTACCAGCCGTCTCCATACTCCAATACACACACTCGTAGCATATCCTCCAAAATCTGAATGACTCGCTCAGACTGCCCATCACTCTACGGGTGGAAAGTAGTGCTAAAATTCAGCTTGGTGCCTATAGACTCTTGTAGATTCTTCCAGAACTGAGACACAAAATGAGTGTCCCGGTCCGAGACGATCGACACTGGGACGCCATGAAGTCGAACAATCTTATCAATATAAAGCTGAGCAAGTCAATCCCTGGTCCAAGTCGTGTGAATAGGCAAGAAGTGGGCCGACTTGGTGAGTAGATCCACAATAACCCATATGGCGTCATGGCCTCGCTGAGATCGAGGCAGACCGGTGACAAAATCCATGGTGATCTGCTCCCACTTCCACACTGGCACTAGAAGTGGTTGTAGTTTTCCTGCCGGTCGTTGATATTCAGCTTTCACCTGTTGGCAAACCAGGCACTGTGCTACATGATTCACCATATCAGCCTTCATTCCAGGCCACCAATAGTGCTACTTCAGATCTCTGTACATTTTGGTTCCACCGGAATGTACCGTATACAAAGATCTATGTGCCTCAGTAAGTATCTCCTTCTTCAAATCGTCACCCTCCGGAACACACCAACGACCCCTAAATCAAATTGAGCCATCAGCATGCAACCGGTAGTCGTTAGTCTGTCCCAGAGTAATCAACTCACGAATCTTCTAGAGAGAATGATCCGACTGCTGTCCCTCCTTTATGTGATCCAGTAAGGTAGGCTGCACTACCATCGCTAAAAGTCGAGCAGTCGATCCAGCTGGAACAACCTCCAACTCCAATCTTTGGAACTCAGCCACCAAGCGATCCTGCTCGGTGATCATCAAAAGCTCAGCCGACACATGCTTCCGGCTCAGAGCATCGGCCACCACATTCGCCCGACCAGGATGATACTGAATGGTCAGGTCATAATCCTTCAGGAGCTCAAGCCATCGCCGTTGCCTCAAGTTCAACTCTTTCTGGGTAAAGAGATACTTATGGCTTTGGTGATCGGTATACACCTCGCAATGAACGCCATAGAGATAGTGCCTTCATAATTTAAGAGCAAAGACCACTGCAGCGAGCTCCAGATCATGAGTAGAATAGTTCTGTTCGTAGGGCTTCAGCTGTCGAGAGGCATAAGCTATAACTTTCTCCTTCTGCATCAAGACACAACCCAAATCGATCCGAGAGGCATCGCAATATACGACATAATTCTCGCCTTGAATCGGTAGAGTCAGAACTGGCGCCTCGGTCAGAAGTCGCTTCAGCTCATCAAAAGCAAGCTGGCACTCAGGAGTCCACACGAACTTCTCTTCTTTCCTGGTCAAACGGGTCATCGGAGAGGCAATTTTGGAAAACCCCTCGACGAACTGCCTGTAATAGCCCGCCAGACCAAGAAAACTGCGCACCTCTGTTGCATTGGTTGGCTGAGGCCATTCTTTAATGGCTTCAATCTTCTTTGGATCCACTTCAACTCCATCTTCAAAAATAATATGCCCAAGGAATGCAACCTCTCGTAGCCTAAAGTCGCACTTCTTGAACTTTGCATATAAATTGTTCTCCCTCAATACTTGGAGAACCTGTCGCAAGTGGTCTCGATGCTCCTCGTCACTCCTCGAATAGATAAGAATATCGTCGATGAAAACCACGACGAAACGATCAAGGAAGGGTTTGAAAACCTTATTCATCATATCCATGAAAGCTGATGGGGCATTAGTGAGCCCGAACGGCATCACGGTGAACTCGTAGTGGCCGTATCTAGTCCGAAAGGCGGTCTTTGGAACATCCTCCGCCTTGATTCGCAATTGATGATACCCCGATTGCAGATCGATCTTAGAAAATACCACCGACCCTTGAAGTTGGTCGAACAGATCGTCAATCCGTGGAAGAGGATATCGGTTCTTGATGGTAACCTTATTCAGCCCACGATAATCGATGCAGAGTCGAAGGCTACCATCCTTCTTCTTCACAAAGAGCATAGGAGCGCCCCAAGGAGACACACTGGGTCGTATGAAACCCAATGCCAATAGATCATCAAGCTGCGTCTTCAGCTCCTTCAGTTCCGCAAATGCCATGCGATACAGCGCTCGTGAAATAGGTGAGGTGCTATGAACCAAGTCGATGACGAAATCTATCTCCCGCTTGGGAGGCATCCCCGGAAGCTCAGTGGGAAAAATATCGGGAAACTCTTGTACCACAGGTATATCCTCGATCCTCCGAGTCACCATAAGGGTGTTGACAATCATGGCAAGATATGCCACACACCCATTCTCGATACGTTGAATAGGCGATACAAAGCACATCCCCAAATATGCCGAAGGCTCGAACCCAGAATAAATCTACTCCGCCTCACTAAGCGGAGCTAACGTCAGCCTCCGAAAAGTGCAATCGATCGTGGCCCGGTACTTAGTCAACCAATTCATCCCCAAAATAACGTCATACTGACGAAGTTTGAGGACAAATAGAGTAATGGGAAAACTCCTTCCGCTTAAACGGACAGGGCATTGTCGGAACTACTCATCAATAAGAATGCTATGACCTAGAATCTCCACCCAAAATCGGTGTCTAGTAGGCTGAACGGTGAGACCGTGAGTGGTGACAAAATGGGTAAAGATGAAAGAATGCGAGGCTCCCGTATCAAATAAAGTCCTAGCCTGACTACCAAAAATAACAGTAGTACCTGCCAGGTTCTCCTCCGGAGTAGGCTCGCCTTGAGTCAAGGCGTAAACGCGTCCACCAGATGTCTGACGCGCTCCCGCAGGTGGTGGAGGAAGAGGGGGACGCCCAGAAGAAGCAGAGCTAGGCGTCGGTCCCTGTCGTCGGGGTGGAGCTGCAGGTGCAGAAGCGGTAGTCTGCGCAGGTGCAGATCCCTCCGGGGTGGAATTCCACATATAATATGTTGCAATATTGTTATGAATATAGAAATATTTTATCTATTTTTTGCAATGAGAGAATGCAACATAATCCCATAACTAATGAAGAATGAGATATTAGTCAAATTCTTATGACTTTTTTACAATCATTTTATGAATCAACCAAATTTTTGTTCGGTGTATATTATCCTACTTCATATCATTTTCTTAATCAAATTTTACTTATGAGTTGTCATTTTGGTAAATATAGAAATTCTTCTGTTTTATCTCAAATTATTTTTTTCATGGAATCCAAATTTAAAGAATATTGAAAAGAAATTTTCATTGTATGTCTTTTGGCCTTTGTAATGGGTCCTAGAATTAAATTAAATGGAGTAGAAATTGCCCTTACAAAATATAATGAAATTTTGGAAATTAATTTAACAAATTATTCAAGTGAAAAAAATATTTTTCAAATAGTATATAATTCTTTATATCAAATGTATAGTATTTATGCAGCTGTTTCGGATAGTAAGCAACCATATTCTTCACAATTATAAAGCAGTAGCAGTAATATGTAATAATCGAGATATTTTAATTTAAAATCAATAAATAAGTCAAGTTTAAAAAAAAAAAAAAAAAGGTTTCAGAGGGTCTTGACGACTGTATAAATTAATACAGTTGAAATAGTGGATAACTTAAGGTGAATAGTAACCCCTGACTTGAATTCCCTTCGGCCAACGTCGGCCGATCGATGGTCTGGAGTCTGAATCTAACAATCCAAGTAGTCGATCTTAACGGTTTTATCGATCTGAGTGCAATGGCGAAATCGAAATTTAGGTTTGACGGCCATAGAACCTCGAAAAGCATGCCAAACTATAAATGTCGCAGTATAAGATGGATTTACATTTTATCTTGGACTTAAAGTCAACGAACAAAAATCGCTACTCGATAGGTCTCGTTGAGCCGGACGTCGTGGCGAAGTCCGTTTTTCCGATTGGCGACTCTTATGCCTCGAAAAACACAAAAAATAGTAAAAAGTATAGTATTTTGCATATATGACCCTATATTTTATGCTCCGAATTCCGTGCAATTTCATGGAGAGGGACCTAAGTGCGAAAGTAAAGTTCTGTGAGGGACCCAGCTCTTAATAATAGTTGTAGAGGGGGTAAAATGCATCTTGTTGCATTATGTATAAAATAGCATTAGGGTTCTTCTTTGAAACCCTATATCCATAACCCTTGCACCCAGCCAACAACTTCGACCCCTCCATCTTCCTCTGTCTCTCTCCCAGGCGTTACGCAGCTGGCCGCCGCTGCACCTCGCCGGAAATAGGAGAAAGATCAAGAAAGAAGCTTGATCTCGGGTTGGGTGGAGAAGAAAGCAACAAGAGGACTTGGGATTGCTCCAGACCACATCTGGAGTCGTCTCTGTGCTTTGGAGACCTAACCCGAGGAACCCCGACACCTAGCTCCGCCGCGCGTCGCCGGTGAAGGTCTTCTTCTTCTTCCTTGGCTCCGGTGAGGTAGGGTTCTCTTCTTCTTCATTTTTGTTGCTTCGTGGACCTCTCCGATCTTTCTCTGACGTCAGGAGGATCTCCTCTATGAAGCCCCGAGCGCTGCCGTGCTCCGGTTAACCGGCGGGAGCAACCTTGTCACCGGAACCCTAATTTTGGCCGGATCTACGCGGGGACTTCATCCGACCGTTAAGAATCTGATCAGGCACATTAGGAAGCTTCCTTTGATAATCTGTAAGCTCCTCAAAAAATTTGGGAAGCATCGGTTGAGAATCAAGCCCGTTCGGGCAAGCCCTAGTTTCGGGCTTCCTTGTCTTGGCCGAACTTCACCGCCCGGCGCCGCCGCTGCCCCACACCACCGGCCACACCCCTGGGAAGCTTCACCGCACCAAGAGGAGCAATCTTGTGCATGTGCATGGACCTCGAAGCCGGTGGATGAAGATCCGCCATTAGAGCACACAAGCTCGCCGTGCTTCGTCGCCCAGCCGCCGTCGCCGCTTCCAGCCGCTGGCTGACCACCCAGGTAATCTTCCCTCGTCGAGATTAGTCTGTCTATGCCTTTGCATGGATCCTATGAGCTTTGTCCACTGAGTTTTCCCATTGCTGCACTTAGGGTGGTCGCAACAGGGTTTCTCCGGCCAACCAACGCACGGGGCCGCCGGCTTTGGGCGTGGTGGTGACCGTACCACCTTTGGGAACCCTACTTGACTGCTTTTGTGTGGTGACCTAGATCTCTACAGGGCTTTTACAGTGTGACCAGCAGCTTCTGGAGGCCTATGTGGCGTGTCGGCGGTGTTTCCGCACCAATTTGGACACAAGTGATGGACTTCCACTACAACAAAATAGACTTTTTTGTGGCAATTTAATAGCGGCAATTATGAAATTGCCGCTATTAAATAATATCTAATTATATTTTAGTGGCAATTATTTTAACTTTATATTTTTACCGACGAATAATTCTATGTTAAATATATGGGTGTTTTACCTAATTTTTTAAAGTAATTTTAAGTTCAAAAATAATTTTTGAAAAAATTTATTTAATAAGTGATTTTGATTTCTAAAATCAGTTTTTTAATTTTAAGGTCTAAAATCAAAACAACTAAAACCTATTTTTTGAAATTTGATTCTAATTTTGGACTCAAATTTTAAATTTTTATTTTAATTTTATATTCAAAATTTAAAATTTAACTTTTAAATTTAAAATTTAAAATTTTTAAATTTAGATATTAAAATTTAATTTTAAATCTCAAATTTAAAATTTTAAAATTCAAAATTTTAATTTTCAAATTTAAAAGTTAAGATAAAATTTAAAATTTAAAAATTCAAAATTTAAAAATTTTAAATTTTAAATTTTAATTTTCAAATTATAAATTTTAAAATTTAAAATTTAAATTATCAAATTTTAATATTCAAATTTTAAAATTTTAGATTTTAAAATTTTAACCCTAACCCTAATTAACCTGAACCTATCCACTCTCCCCTGCATGCTCGAGCTCGAGCTCCCCACCTCCAAGCTCCAGCTCCAGCTCGATCCCCACCTCCGAGCTCACGCGAACTCCCCACCTCACGCGTTCCGCGCGAACTCGAGCTCCAGCTCTCCGAGTTCCTCTTCTTCTTCGCTCCTCCGCCACTCCCTCTCTCTCTCTCTCTCTCTCTCTCTCTCTCCCCCACTGCGTCGACTACTCCCAAGCAACGAAGTGCGAACGAAACCCTAAGGTACTACCTCTATTTCTCTTCATCTGCAAGGATCCGATCTCGTTTCCACCCTAAGAATTTGATCTCTCTGCCCCTCCCTCTAATTTGAAGGATCTGATTCCGCACTAAGAATTTCATCTCTCTTCCTCGATTGGGTTCTCAATTTGAATAGGTGTTGATCTCGATCTTAGTCTCTGTTGTTGATTTGAGATCGAGGATTCCTGATTGAGTAAACATCTCGCAAGTTCCTCTTTGTGATCCTTTCTCTGGTTCCGATAAGTAAGTTTTGATCTAAAAAAAACTCGAGACGATTCTTTGAAATGAACTAAGTTTGATGTTGTTACTCCTGTTATTCATGATCAGTTTGCTGCCCGAAGCTAAGAGTGGGTAATTTGGGGAAATTTTGCATTTAGAGGAGGTGGGTTTGAGTGTTGCTATACCTATTTTCATATTTGATTTTGATTTCAATATTGAAGTAACTTTCTATAATGCTCCTAGTTTCACTTTCTAGTACATATATATATATATATATATATATATATATATATATATATATATATATATACATATATATATATATATATATATATACATATATATATATATATATATACATATATATATATATATATATATATACATATATATATATATATATATATACATATATATATATATATATATATATATATACATATATATATATAGTTCTAGCTGATTTTGGAGTCCGTGCACACATGCATTTGGGCAATTCTAAGGGGATCAACATTTGGGATATTTCATCACGCTTGCTAAGATCTGTGTTATCGTTTTTTTTTATCAACTAATTTAGCAATAACTTGTTTGTACACATGCAGATTCTTGTTGTACCATTTTATGATGGCATCTTCAAATTAAGCTTGTATGTTATGATGTTATAAGAAAATTAAGATATTTTTTGTACTATCAACTTATTGTATGGGACAGTTAGATCATCTGAAATAAAACAGTTCTATCCATTGTTGCTAAAAACAATTTTGTTCTGTAAGCTTAGTTTGGATAACAAAGTTTGACAAGTGTTTGCAGGATGCTTTTCTAATGAACTTTTAAACCAAAAGCAGGGAAGTCTAATTTCTACATGTTTTCTTTAATTCTTTCTCCTCCCATCAAATTACTTGTAACTGACTAGGTATAAACACAAATGATTTAGTTGAAATACGGTTAAGAGTTTGGGATAGTTGTGCGATGTATCCTTCTGTAACATTTGAATATTACCTGCTAAATTTGTTCCATACATATTCTCTGGCGTGTTCAATCGCTTAGAATTTGAGAAATACCATAGCCAATTAGGCATAAATAAATAAATAAATGAGAGCTTGGCTTTTTTTCCTTTCTTAGAAAACTGTTTTCTCTTGCTTAGTTACTTTCATGAAGCATATGTGTTATACATTAGTTGTGAGAAATTTTGAATGAGTATTCATGAGCATTTTCTGATATGTTATTAATACTTAGATTTCTATGTTTTATGTGAACAGCTTGAGAAAGTAGTTGGTGAATGTTCTGGTGATATAGACTGGGGACGTTCTTTTTTCTTGAATTTAATTGCTCATACATCTTTCACCATCATAGTTGCTATTTGCAGGTACTTTCTATCTAGCTCCTTTTGATGTGCATCACTTAATGATGCGTTCCTCCTCTTTTTTTTCATTGCAACTAGATAACTTTAACTGCTAAATGTATCAGAAAACCTACTGCTTTCATATGGATAGATTTATTCTTTGTAAATATTTTTTTGCAGTATTCAAGATCTTCGTAAACATCAAAATGGCGACAATACATCATTATCTCCTATATACAAGGTAAACACAGAACTTTTTCTTTTATTTTCGCATTACTCTTTCTAGAATAGTAGAATGTAATTTTCTTGCACGAGTTGGATAATGCCTTTATGCTTTATATTTTATTTTTGAGTTGTCCTTGTGAGCTTTGTTGTTGTTCTGATCCTTGCATATATGTTGTCCTAGTCCCTTCTCTAAAATAAATTAGATGATTTTTTTCATTTCGTCAACCAGGATGCTATAAAATAGGCTAGTCTAATTTAAGTGTTGTTATTTTCAAAAACACATACTCTGCATATGCACAGATGCTTTGGGATTATTTGATGAGTAATTAACTATTTAACTCGCATAGATATTCTTTTTTTTGAACAATGGCGTGCTTGTAACTTGCATAGATATCATTGATTTTTTCATTTAACTTTACAGATTAATTAACTCAATTAATCTGGAAAGTTTATTTCTGAGAAGTTATGTTTGCACTAAGAATAGAGCTGCACAAAAGCAGAGAGGGATTAAGCATGATCTTGCTTCAGAACTTTGTCCATATAAAAGATTACTTTGTATTAATAAATCATCATTGCTTATATTATGTTAAGATATCTAAGTTGATTTACTATTTAATTTGCGAAAAAATTACGCTGAAAAAATGTTTAATATAATAATAGTTCACAAAGGCTAAAAAAAATGTGATGGTAGGGAGATCTAATAAAAAATAAAATAAAAATTTGGAGACCTGTTTCTAGAAGACTTGTAAATTTATTATTATTGGAGAGGAATTCATTAGTTCTCACCTAACTTCAAGTTGGAATTAGCAGAAATTGAAAATTAATTAATGTCTATTTTCTCGTCTCTTTTGCGTTGTACGTTCATCTATTTCTTTGTGTAATCTATTTGCAGGCAATTCCTTTTCTTGTGGGGTGCTCAGCATGCTTGAGGAACTTTCTAAATCTTTTCTGTGAGCTCTCTTGCTCTCCAAATCAAAGCCTTTTCATCAATGTGACTTCTATTGCAGAGGTCCGCCTTTATGTTCTTTTGAGCCACTTTTATCTTGTATAACTTCTTATTCCGCATACTGCTTGATAAAAATTGTCATTTTCTTCGTCATGCAAAGTGTTTTTCTTTGACCATTTTTTTCAGTTAAAAGTTCCTATCTTTTTCTTAGCTTTTCTTGCTTCCCCTCCTTTATCCTGCTTTCCTACCTCCCAGTAAATTCCTCTTGTATCCAAATTATGGTTAAATCATTGCTAGATGAATTATAAGTGAAACTATATTTTATAATTTTCACCTTCTTCTATTGGTTGTAGGTCAATAATACTATGACTGTTGATGGCATAGATTTCTTTGTAACCAGTGAGTACGGGGAAGAGTTATAAAACTCATGCAAGGATGTGAAGTTTGGGACTATGAACACTCTTTCAATGGAGTTTATTGGTGCATCTGCTCAAAATTACAGAGGTGAGAGGGTGCCAGTGATTTTTCTAGTATCTGAATGGTCAAGTGATTAAGAGATGAGGGCTAAAAGATGTCCGGGCTATCGCTACTGGTATAAAATAGATGATCATATGATTTTTTGTTGGAATTGCATGCGTAATACCAAACAATGATATGAACAATTATCCTTACTGATTTCAAAGTAGTGAATCTACAAAGACTGGCCCTGTGCCTATGAAATTTCTATATAATCTGCATGCCCAGTTGCATCAACATATGTTGTAAGTCTGTTTTGATGTAAATATGATGCTCACAGTTATTGGCTCTTTTCTCTATTTCCCACGTCGATATTTTTGACGCTTAGATATAGAGATCACTTTGGCAAGATCGTTCCTACTCTATACTCTTAGTCACTTTTTTATGATATTTGTAAGTATTCTTTCTATTTTCAGATTTAACACTCTTCTTGGTGTTTGGCTGTCCTTTTGCAGAGTGGTTTGCATTTCTTGGTCGTCAAGCTAACCTGAATGAGCCTGGGTCATGTTCTCACTGATTCAGGCGAAGGCGAGACTACACTTGTAAATACTCCAACATGTTTTATTTGATTTGCTATCTTGTTAAGTCTGCAGTAGTCATTATATATTGGTATCGATGGAAGGTATTGATAATTTACTTAACAGGTTCCAGAAGCCTTACAAACTGGTTTTTTGAATGTTGTTGAAGCAGCACATCATCCTGTTGTTGCATTGTCCTGGTATGATCTTACTTTTCACTTTTCAGTCACTTTATTCTTGTCAGTTGCTGAGTGTAGTTTAAGAAAAAAAAAGAAAAGAAAATGTGGCTATACAGAATTTAGTCATAAGAAAGCAAGCACATTCAGTCCCAAATCTGATCATTCAAAACCATGCTCAAAGTCTAAATTTTAACAGTACTGTTTTGCTTCTGATATAATGCAGCAAATGACGTCTTCTTCCTGAGATGCCTGAGTTCCTATTAGATATTTCATCGAAGTCCTCTGAGCACTTTATATCTGCAGTCCTAAGCCTTTCATAAACCTTTTAAAACTGCTATTTCTGTTGTTGCTTGACATTTTAGTTCAACCTTGATGCATTACTTCTGCTTTATGTAAAATGAGATGCACGTGCAGCCTTTGAAGGGCATTAATTAAATGGAACTAAGGATGTATTGGAGTTTGAGAGGTAGCTGAAGAAGTTAAAAAAAATAGTAGAAAGCACAAGGGGGGGTGTGTATCAATGACTCTGACTGCTATAGACTGTGGTTGGGCATAGAACACTATGCAAATGCAGTTAGGAAACCCTCACAACATGTTCCCTATGGATGTGATGTGCGGACAACCTTGCGTGTTATGTGATAATCTTTCTGGCATACGTTCATTCAAGTAGATACCTGATTACATTACTCAAATCTTTTTGTGTCTAACACTTTGCTATAGCTACTGGCATAGAGAAACTATTAGAGACGAGATGACAAACAATTACTCACTTCATCTACACTAACTATGAGATGTAATCAGATGTCTACTCAAGCAATTTTTGTCTGTCTGTGATATTCTTTTTTGTAAACTGCAGTTCTACTATTTCTGTTTTTTTCAGCAGAAATAAATGTTTACACTTTATACAATTATGTAACATTCTTTCTTTTACTTCTATCATTACATTGTAGGATCCTGATTTTGTGATCGAGCCAATGTCTTCAAACAGTTCCGCGCAGTCTCAGCCAGCTAGACCAGCTGGAAGATCATCATCATCGTCATCATCATCTGCTGTCGGTGCTGGTGCCGAAAATACAAGACCTCATGAATCAGGTGAAAAGGATTAGATGACTCTTTCTTTCGATATTTAGATATTAATTTTCTTGTAGAAACATAATTATATCCTCATTTGAATGCATGGTGTAGGAACCAATTCTGGAACAACTGCACCACAAGGCAGGGCTGCAAATGCCTTGCGGTTGGATCGACAGTCTATTTATTTTTCTGTGAATGCTTGGGTAAAGAAAAATAGTTTCACTTTTGATCAGTATCTGATTGTGCAAATTTATATATGCTGGATTTATTATCGTATTGTCTTTTCCTGTTTTGTAGTCATAGAATTATGTGTAGATGAATTCTAAATATGATAGCATGATCTTGGCCTTAAATTTGAACTAGGATGATAGCAATACATTTTCATCACGAAAGCAACTAATTTGGCTTATTCTAGTTTGTCATTGATCAATCTCCTTATATCGAGCAGTGAAGTTGTCAACAATGTGACTATATATAGGTTTATAATTTGCTTTTTGTGTCTTTTGCTTTCCTTTATTCTTCCCTTATTTCATTGCTGATGAATTAGATTGGTACCATCCAGCAGCTTTAACAATACGTACTATTTACTTATTGAAATTTTGGACTTTATAATAGTTTTGGTCGTTATAATAGTTTCATATTATAAGTTTATCTAACTTATTGAAATTTTGGAGAATAGCCTGTGAAAGATTCTCGTCCCTCCAGAATTTCAAATCCTTAAGGCTCCCCAGTTTGCTTTTATTTTGTCTTACTCTATCTGAACTTAGAATTGATTGGTATTTGCCTTCCTTGCATTTAATTTGTCCCTGAAAATGTACCTTGAATTCCTTGCAACATGCTTGATTTATGAATTTACTTATAGAGATTAAAATTTATCTGATCTTAATATAATGTGCATTCTTGGCTATTGGCAGGTGTTAGTCGTTGCTGTGCTCGGTATCCTTCCTATTGTACCGAGACATCTTTCTAACAAGGCTTATCGACTGTCATTGCTGGGCACAACTTGTTACTCGTTTTATTCTCTCTACACATTATATGGGGTAACATCTTAAGGAACTATGCTTATTATTGTATCTTATGTTTTCTACATGAGTTCACAAGTTTCCTGACATAAGTTTCTTGACATATTTCTTTTGCTTCCTACCAGAAACCAAGGGCTTGGAATCTGCCTTCGGTCCAAACATGGTTTCAAAATATAATTGCGACCAAGGATTTTATCCATCTAATCTAGTCTGAAAAACCAACTTGCTGAAGCTTGTATGAATCAGAAGCTTGAAATGCTTCTGATTTATTTCATATTAGGTTTTATTATTTTTTTATATTGAAAACTTTGAATGTAATTTTTAATTGATAATTATATTTTTACTGTGCAAATTCTTATTTGGCTAAATAATTTGGCTTCTGTTGTTTGACAATTGTTGAATGTAATCCAATTTAAAATTGTTTGCATGATTAATTTATTCTTAAATGTCAATTTAAAAACTCTCAAAATAATTGTCGCTATAGATTCTATTTACTAGTCATTTAATATGTTTTTAGTGGCAATTATAGATAATTATAGTGGCATTTATAATAGTTGCTATTATATAGTATTTAGCGGCATTTGTTTAGGCTTTTACCAACCGTCGAAATAAATGCCGCCATAACTTTTAGCGACCCTGCCAATAGTGGTGATTATTATAATTGCCGTTAAACTATTTAGCGGCAATTATAATCGCCGGGAAAGTAAAAAATAATCGCCGCTAAAAGCCAGTTTTGTTGTAGTGTTCGGGTGTTAAATGGATCACGTGGGTAGTCGGATGACCCCGTCGAATGTTTAGAAGTGGTTTCGCGTGAAACGGATATTAAAATTGGACTCAGCGCAAAAATTTGGATTAAGAACACCTTTCCGGATGCCTTCGGCAATTTTTCGAGATGGAATCTGGCAAAACGGACAGCGGATTTGGATTCAGTGCGCGAAAACGATCGAAATGGACTATTTATTTGTATTTTTCAGAGCCCGAATGTCAAAACACGATTTTCGAGGGATGGGACATTGTTCCAAAGGCCGGGGGACAGCGCCGGCGGCACGGGCAGCGGCGGAGCGCGAGGGCGGGCAGCGGCGCTGGGCGCTCGGTCCACGGGGCAGGCGTGCACCTGGAGAGGGACGCGTGGCGGCCCGGGAGTGGCGGGCGCACGCGCGCGCGGTGCATGTGACGCGCGGCCTGGTGCATGGACCGACGGGGGACACGTGGCAGCTTGTAGTTGAAGCGATGTAGCGCGCGCGGTCCACGCGAGGAGCGGAGCAGGCGCCGGGGCAGGTGGCCGTACACGCGGGGCAGGCGCGCGGCGTGCGCGGGGCAGGCGCGGTCGGTGCCACGTGGCGCAGCACGGGACGCCGGATTCGCTGTCGCCTGTTCGGTGATGACGTGGCGCGCTGTGGGTGTTTCGGGCGCTTGATGGAGGGCCCTGATCGGGCGCACTGTGTGCGCCCGAATCTCTCCGGACACCCGAAACCAGGGATATAGGGGGAATTTCTGGATTTGTTGAGTTTTGGCTATAAAATTCCCCTTTGGCAGCACATTTTGACCTTCTTCCCGGGCCCATCTCTCTATGAGGCCTTAAGGTAGATTGTTCATCTTTTTGTGGTACATCTCATGATGGATTCCCAGATTTTTTGGAGGCCTCGACATCCGCGCTTTCTGCGACGCGGCGCACTGCGACGTTTCTTGGATTTTGGCTTCCACCGTCACTTTTCGGTCCGCGAGGCACACTGGATCACCCCGATGGTATTTTGAGCCGATTTTTGTGGCAGCGCGTTCACGAGAGGTACGTCTTCGTTTTCAGTGCTGATTACTTCACCTCATTTTGGGTTTTTGGCATGGTTCCCGAGGTGTTTTGTGACCCCTTTTTCTGCTGTGAGATTTTGGACAGCGGAGGCTTGTTGATTTTCTATCTTGACCTACGAGCATCGGAATGAGGCGTTTAAGGACTCGATTGATATCTACTCTTCAAGAGGAACGCACCCGTATTTTTATTAGATTTTTCTGAGGTCATTTCGAGGGTGAGAATTAAGCTTCTTTGCTACTATTTTTCCAGCAGGATTGGGTTCTTGAGGAAGTGGCTTCCAATGTTGTTCTAATTGTTTCTTGGCCTACAGGTGTCAGAATGAGGTGTATAAATACTCGTTTTGGGGTTACTCGTCACGAGGATCGCCACCGTGATTTT
The DNA here is from genome assembly GCA_029204045.2 of Tillandsia leiboldiana. Lineage (NCBI taxonomy): Eukaryota > Viridiplantae > Streptophyta > Magnoliopsida > Poales > Bromeliaceae > Tillandsia > Tillandsia leiboldiana. Next base: position 52,014,462 of record CM055063.1, on the reverse strand, counting down.
TTTGGGATTTTTAGAGGACTGCACGCAGGTGAAAATCTCCCATCTTCTCTGCTGGTTTGTAAAAATAGCATGTGTTGTTTTGGGGATATTGTGGTATTGGTTATTGATTGTTGGTGATGTTGTTGGTTGGAACAGAGGTTTGCGCGACTGAATACCAAGGGTGCTGTTTTGGCAGATTTTGGTTAGCGTGTGACTACGCACTTCACCGACTTCGGCTTTGCCTGAGGAAAGCGTTTCAGGTGGGTTGCTTCATCTCCAGAACCGGTGGACGGTTCTCTAACTCTATATGTTAGAATGCATGCATGTTTAGGGTATATGGTATGTTATTGAGAGGTAAGCTAGTAAGGATGATGGTATAAGGGAATTGCAAGATTAATTTTCATGTTAAACATTATTGAGGACTTGCAATATTTGGTTATTCATGATAATGATTAGTAAAAGCTTACCTAAGAAAATTTACCCTATGTGATTGTTAGTATGCATGTTTAATTATGTAATATCTGGCATCGAGATGGAAGCTTGAGAAATCGCCTAGATCATGGACTATGGACAGGTATAGTTCATTGGGGATTTTGGCATGTTGTTTATATCCTTGTGGAGCTTTTTGGTGATTTACTCCCTTTCATTTTCTTGAGGACAAATGCATGTTTGTATGGACATCTAGTTAGGCCATCTTTTACTGCTACACTACTTATTGGAACTTGACTTAGGAGAAACCATATTATTCCTTTCTCCTTCTTTGTTAGTCAGGCGGTCTGTGTTGCTCGGGTTCGAGCAGGGATATGGGGTAGTGTAGCCGGGACATTGGTGTCAGGGACGGGTTGTGCTAGATTGTGGTTGGCAGGGTTTTTGGTGACCGCGGACTTTGGGCGGTTGACCGGAGGTCGGTTTCAGGTTATGGTTTGTGAGGCATTACGGCAACCGCGGATATTGAGCGGTTGACCGGATATTTACTTATGCATCAGATTGGATATCAGATTTCTCTAGTAGACGGTGTTTTCCAATTATTGAGTACTTTGGCATCTGTTTGAGGACCGGGGTTTTCTTTAGTAGTTGGGTTTTTCCACTTTGATCAGAGTCGTGATCCAGTCCTGCTGATTTTGATACTTATGATACTTGTTACTGGCTACTTACTTTACTCGTGTGGGTCGCTCCTCTCGAGTGCCACTCCGGAGTGCGCAGCATACAGGCTTTGAGTCCTTGAGACTCCTTCTTTTCATCGGTGTTATGCGTCGGCCAGCATACCCGATACAGGCAAGGCACAGCAGGCAGATCCAGTTCTTACTGGTTCATTGATTGGGTTTATTACAGGCAGTTCCAATTTTTACTGGTTCATTGATTGGGTTTATTACAGGCAGGTACTTTATGGTTGCACTCGTGTCAGGGGGCTGAGTGGAGTCTAGTAGCTGTGTTTAGACCAGTACTAGTGTTGTTGGGAGCCGTTTGGTTTGACGGTGGTCCCGTGTCGTTGAGAGTACTTTGACCGTTGTGTGAGAGGTTGAGCATCTTGAGTCTATCCATTCTGAGAGAGAGCGTGGATTTCGACTATAGCTTGTATGAGCCATTACTCGATAGCGAGTTAGTCCGTTTGGACACCCTACGTAATTCCTGCCCGGCAGTGGGAGGTGGTTGTAGGTGGGTGCAGGTTTGACTGGACTAGATGTGGCAGTCAGCTCGATTGGGTCGATTGTGCACTTCATGTGCTAGTGGTGGCATATCCTTCATTGGTTCTCCCCTTTTGAGCATTTAAATAGAGGCATGATAGCTGTTGAGTGTCTCCAGCTTTCTTGTTCAGTTTTTACTGCATTGGTTATCTTATGCCTCTAGTAGACTTAGTGGGCAGATCGTCGGGCCTGGCGGTGGTACCCACTGAGAACTCCCTTTTTGGTGTAGTTCTCACACCCATTGGGGGTTTTCCCCCTCCCCTTTCTTTCTCTTCTTTGTTTTGCAGAGTCTTAGTGGGTGTTGCTGATTCTGCGGTTGCTGTGCGAGGCAAGGGAGTCGCGTGCTAGATCCCTACCCGTCTGTGGAGAGTAGCGGTACCCCTACATTGGAGATCCTGAGTACAGTCAGTAGATCAATTTATTTCTGCTTTTGAGAGATTATTGTAGTGAGGTTATTACTTGTATTGAGAGCCTGTACACTGATGTATTATTTCGGGTTACCTCCCTGCTGAGTTCTGGTTTATTGTATTTGAGGATATTGTATGATTATCACTTATGGGAGATGAATTTTATATCATTATTCCAATTGTACATATGGATGGTTTTAATTTTACCGTACTTTTATCTTATAGCTCTGATATTTGTTAGCTGTAGTACCTTTTCTTGCAGGTTAGACGCTTCGCCTATGCAGGGTTTGGCATAGGTGGCGGATCTGTTGGCGAGCCCGGGTTGCAGTTTCGACCCCGGGGCGTGACATTCTGGCCTTTAGTTGAGGCTTGAACCGGTGCTGACCCAATGTGACGCCCCACTTCCCAGGGGGTCACCCATCCTAAAGCTACTCTAGCTCTAGCACGCTTAACTCTCATGTTCCTCTTGGATCTTGCTACCATCCAAAATGCTATAGCCGGGTTAGAGATTTAGTCCTATTATATCATTTATATAGAGGACTAATCCAAATTCCGGGGGTGTCACATTCTTCCCCCCCTTTAAGCCCTGACGTCCACGTCAGGCTCAAGCACACTCACAAGCACCAGGCGATGTGAGACTCGTCTCGCTAGCCTTAGCCGACCTTGTGAGGAGCTGCACTCCACTCACAACGGTCATTAGCCGGGGAGCCTCGCTCTACCCGCTATATAACCCTGGCTCAGCCGAGACTCATCTCACATTTCCGGCTGGTGAATGGCTCTGATACCAATTGTGACGCCCCACTTCCCAGGGGGTCACCCATCCTAGAACTACTCTAGCTCTAGCACGCTTAACTCTCATGTTCCTCTTGGATCTTGCTACCATCCAAAATGCTATAGCCGGGTTAGAGATTTAGTCCTATTATATCATTTATATAGAGGACTAATCCAAATTCCGGGGGTGTCACACCCAAGCTCGGCCAAACCGAGCTTTAGCAAGGTTGTAAGTTGGCCACCTTGCTCCGGCAGACTTGCGACGCTCCGAATGTGAGCCCTCGACTTCTTTGAACTTCCTGAACATGATGCTCACTCTAGTTTCGACAAAGAACAAGTACTTATGCATGATTGGCAACTTGTGCTCTTTAGACTTAGTGTTTATAGACCATAGATGTTCTCGGGCTTCATACCACCTCCTAACAGTGAGCACGGGTTTGGTTACGTCGAGGCCCTTCTACTGGTGCCTTTGGTTCAAGTTAAAACCCCTCGGATTTTGTAAACGAGTCGAATTATGTACTAAATGAGGGTATTTATGTAATTTTAGGAAACCCTAGGGGCTTAAATGCAAATGTGACTATATGGGCTGTTTCGGGCAGCATGTACATGATTTCTAAACTTTTCGTTAGAAATCCAATAGTCTTCGTTGAGTGGGAATTGGTTAACGAACCGTAAATTGGCGAAATCGTCCGTTTAACGACTTTTGACGCAAGTTCGCGTATTTAGAAGTAATGGAATAATTATTTATTATTGCTAGCTATCCCTAATTGATTCCTAGCGCTATCCTGGCTGGTCCAGTGATCTTCGTTTCGCGTCAGGAACTCCCGAAGCCAAAATCGGCTTTTCGGGAGTTACGCGGGTAATTATGACCTTGATTTAGCACAAATATTTACAAATTGGTCCGTAACTGCCCGGACATGTTAAATAGATCATTTTCGGGACAGCATGTGAAGTTTCGTTGCATTTGGAGTCATGTAGTTGCTATTTATGTTGTAGTCGATCATTCGGCGGGTTTCCGAAAATTCCGGTAAACCCCGTGACTTGTGGGAAATCTACAGTATAGTTGTTATGATTATGTAGTGTCGATGGGATGGGTATGAGTGAGTCTGTTACTGATACAAGTTATTGTTCAGGATCCAGCAGTTCGGCGCCAGCACCCCAGTAGTCCAGCAGGCTTCGGGACTGCCTACACTGAGGTGGGTTTATCTTCGGTCCCGGTTTTATCACTTCGGCCCTTTGGATACCATAGTTAGTCGGACTTCTGTTTTTCATACTAGCACTGATCCTGTTTGAGCTTTACTTTCATTGACTGCTTATTACTCGCTTTTACTTGGACATATATCATGATTGCTTGGTCATCAAATAGATATCAGTACAGTAGCTTATGCTTGGACTTATCATGCCTGCTTGGTCATTATACAGATTTGCTTTTACTTCGATATATATGTTTCTTATATACCAGATTTGCATAAGATGACCTATGATTGATGTACAGACATCTACATCCCTATTGGGATCTCGGCTTGTTGTCGACTACCCCGTCTTTAGACCGCGAGCTTGAGCATTAGCATATGATTGCCACGCACCGCTATACTTCACGTACACTGACGGTTTGGCCACCGTCACAGTGTTCTTTAGCGGTAAAGTGGTCAACAGGATGACCCGTGAGCCCCCAGATAGCACCTGTTGGTGCGAGGTTATGTCAGCCTGATAGGTGCCCGTCAATGGCTTTACCCTGAGGTCTTAGTGACCAATAGTGGCATCGATTTGGTACTTGCTATATTTCCTTCATTGACGCATAGTTTACTCGATTTTATTCCAGCATTGCTTGTTATTACATTTGTACCCATATTTGCTCAGCATTATGATTCTGATTATTTACAGTCATTCTTTCATATATCAGTCCTTATCCATTGACTTATTACTATTCGCAGATTATTGTATACCAGTGGGTACGATTTGCTATTTCTCGGCTCGTCTTGTCCATTGGTATACATTGTATGTTGTATCTCACACCCTTTGGGTGACCACCATTTCAGGTCCGTCGGGTGGTGAGATGTCGGGACGGTCCGATGAGCCGATTACGATAGAGCTGTCCCCATGATGACTAGTCTGGTTATTTTGATATTATGCGTTTGGTTATGACTAGTAGTGAGATTATATGCTGATAGTGGATTTTATTTAAATACTTATCTGTGTTGTAATAACTTATTTAGAACTACTGTTGTGGAGTTTTCTTTTATGTTGTTTAGTTTTAATTTGATATAGATAGACTCTGATTGTGCTTATTGTACTTGCCTAGTCGTGCATGTATAGGGTAAACTCTGTCCGAGTGGATAGAGAATTTTCTATAGATGTGGCGATCTGTTCATGCCCGGGTTTTGTTATACTCTGATTTTCAAAAAAAAAAAAATTAGACCGGTTTTTAAATCTCGGGATGTGACATAATAGTGGTAAAACTAATAAAAATATACATTTATCTTTGGTGAGGAAACAAAAACAAACTGATTTTAATAATGCAACTTCTTTTAACGAGCTTCAATTTTACTTGCAAACTGATTTTTCAAATCTTTTCAACGAAGATGAATTAGATAAGTTAGATATTTTAGCCTGGTGGAAAACACATGAAAATACATAACCTGTGCTTTCTGCATGCCATGACACGTGATTTACTAATTGTGCAGGTTTCAACAATGGTATCGGAGTTTGCTTTTAATGCAGGTGGAAGAATACTGGATGATTACAGAACTCGGTTTAAGGAGGATTCGGTCAAGGTTTTAGTTTGCTTAAAAGATTGACGAGCTGCAGAATTACGAATACAAAATAAAGGAGGTCATGAGTCTACATCTTCAGATGAAACAAAATCAACTGTAAAAAAATAATCCAGCACCTGCGACAAGCTAGAGTGCAACTTTTCCGACTCCTCGTTGCCGGTTATTACTCGTTGTGCCTCACTTTTATTATTTGGTACATTTCTTTATTAGGTGCATTTTTTTTAAAAAAAATAAAAAATAATATAATGAAGAGAAAATAATGTTGATTTTTTTTTTTTTTTTTTTTTTTTTTTCTATTGTTTGCCAGTTGGCATCGTAAATCATGCTATTTTATTCAAATATATTTTTAATTTTTTATATATATTTTTTTTACTTTTTTTTTAATGTAATGATGTAATATGATTAATTCAAAATTTATGTATTTTTTATAATTATTATTTGTTTAGAATATTAATTTTTATTCAAATAGTAAAAATTATGAAAAAAAAATAATATTAATTTTATATTAAAGTTGGTTATTGGTCAAGGAAATGTAAGTTAAAAAATTAATATAAAATATTTATATAATTAAAAAGTTAAAATTATTAATCTCTAAAATTTTAAATTTGATATAATATTAAAAATTAATAATATTAAAAAAATAAATTTATTGTTGGTATTTTTTTTTAATTTATAAAATTTTTAAAATAGTTTTAAGGAGTTGGAGCATAATTGTGTAAAATAAAAATTATGAGTCAAAAATTATAATTTAAAAATAAGTTATTTTTTATTTAAAAAAAATATATTTTTTGAAAAAAAAAATACAAAAAAAAATATAGAAAAAAAAATAGAGAAAAAAAACTGGACTGACACGTAGCCTAGCCCAGCCCGTTCCGTACTTGACGGGCCGGGCTTCCTCCTCTCAAAAACTGTCCGGCCCGATCCGGATTTGAATTCGGGCCGGATCGGGCGGGCCCTGACCCGTTTCGACATGAAAAATGCGGACCAGTCCACCCATATTACACCCCTACTTATCCCACAATCAAACAAAGCCAACTCAGATTCATGGTATGGCTCGTGATTGGGTCAGTTTCAAGTTCAATCGAGCTCGAATTTGGCACTGAAAATAAACGTCAAAACGATGAATGAGTTATCACGTGATCATTGGACGGTCCATGGCTGACGTGGTAGACCAATTACTATTAGCATATTAGCATAAAAAATTATAATTTTTAAAAATAAAAAATAATAATAAAAGCACAATATTAAATTTTTTTTTATAAATAATAAAAAAAATCACGATTGAAAGAATAGAAAGAAAAAAAAAATTTGAGAGTAAATATTAATTTCACACTCCAAAATTATGAATTAATACACAAATTTATAAAATCATAAATTTACAAAATCAATCTCACACAAACTGGTGGTCGCGAGGAAGATGACGAGCGGCAGAAGGGTTCCGATGGAGAGTGGCGCGCGGCATAGGAGGGATTCCGATGGGAAGGCCACACGACACAGGGGTTCCGACTTCCAAGATCCGATGGTGGCCAGGTGGAAGAAGGCAGGCATGAGAGGGCGTGAGAACATAGAAAAGAAGGTGGGGAAGGTGGGGTTGGAGTTGGGGTGGGTTGCTGTGAAAAAATGAGGAGAGGTTTTTTTTTTTTTTTTAATATAAAAAATATATATTTTTAGAGCAAAGAGAAGGAGAGGGAGTAGGGTTGTCAGTGTGTACGGATATTCGAAATTTTATTCGAATCCGAATCCAAACGGAATGAATTTACCCGATGTTAAACGGATATGGATATAAAAAATAAAAATTTGACGGATTTAAATTTGGATATGAATTTTGATGGTACCGAATCCGAATTCGAACCCGATCTGAACCCGAATTAATTTTATATTATATAATATATATATATATATATATATATATATATAAATATTTGATATTATATTTAAATTTATATTTTAAAATTTTAAATTTAATATAATATATTTTGAAATATTGTAAGAGAAAAAAAATAATTGTTTCAGATTTAAATTTTCGGTTTCGGATTCGGATTCGGATTTTGAATTTTTGATCGGGTTCGGATTTGGATATTAATTTTTAAAATCCGTCGGATTCGAATTCGAATTCGGATTTGGTAGTCGAATTTAGATTTTTGAAAATTCACCCCGAATCCAATCCGTCGACATCCCTAAGAGGGAGGGTTGCCGAATTTTTCTCCCAAAAATTTGGGATTGGTAAATAATTCACGAATAATATTTTTTAGTTCAAAAATTTACGAATTATTTCAAATCTTTGAAAACATTCGGATTTTCAATAATTCGTGAATAATTCGCGAATTAACTATGTTCATAAGCAGCTATTCACTTAATTTTGTTAGGTATAGGTGCTTTTCTTCTAGTACTCAAGGCTCTTTATTTTGGGGGCGTATATGATACCTGGGCCACAGGGGGGGGGGGGGGGGGGGGGAGATGTAAAAAAAATTACCAACTTGACCCTTAGCGCCCTAGTGTTATATTTGGTTATTTACTAAAATCTCCTTTTGGGGGAGAAGGATGGATTGTTAGTGTGGACGATTTAGAAGATATAATTGGGGGACATGTATGGTTAGGTTCCATTTGTATACTTGGTAGAATTTGGCATATCTTAACCAAACCCTTCGCATGGGCTTGACGTGCATTTGTATGGTCTGGGGAGGCTTACTTGTCTTATAGTTTAGGTGCTTTATCTGTCTTTGGTTTCATCGCTTGTTGTTTCGTCTGGTTCAATAATACCGCCTATCCTAGTGAGTTTTACGGACCCACCGGGCCAAAAGCTTCTCAAGCTCAAGCATTTACTTTTCTAGTTAGAGACCAACGTCTTGGAGCTAATGTGGGATCCGCCCAAGGACCTACTGGTTTAGGTAAATATCTAATGCGTTCCCCGACTGGAGAGATTATTTTTGGAGGAGAAACTATGCGTTTTTGGGATCTTCGTGCCCCCGGGCTATACAGCGTCTTTAATTACGCTTACGTGGGCAACGGTAATTACGTGTCCAATATAGGATGTGATGTGTCGTTCTCCTATTGGACAATGTTATACACAGGATCATTTTCTCCGCAGCTAGTCAATCGGAGTGAGAAAAAAAAAAATAAAAAATTGCTAGATGTATAGAGCAATGCTACATGTACACCCCGAAGGGGTGTATATCATACACCTCCACCATTTTAATGGTGGCGATATTTTTTACGGGTCACATCGAGTGACCCATCATCACACCCCCACCCTTAGATGGGTGGGGTGTATGATGTACACCCCGAAAGGGGTGTACACATAGCATTTTCCAGATGTATATGTATAGGAAAATGCTATGTGTACACCCCTTTCGGGGTGTACATCATACACCCCACCCATCTAAGGGTGGGAGTGTGATGATGGGTCACTTGATGTGACCCGTAAAAAGTATCGCCACCATTAAAATGATGGAGGTGTATGATGTACACCCCTTCGGGGTGTACATGTAGCATTGCTCATATGTATATATCTTACATCTTATTAAATTTTGCTCGTTATTTAATAATAACTAGTAAAATATATATATATTTTAAATGAATAAAATATATTCTGTACACTAAAAAATAAGTATATAAGTATACTGATAGCGAGAAAAGAAAAAAAAAAAAAAACTTTGGAGTGAAAACATGTGGAATAGTTCTGTATATTACAATTTAATACTTATAATTATTTTTTAATAATAAAAAAAATTTTAATTTACTTATTAAATCTACAGGGACCAATTCCAAGTATAGAGATATTACAGGGACTATCCGTACAGAAAAGCCTCATTCGTATAACGAGTGGCAACTCGAAACTGCAGGAAGAGGCGGCGGCGGTTGCGGGCGGAGGGGACGCGGGTTCGGGATCGCGCGGAGATCCGCTGAGCGGGGTGGTCGGAGATCCGGAGCGCACAATGGCAGGTAAAAACCCGCCACGTGTCCTCCTAATTCAAAGCTCTCTCTCTGTTTTTGCTCTCGCTGCGCCGTGAATGGTGATCGGTGATCGCCTCCTAGGGTTCTTCTCCGACGCTCTCTCTCCTCGATTTCAGTGGGGCGTCGCAGAGCCCGTGGTTGTCTTCGAATCCCAGCAAGAGGTCGGGGGAGGCGTTCTTCTTGCCCTACACCCCCTTTTGGCTCGTCCTGTGCGTCGGGGTCGTCGTCCCCTTCAAGCTCTACGAGGTTTCCGATCCGATTTTCTTAGTCCCATTTTGTTGATTAATTTGGTTGTTTCGCTCGAAAAATTGGTGAATTTGGTGTTTGGTTTGAAAAGAGTGGTACTATTTGGTGTTCGAATCACAAAGAGGTTGCGAGTTTATGGATCTCATTTACTAATATTTGATTTTGATAATATCTGCTTCTTCTTAGTTGATTAATCTCGTTGTGCTGCTGGGAAAATGGCTAATTTTGGTATATGAATAAAAAACACTCTTCCTTTTAGGTGTCCGATGTTAGATTTTGATTAAAAGCTGTATATTTAGAGCAGGAATCAATTACTATTTCTGATTTCTTTTTTATTCCCCTCAGATTTATGCTTGTTGTTGATTAAATTCAAAATCTAATCTTATTCTTTTTTATTTTATTTTATTTTATTTTGTTTTTATTTTAATCTTTTTTTTTATCGCGCAACGTTCACGCGTAGCGCACGCTACGTGCGGACGTTACGCGCGGGCGTTACGCTTCCGCAGGGCTCCCTGCGTAATTAGAACGTGGGCGCAACGTTCTAATTAACGTTGGCAGTCCCGTGGACATGTAATATATATATATATATATATATATATATATATATATATATATATATGTATATATATATATATATATGTATATATATAGGGGTAGCGGGGAGTGGCTGGGTAAGAGACAGTGTTTTTTGCAGAGAAAAAAAAAAAGGGTTGATTTGATAGTTGAGAAATTTTATTGTTAATTTTAGTTTGGGTGTTGAAGAAACTCCATCAACTTCTTCCATGTTCGTGTCCGTAGGAGGAGGAATTCCGGTCGTATCTTGGGGCGGTGTTTTCGATTAATTCCGCACGAAGGAGGGAAATACGCCTTGGGACAGTGCCTCGCGCGCTTCCGGATCTCTCGTTTTCAAACTCTTCGTCGTACATTTTGGATTTAACGATTATCTGTAAGTCTAATTTATTTTGTTATCACAAATAATTAGTTGGATTTTAATAACAATTAAAATTTTATTGTGGGTAATTATTCCCAACATTCTAAGGCGTAGTTCCATTTGATTGTGATTAAAATCTGACGGTACTAATCCATTAAGAAATATATATTGCATATAATTCTGTTTGTCAACTTGATTGTACGCCGGTCATCCAAATTTAAATAAATTGGGATTAGCATTTTTAAATTATATTCGCATATAATTTATTCGTAATTTACTATATTTTTTTTTTCCGGATACGTTAATTAAAAAAATAAAAATAAAAATAAAAATAAAAAAATATATATCACTATAGTGTACGTAAAACCTTTTTAAAAACTTCACTGCACTGCAATTTTAAAAAAAAAAATAAAAAAAAAATAAAAAAAATAAAAAAAAATTTCTGTAGTGTCCGTAAGATTAAAAAAAATTTTCTAAAATATTTTTTAATCAATTGCAGTATAAAAAATATTTTGATTGCATATATTATCTATTTAAATTGCTATAAATTTAAATTGTTTGGGCCATCTGCTTGCTGCTGAACGAACTTTCATAATAAACTAATTGTGAATACTTAAACCCTAAAATATTCTGGTTGACTAGGGTAGAAACCTTAATAACATGTTCGCTTATCTGAGAAGGATTTCTGAACCTTTTTTGCAGCTCTTCGCAATCATCCTTAATTTCTTTATTCCCGCAACTAGATTGTTTAGAATGGGTTTTGATGACACTTCTAGTCTTAAATCAGAAAAATTTAAAGGGGTAGGTTTTTTGAGGTGGCAAGAACAGTTAGAGGCTTGGCTTGTCACCTTTGGCCTCATAACTGCAATTGGAAAAACACCTCCTTATCCTGCTTCTAAAAATTCTTCTGAAACTCCTCCATCTGATTCTGCTACCACCTCTGTTACAGAACCTAAATCTGTTAAATCTCCCGAGGAAATTGAATTTCATTGTAGGTTCAGAATACTTAGTTGTCTATCTGACGAATTTTATGAAACCTATAGAAAGTACCAAACTGCCAAAGATTTATGGTATGCCTTAGAAGATGCTTATATTAGAGATAATGAAGGTATCGCCAGGTTTACCATTACCGATTTTAATAATTTTAGAATGGTAGATAACATTCCTTTAAACGATCAAATCCATAGAATGTTGGGAATTACCCACAACAAAATTTTGATTGTTATTAAAATCCAACTAATTATTTGTGATAACAAAAGAAATTAGACTTACAGATAATCGCTAAATCCAAAATGTACGACGAAGAGTTTGAAAACGAGAGATCCGGAAGCGCGCGAGGCACTGTCCTAAGGCGTATTTCCCTTCTTCGTGCGGAATTAATCGAAAACACCGCCCCAAGATACGACCGGAATTTCTCCTCCTACGGACACGAACGCGGAAGAAGTTGACGGAGTTTCTTCAACACCCAAAATAAAATTAACAATGAAATTTCTCAACTATCAAATCAACCCTTTTTTTTTTCCTCTGCAAAAAACACTCTGTGTCTTACCCAGCCACTCCCCGCTACCCCTATATATATACATATATATATATATATATGTATATATATTACATGCCCACGGGACTGCCAACGTTAATTAGAACGTTGCGCCCACGTTCTAATTACGCAGGGAGCGGAAGCGTAACACCCGCGCGTAACGTCCGCGCGTAGCGTGCGCTACGTGTGAACGTTGCGCGTTAAAAAAAAAGGATTAAAATAAAAACAAAACAAAATAAAATAAAATAAAAAAGAATAAGATTAGATTTTGAATTTAATCAACAATCCCCCACAAAATTCAAAATCACAAAAATAAAACAAACAAATTAATTAATAAATCATTGGGTGTTTATACTATGTAATAGGTAAGGAGTCTTTAAGAGACTTGACCTCACTTAGTGTAGATAGTTTCCATCAGAAGGAATCGGAGTGAACCAGGTCTTGAACTACGTTCCTTTGACCATGATTTCAACTATCACACACACAGTACTGAAATCTCCGTCGCGGATCTGTGCATTAATGGCCATGCACAGTATCTTGATTTTTCATAAGAGTTTCTATGGATAGCCCACATCTCATAGTCGCGACCATATACGAATACTCTCTTATAGGTGGTTTTCCTCCAGGGATGTGTGTAGAGTCACATCTCGCGGGAATTACCGCCTTGGATCCCATTAAGAGTTATAAACTCAACCTCAACCACTACACAGAGCACTACTCATCATAGGGATGGGATTGGAGATAAACTCCTCTATAAAACAGTAGAAAGTGCTCTTTGGCCAACCTGACAGCTTGTTTTTACCACATTGAACCTTCTTCAAGGGATCTCCTATCACAAAGGTTGGGTTCCTACTGCAGGAAGGCCCTTTACGGGCAAAGCCCCATCCCCCTCGATGACTCTAGGACTTTAGACCTATTCAGGCCTTTCGTCAAGCAATCTGCAAGATTCTGATCAGATCTAATAAAACTTAAAGAAACAACATCATGAGAAGTTAGCCATCTAACAGACTTTTGTCTTAATTTAATATGTCTACTAGCTTTAGAATTTACTAATTTCTTTTTACAAAAGTCAATTGCAGCTCGAGAATCACACCAAATAGAAATAGGTTGAATAGGAGAAGAAATCAACGGAATCGATGACAGTAAGTTCTTGAGCCACTCGGCTTCAAGACAAGTAGTATCAAGAGCAACTAACTCAGCCTCCATAGTACTTCTGGCTATTATAGTCTGTTTGGTGGATTGCCAAGAAACTGCACTACCATCAAGAATAAAAATATAGCCAGAAGTAGATTTAATATCCAAAGAATCAGAAATCCAATTGGCATCGCTGTATCCCTCAATTACAGCAGGATAGCCAACAAAATTAAGAGCAAAAGAAAGAGTACCTTTAAGATAACGAAATACTTTTTCCAGAGCAATCCAATGAATCATAGTAGGACTACTAGTATATCTACTCAATCTTGATATTTGGTAAAAGATTAAGATTGGTCAATTTCAGAATAGATTTAAGGTTCACATGCCCTAATCTGCCATGCCATACATCACAAGATTCAGTATTTAATACAATAGATTTCATTGTAGAAACTGAAGGAGAAGAATTTTTATTATCAACAAAAGAAAGTACATTTAATTTAAATAAACCCTCATATACAAAACATTTTCCAATGAACATTTCTCCCTTAAAAATTATAACTTTATTGGATTCTAACACAATCTTATATCCTAATTGCACTAATAAGGATCCACTGATCAGGTTTCGTTGGATGTCGGGAGAATGCTGCATATTGTGAAGGATCAGAGTTTTTCCAGAAGTTAACTTCAGTTTGACTGTTCCGATCCCCAACACCTTGACAGCTTTTCCATCTCCGACAGTCACACATCCTCCACTTGTGTTCTGATAAGAGGAGAATAGGGACCTATTAGTGCAAACATGGACATTGGCTCCTGAATCTAACCACCAATCTAAATCATGATAGGGAAGGTTAACATTAGGTACGAAGGAGATTGACCTTAAAGTAGAGCTGGAGGGTTCACCCTCAATCATGTTGACCTGAGGTTTAGGATGGTTGCTCTGATTGTTTGGGCCTTTCTTATAGACAACTTTCTCTTTCTTTCGATAAAAACATTTTGAAGCAAAATGGTTGTCTCGACCACATACATAAAAGAAACCATCCATTTTCTTATTTCCACTAGATTGGTTGGTGTTGGTTTATGGTTATAGTTTTGATTTCGGTTTGGGTTCCTACCCTTAAAGCCTTTACCCTTAGGTTTAAAATTTTTACCTTTGGGTTTATGCTCAAGGCTTTGGTTCGGAATCTCGGTCAGGTTTAAGTTCGATCGGTTGATGGACGGTTTAATCTCCCTCAGTCGGTATTGGTCTTCTATTCTAATAGCTTGGATTACCGATCTAAGATTCAGGGTTCCCTGGGTACGTCTAAGCTCTTGAGCAAATTTGGTCCAGGAAGGGGGTAATTTGTTCAGTAAACAGGTAGCCTGATAGGTTTCATCAAAAGTAGATCCATTCCTATGAATTTCTAGGACAAAATTCTAAAACTGATGGATTTGATCGTTTAAAGGAATGTTATCTACCATTTTAAAATTATTAAAGTCGGTAATGGTAAACCTGGCGATACCTTCATTATCTCTAATATAAGCATCTTCTAAGGCATACCATAAATCTTTGGCAGTTTGGTACTTTCTATAGGTTTCATAAAGTTCGTCAGATAGACAACTAAGTATTCTGAACCTACAATGAAATTCAATTTCCTCGGGAGATTTAACAGATTTAGGTTCTGTAACAGAGGTGGTAGCAGAATCAGATGGAGGAGTTTCAGAAGAATTTTTAGAAGCAGGATAAAGAGGTGTTTTTTCAATTGCAGTTATGAGGCCAAAGGTGACAAGCCAAGCCTCTAACTGTTCTTGCCACCTCAAAAAACCTACCCCTTTAAATTTTTCTGGTTTAAGACTAGAAGTGTCATCAAAACCTATTCTAAACAATCTAGTTGAGGGAATAAAGAAATTAAGGATGATTGCGAAGAGCTGCAAAAAATGTTCAAAAATCCTTCTAAGATAAGCGAACATGTTATTAAGGTTTCTACCCTAGTCAACTAGAATATTTTAGGGTTTAAGTATTCACAATTAGTTTATTATGAAAGTTCGTTCAGCAGCAAGCAGATGGCCCAAACAATTTAAATTTATAGCAATTTAAATAGATAATATATGCAATCAAAATACTTTTTATACTGCAATTGATTAAAAAATATTTTAGAAATTTTTTTTTAATCTTACGTACACTACAGAAAATTTTCTTTTATTATTATTATTTTTTTTATTTTTTTTATTTTTTAAAATTGCAGTGCAGTGAAGTTTTTAAAAAGGATTTTACGTACACTACAGTGATATATATATATATATATATATATATATATATATATTTAATTAACGTATCCGAAAAAAAAAATATAGTAAATTGCAAATAAATTATATGCGAATATAATTTAAAAATGCTAATCCCAATTTATTTAAATTTGGATGACAGACATACAATCAAGTTGACAAACATAATTATATGCAAAATATATTTCTTAACGGATTAGCACCGTCAGATTTTAATTACAATCAAATGGAACTACGCCTTAGAAGAACTTTGGTGAAGACTTCTTTTCTTTCTTAATTGAAAGTACACATTCGTCTTATAAGGAAGCAATGAGTTCTCCTGAAACTTCCTTTTGGAAGGAGGCTATAAAAAGTGAGATAGAATCAATTATCAGTAATAACACTTGGATTCTCACTGATTTACCTCCTGGTAGTAAACCCCTAGGATGTAAGTGGATCTTTAGAAAGAAACTTAGGACTGACGGATCGGTAGAGAAGTACAAGGCGCGACTTGTTGCTCAAGGTTTTCGACAAAAAGCTGATGTCGACTACTTTGACACTTATGCGCTTGTTGCTCGCATTGCTACTATCTGAATTCTTCTTGCATTAGCATCCATTCATAAACTTTTGATTCATCAAATGGATGTCAAGACCGCTTTTCTTCATGGTGATCTTGAAGAAGAAATCTATATGACTCAACCTGAAGGTTTTTCTGTGCCTGGTCAAGAGGATAAGGTATGTAAATTAGTTCGCTCTCTATACGGACTAAAACAAGCACCTAAACAGTGGCATGAGAAATTTGACAGTGTTATAGCTTCATATGGATTTCTGACCAACGATTATGACAACTGTCTCTATTTCAAGAGATTTAATGATCGTTGTGTCCTTCATTGCCTCTATGTTGATGACATCCTGATTCTTGCTTCTGATCTTGATCTGATTAACCAAGTTAAATCCTTTTTATCGACTCATTTTGAGATGAAGGATCTTGGTGAAGCAGATGTAATTTTAGGAATGAAGATTATTAGATCATCTGATTCTATTTGTCTAACCCAATCTCATTATACCCAAATGGTTCTTGATAAGTTTGGTTATTCTGATTGCTCTCCTGTCTCTACTTCTTTTGATCCTAGTGTTCAACTTGTGAAGAACACTAGTAATCCTGTGAATCAGGAAAGATTTGCTAAGATTATTGGTTCTCTGCTGTACCTAACCAATAGAACTAGACCCGACATTGCCTATGCCATATCAAGATTGAGTAGATATACTAGTAGTCCTAGTATGATTCATTGGATTGCTCTGGAAAGAGTATTTCGTTATCTTAAAGGTACTCTTTCTTTTGCTCTTAATTTTGTTGGCTATCCTGCTGTAATTGAGGGACACAACGATGCCAATTGGATTTCTGATTCTTTGGATATTAAATCTACTTCTGTCTATGTTTTTATTTTTGGTGGTAGTGCAGTTTCTTGGCAATCCACCAAACAGACTATAATAGCCAGAAGTACTATGGAGGCTGAGTTAGTTGCTCTTGATACTACTTGTCTTGAAGCCGAGTGGCTCAAGAACTTACTGTCATCGATTCCGTTGATTTCTTCTCCTATTCCACCTATTTCTATTCGGTGTGATTCTCGTGCTGCAATTGACTTTTGTAAAAAAAATTAGTAAATTCTAAAGCTAGTAGACATATTAAATTAAGACAAAAGTCTGTTAGATGGCTAACTTCTCATGATGTTGTTTTTTTAAGTTTTATCAGATCTGATCAGAATCTTGCAGATTGCTTGACGAAAGGCCTGAATAGGTCTAAAGTCCTGGAGTCATCGAGGGGGATGGGGCTTTGCCCGTAAAGGGCCTTTCTGCAGTAGGAACCCAACCTTTGTGATAGGAGATCCCTTGAAGAAGGTTCAATATGGTAAAAACAAGCTGTCAGGTTGGCCAAAGAGCACTTTCTACTGTTTTATAGAGGAGTTTATCTCCAATCCCATCCCTATGATGAGTAGTGCTCTGTGTAGTGGTTGAGGTTGAGTTTATAACTCTTAATGGGATCCAAGGCGGTAATTTCCGCGAGATGTGACTCTACACACATCCCTGGAGGAAACCACCTATAAGAGAGTATTCGTATATGGCCGCGACTATGAGATGTGGGCTGTCCATAGAAACTCTTATGAAAAATCAAGATACTGTGCATGACCATTAATGCACAGACCCGCGACGGAGATTTCAGTACTGTGTGTGTGATAGTTGAAATCAGGGTCAAAGAAACGTAGTTCAAGATCTGGTTCACTCCGATTCCTTCTGATGGAAACTATCTAGACTAAGTGAGGTCAAGTCTCTTAAAGACTCCTTACCTATTACATAGTATAAACACCCAATAATTTATTAATTAATTTGTTTGTTTTATTTTGTGATTTTGAATTTTGTGGGGGATTGTTAATTAAATTCAAAATCTAATCTTATTCTTTTTTATTTTATTTTATTTTGTTTTGCTTTTATTTTAATCCTTTTTTTTTAACGCGCAACGTTCACGCGTAGCGCACGCTACGCGCGGACGTTACGTGCGGGCGTTACGCTTCCGCTCCCTGCGTAATTAGAACGTGGGCGCAATGTTCTAATTAACGTTGGCAGTCACGTGGGCATGTAATATATATACATATATATATATGTATATATATAGGGGTATCGGGGAGTGGCTGGGTAAGAGACTGAGTGTTTTTTGCAGAGGAAAAAAAAAGGGTTGATTTGATAGTTGAGAAATTTCATTGTTAATTTTATTTTGGGTGTTGAAGAAACTCCGTCAACTTCTTCCGCGTTCGTGTTCGTAGGAGGAGGAATTCCGGTCGTATCTTGGGGCGGTGTTTTCGATTAATTTCGCACGAAGGAGGGAAAAACGCCTTAGGACAATGCCTCACGCGCTTCCGGATCTCTCGTTTTCAAACTCTTCGTCGTACATTTTGGATTTAGCGATTATCTGTAAGTCTAATTTATTTTGTTATCACAAATAATTAGTTGGATTTTAATAACAATCAAAATTTTGTTGTGGGTAATTCCCAACAGTTTTCATTATATAAATAAAATCTCATCCAAATGTATCAATATCTATGTATTTGTCTTTAGCTTGCTTTTGGATCGCAAATTTAAGTCATCTTGTTTGTGCTTCTACTGAATTGGAGAAGAGCAAAATTAATGTTGATCCTAATTGCAGAGATTCACCGAGTTGGAATATTTAATTCTGGGATTGGTGTCAGCTCTTCCAGCTATACTGATACCACTATTTCTTGTGGGAAAGGTAATGTTTGAGCACTACTTGACCTATGCTAAAGGCCACATAGAAGGCTGGAGTTGCTTTGTTTTTGCTCTTCACTTAGGCATCAGAAGGTGTTCATTAACTACTAAGTAAACAGTTCTTGTTAGTCAAATCAGCAAGCAGAGCTCACTAGGCTAAAAAATTGTTAGGACACCTAAAAATTTCTAGTGTTAGCTTTTAGAATTCTGGAAGGCCTTATTTGGTAAATATTGTGCTGAATTGTGGTTATCTGTCTTTATTGCAGGCTGATAGCTGCAAAAGTTTGAAGGATCGCTACTGGGTGAAGGTAAAATCTATCCTGATACACCTCTTTCTTTTTTTTCTCTACTCTCTTTTCCTAGATCTGTAAGTTTGTACAATGTATTTGTATGCTTAGTGTTTTATAGCTATAATTGATATTTAAAGCATGTCCATAGATAATTACCACTCCCTTCCCCTTTTATGTAAAGAGAAGTTTGCAAAGTTTTCGGAATTTCGCTCGCCCTCCTTGCTCCCCTTAAACTTGCCATGCTTTACCATCAAATATGTTGAAACAGCAATGGTAGGTACTGGCATATGATTTCAGCTGTATGTTTTAGGGTTAGGCTTGAATTTGGGGATGAGGAGAAGAGAAGGCAAAAGACGATGCTCTCGGCGTAGTAGAAACCAAATAAATTTAAATTGCCATTCTGGAGTTTCTGATCTAATAGGTATATATGTTCAAATATGTGAGAAACAGAGGTTGGAGGAATTTTAATAATATATAGCTTTTGTATTTCTTTACACAAAAAATTTCTTAATTTAGCTGTTAGCTGATGACTTTTTCTGTTCCATGCATGAGTGTTTGTCACTAACTTTCTGCATGACTCATTATTTTTTTTTACTGTACTTGGAGCATCATATACTTTTCCATCATGGAGGATGAATAATGTAAGCACCAAAATCTTTATTTTAATTTGTTTTTGTCTCTTTGTAGATTTATTTAGACAACCATGTATGTTCTCGGACACTTTGGGGCAGACCAGTGTGGATACATAGATGGCAGACATGAGTGTAGTTTGACCTTGGCTTGTATTCATCTATTTTTAATAATAGTTGTTCATGTATTATCATGTTGAGGATGTTTATATCAGAACAAAGTTCCAATACTGCTTATCTGTGATCAACCAGATTTACTAAATTATGGTAATATTTTGTTGCCCTTACTGAATACACCATCTCCATACTTAGAACAGTTTGTAGTATATTATTTGTAGGCTATATCAGTGTTCAAAGTTTACTGAGATACTGGTGACTACGACATTATCTTTTTTTTTTTTTTTTTTTTTTTTATGCATTTTGACTTGGCTAATCTTGCAGTTATAATTATTAATACTTTGAATTAAGCAATTCATATTATTTCTATTTACTTTTAACTATCTTGTTCTTTTGTTCTTTTGGCAAGGCAGGTTCTGTTGGCTATTTATTTATGGGTTAAAATTGGTTCAACTTTCTGTCCCGTGACAATAGTCCTAGAAGACTAATAAGTTGAATTGAGTGAGCCCAATAAGTTGAGTGGGGCTGCGATCCACAATAGACCTAACGGCAAGAGGCCCAACAATAGATCTAACGTTCAGGTAGGTTGAGTCCGGTTGAGACTCTTGAGCGCTGTCTGTACGCTTTAAGTGAATTGGTCGCGTATTTCTAACAGCTCGAGCTTTTGGAATTAATGGTTAGCGTCAACGATCCGACAAGTGGTACCAGAGCCAGTGGCACGGGTTCCGATTCTCACACGGTGCAGGTGTTGGGGGAGGATTGTTGGCTATTTATTTATGGATTAAAATAGTTCTAATTTCTTGCCCCGTGACAATAGGTCCAGGAGACTAATGAGTTGAGCTGGGTGAGCCCAATAAGTTGAGTGGGGCTGCGATCCACAATAGACTTAACGGCAAGAGGCCCAACAATAAACCTAACGTTCAGGTTGGTTGAGTCATGTCGAGACTCGTGAGCGCTGTGTCTGTACGCTTTAAGTGAATTGATTGTGTATTTTTAACAGCTAAAACTTTTGAAATTAATGGTTAGCGCCAAAGATCCGACAGGTCCCATACTGCATTGCTTATGACTTATGCTTGCTTCCTATTTTATCATGTCTCATCAAATATGACATTACGTAGATTGCGCCATTCCATTTCTGGCTTACCACAGTCTATTCGATTTTTCACTGAAGCAGCTTGGATTTTGGCCCTCTCGTATTTCATTGCATACGAGAATGTCCTCGACTCTATTTTTTTCCACCAAAAACTTTCAATTTCTATTTTTTTTTTTTTTTTAAGTTTCTATACTTAGATTAAAAATTTTGTCAATAATAACTCTCTAATTAACAAACCATTAATTAACCAAATTTTATTTTTTAACAAATGACTAAAATTATTAAATCTGGTGCAGTTACAAAATTTGATGAAAATTTTAAATTATTTTGAAAAAAATCATTCAATTAGACCCGTCAAATTCATATCCGTACCTGTGGGTACCCACGGATTACCTGCAAATTTGCGGGTATGGATATTAGTATGTCTTATCTAAAAAATTATGGATAAAACAGGTGGGTATTTATTTAATTGTGGACATTTTAGATAATCCGCAAATATTCACGGTACCTGCATATATATTTTTAATTAAATATATATATTATTTTTGTTTATTCTTAAAAATTCTAATTCTAATTTTTTTTTTTTTTTTTTTTTTTTTTTTTTTTTTTTTTTTTTTTTCGTTGTAGCCACCTCTCGTATGCCTCTTCCGCCACACCGCTCTACCATCCTTCGACAGTCCGGTCTACGTCGGACCACAAAAAACTTATTTATTCTCTAGTTTTATTATATTTATCTAAAATATATATGACTTTTTAGATTTTCTTATTTCTTTCTCATTGTTGGCAAATAGAATTGCATTAAATAATGGAGCATTCCGAATACACATAGTAAGTTTAAAAATTATATATTTTATATTTTATATTTGAAAAGTATAAAAGCAAAAAAAATATATATATATATATATAGATAACCGACAAACCCGCCCGCCCGCCCGCCAGCGGATGGATATAGATAAAAATATTGACTTTTCAAAAATTTATAGATAAATTTTATTCATGCTCATATAATCTGTGGGTATAATAATCCGCCCGCGGATTATCTTGTCCGTCTGTTTGTCAGGTCTACATTCAATCCTAAAAATTTAGAAGTCAAGAATTTAAATTAAAAAATAGTTGAATTGGCTATATTAGAATGGTTTTTGTTGAGAGATCTCTATTATTATTATTTTTTTTTTTTGCGGAAAAATATGTAAATACTCTCTGTAGTTCGCATTTTAACAAACAAAGAATCCAGTACATGCAATTCCATAGGCAAGCACAAATCAAAGTAGCACACTAAAAATGAAACAACTAAAAAAATCAGAAATACAACCAACTTCCATAGGCAAGCAGTATTGCAAATCAAAGTAGCACACTAAAAATGAAACAACTAAAAATAAAAAAATCGGAAATATACAACCAACTTGTAGATCCATGTCAACCCAAACATCGGTAGGTACACAATTAAATTTTCACATGCATAAGTAGTGTAATAAGAAGTGAAGTCTCAATTTTAGTTGGACTTTCATTCAACAAATCAAGTTGTTGGCGCAAAAAAATAGCGTCAGATAATAGTCAGTCTGGACCACCCGCTTAGCCTACATGGGCGAAAAAAAAAGAAAACATATGGTGTGCCAGGAGCTGAGAAAAGGAGCCCAAAAAAAGATGCCTGAAGGTGAACGAGCTTTAAGCGGAAACGATTGAAGACGTGGATGTAATATCCGTAAAAAGTTAAGACACGACTGTAGCACTCTCCGACGACATGAGCCAACTAATAACGCAAGTTGATAAGTACTATAAATAGTACAAAGAAGCATTCAATAAAGGTCTTTTACACAAAACAAAGACCGCATTTTCTAATTGCTAGCAATTTATAGTTTTTTTAGGAGTAGAGTAACTTGTAATCTTTCTCTTTCTAATATTTACAGATTTTTCTAGAAGTAGTCTAACTTGTAGTCTCCCAAACCCAAGTTTCATTTTAATACAATTTGATTATGCTTATTCAGCAAAGTTTTCGATCAACCGAGTCCTCTCTTCGAGCTTTCGGCTCTTCTTTGCATACTGAGATAGAACCCGGTTGAGCCGATCCCTTCTCAACCGAATCACTTGTTCGTGGCGCACTCAAGAGTCAATCTAGGAACTAATCCATCCATGGAAGATGCGTTTGACTCGATCAACGACATGATCTGGTCAAAATCCTCGTGAGTTTGGTTCGTCATCTAATAATTTTTGGCATGTCCGATGAGACTCTCATATGTAAATCTCTTCGAACTTAGTATGACAGACGAAAATATTTTGAATCTTCGAATTAAAAATATTTCTGGATCTTTTGGGAATGAACCATTGAGTACTACCGAAGGCACGAGTGAGAACTAATCAGCACTACTGTCGGGGATCGAAAGTAGTGGTCATTCGCGATCGGCTCCTCAAGAGCCGAATCTTGTTCATACCCTTGTACAAATGACGCGAGTTTTACAAAACCTTGACCAAAGAAACCAACGGAATGCTAACCACTTAGCTGCAATATTGGTCGCAGTCACTGTGACGCCCCAACTTCCCAAGGGGTCATCCATCCTAGAACTACTATAGCTCTAGCACGGTTAACTCTCTTAACTTCTTAGGTCTAGCTACCATCCAAAATGTAATAGCAGGGTTAAGAGATTTAGTTCTATTATATCATTTATATATAGGACTAATCCAAATTCGGGAGGTGTCACATTTGTGAGGACCCGAATCCCCACTTAAGAGATTACTGTCGGATTAGTGCCCTTTGGGAGTGTTTGTGCACGTGTCGGGCCCAAGAAATAGATTTTTGGTGCAATTTGGGATTTAGTTGCATCACTGGAGGCCTGCGTGGTGTGTCGGTGGTGTGTGTGCGCAATTTGGACACAAGTGTTGGACTTCGGGCTTAAAAGGGATCACGTGGGTAATTGGAGGACCCGTCGAGTGTTTAGAAGTGGTTTCGCGCGACTTAGATGTCAAAATTGGACTCAGAGCGAAGTTTGGATAAAAAATCACCTCTCCGGATGCCTTCGGCAATTTTTAGAGTTGGAATTTGGCCAATCGGACTTCGGATTTGGATTCAGCGTGCGAAATCGTTGAGAATGGACTATTTACTTGCTTTTTTCGGAGCCCGGTTGACGCGCGCGTTTTTCGAGATGTGTGCGCGGATCCCGAGGAGCGGCGCGCGGCTCGAGGCGCGGGCGTACTGCGCGACTCGCAGCTGGCGCGCTGGGGAAGTGCGCCTTCCCGCGCGGGTCGCGCAGGGGCCGCCACGTGGCGGGCCCACGTTGGCGCCCACGCGGGCGCGAGGGACGCGCGCCCGTGTGGCGCGCGGGGTGTCCCGGGCCTGTGTGTGGCGCGGTGTAACGCGCGCCCGTGTGGCGCGCGGGTTGCCGCGCCCGCGTGGCGCGAGGGGCGCGCGCCTGGTCCTGGTGCGCGCGCCCCTTGTGGTGGACTGCCACTTGGCGGTTCCCCATTGGGGGGAACCGTGGGGTGGGTCCAATGGACCACCCCCCTTCTCCTCATTTTTCCTTCTCTTCTTCTTCTTTCTTTCTTCTCCACCCGAGCACCATTTCTCCTCTCTTCTTCCCTTTCTTCTCCAACCGAGCACCAAGAGGGAGTGAGGGAGGGGATTTCGTGGGGTGCGGCGGTGCGCCGTGGACCTCGCAGAGCGCGCGAGGTGTTCCAATGGGCCGGTTGGGCGGCGCGACGCTGTCGAGGTAGGTCCCGCGTGTTGATTTTTGCGGTATTTTTGGCACAGTTTTGAGGCGTCCTTTTGGACTTTGGATTTGACCCTGTGCATTTTTGTGTGTTAGGGACCGTGTTTTACTGCACCGTTTTGCGTGCGGACTCCGGCACCGTACTCCGTTTTACGTGCGGACTCCATTTTGCGCACGGATTTCGGCACCGTGCTCCGTTTTGCGTGCGGACTCCGGCACCGTGCTCCGTTTTGCGTGCGGACTCCATTTTGCGTACGGATTTCGGCATCGTGCTCCGTTTTGCGTGCGGACTCCGGCGGCGTGCTCCGTTTTGCGTGCGGACTTCGTTTTGAGCGCGGGTTTCGGCACCTTGCTCCGTTTTGCGCGCGGATTTTGGCACCGTGCTCCGTTTTGCGTGCGGACTCCGGCGGCGTGCACCGTTTTGCGTGCGGACTCCGGTGGAGGCAAGGAATCGCGTGGAGGCCAATTGCAAGTGTCTACGAGCAATTGGTGGCTTACCGAGGTGGGTTGGTTTTTCTCTCCAAGTCTGCGGACTTCTTTCTAATTCTATTATGATAGGATTTTGCATGCTAGTTTAAGTGTTTCACTGGAACTTTGACTAGCACCCCCGTCATATGTTGCATGTGTTTAACCAGACCAATAGAGAACCTTAATCTGGGCTAGGTTCTTTTATGCTTTAGACATCCCACACATTGCTTTTCTTTCTGGACATAGAGTTCCTCGCCCGGGTAGTGGGCCGAGTGGTCAGGACATTGTGGGACGTGTGTTGCACTCGGGCCTGGGGGCTGAGTGGGGTCTGGTAGCAGTGTTAGTGTTTTGGGAACCGTTTTGGGTAAACGGTGGTCCCGGATCTTTAGGTATTTCTCTGTTTTGGTCTTCACCACCACGTTGTGATCGTGGTGAGTGTGTGTTATCAGGACCTTGAACCCAGAATGTTTTTGGACACTCATGATTTTAGTAAACCTGTATTTTCCTTCCGAATTTCTAGGGGTCGTTGGAGCCTTTTCTTGTTTGATTGGGCGCCGGCATCAACCCTTGAGAGTTCGGAAAATAAGCTTGTTTTTAACTGATTTTCTCAAGAACTAAAATCTATAAAAGTTGGTTTTCTCAATTCAAACGGTTTTCAAAAAGGGCAAAATTTTCCTCACCCCAAGGGGGTTGAGTGGAAATGATATTTTATAATAAAGGTCATCTTTTCTCCTAAATTTTCTCACCCGACCGGGGTGAGTGATCTGAGTTCTAAGGGTTGATTTCATTCTTGGGCCGAAAACAACGGGAGGCTATGCCTATAGCCTGTTCTTGTTTGATTAGGGTCGTGGGTATTAGTTTTCCGGAGTTTTCGGACCCTTCGCGGTTCTGGGTGTTGAGCATCTCCAGCCCGTGAGTTTGGTGTGTTGAGTTGGTTTCCCACTTTAACCGAGAAGGGCCCAATCCCTGAACGGTAAAGGATCGAGAACTTCGATAGCTGAGCATAGAGTCTGTTCTTGTTTGCTTGGGGTTCTAGGCACCGGCCTAATGGGATTCTCGGACCTTTGCTGTGTCAGTCGGTTCTTCTCGCCTATGAGTGGGGTGTCTTTTTGGGAGCCGTTTGGAGTGACGGCGGTCCCAGCTGTGTAGTACCTTCTTTTAGTGAGTTAGTGTTGTGAGATTGAGTCGTGGAGGTTTCTCCGACTGAGTGATAGTTTTGGGTATTCGAGTTACCGATCTGTTTGATCGTGGATTATAGCTTGCATGTGCCGCATATTGAGACAGTGAGACAGATGTGATACTTGAGTTTGGTGGGGTCGCTCCCCTCGAGCTACGCCCCGGGTGCGATGATGATACCGAGCCTGACGAGGCTGCGATGTATGCGACTAGTTGATACACTAGAGTCCGCTTGTGATAGTCCGTGTGGGACGCCCTACGAAGTCCCGTCCCAGTGAGGATGAGGTGACAGTAGGTTTGGCGCAGGCTTGACTGGACCCTATGTGGCAGTCACTGAGATTTGGGTTACTATGAGTGAGTGGTTGCATAGCATGTGTCTTAGTAGAGTTTTCATTGAGCATAGTACTTATGACATATTGTCAGTAGTGAGTGGATGCATACCATCATCTGGGTTTTTCCCCTTGAGCATAGTAGATAGAGGCATGATAGCTGTAGATACTTTTCCAGCTTACTTTTCTTTATTACAGTCTTTTTCTGTTATCTTTTACCTCTAGTAGACTTAGTGGGCAGACCGTGGGTCTTGGAGACGGTACCCACTGAGAATTACTGTAGGATGTAGTTCTCACACCCTCTGTCGGTGACAGGTTGCTGAGGCTTTTTCTTCCGTTCCTGCCCGAGCTGGCTTGACGGACCGAGGACAGGGAGTCGCGAGATAGTTCCCTACCAGCATAGTTCCTTTAGAGTGAGGTAGATGTACCATCCCGGACTGTGGGATTCACTGGTTATTGTTATATTTCTAGTTTTAGTTATCTCCCTTTTTGGATTCGTAGATGTTGTATAGGTGGATTTTTATTTGTATCTGACCTTGTATTATTCAGGTATTTGGAGAGATGGTCTTTGTATTTTCTTTCAGCTTTTTAGTAGTTTGATTTTATATTACAGCTTTTATTTTCCGCTCTGATATCTGTGTAGCTGTAGCTCTATCTTTTGCAGGTTAGACGCTTCGTCGGTGCGGGGCTTCCCGTGTCGACGGCGGATCTGTTGGTGAGCCCGGGTCGCAGTTTCGACCCCGGGGCGTGACAGATTAGAGTGGTATCAGAGCCTAGGTTGTAGGTCATTGTGGACTTAGAAACCCTAGGCTTATGGTTGGACATTAGGATGACTACGTGAGAGTCGTGACTTTTAGCGAGAGTCCTGATTGAGTTTTATACCTCTCCCAAGAGACGGGATGAGTGATTGGCATGTTTATTATATTCTCCTAAGCGATTATGTTGGCTGCAGACAACATAATGCTATGGAATGGATGGCATGTCTTAGACTTTCGCTGGGTTGGGTCGTATGTGTTGGGTTATGTTAACATATGGATCTAAACAGGGGAAAAACCATCTAGAGAGGGGGTGAATAGGTGTAAACAATAAACACTCAAAAATCGTTGCGCTATAAAACCCAATGCGGAAATGAAAATGTAAGACGCAAGATTTTTACGTGGAAAACTCCAAAACCGGAGTAAAAAACCACGGGACCGATAACACGGTGAAATCTACTAGAATTATAACACGTAAAAGGTGATATACCGTACTCACAGACGACTCGACCTTTTTCCATACGCTCCTAGTAGATCTTCTCTGCTCGCTCCGCAACGCTCCTCGAATCCACGATTAGCGTCCAACGCCGAATCCACGGCGTCCAACGTCGAATCCACGACGTCCAACCGAATCCACGGTCTTCACCCAGTAGCACGTCTCGAATCCACGAACGTACCTCGCTCCGAATCCACGAGAGCGGTAGCACCTTGAATCCACAAGGCCACGCGAGTCCACGCGCCAATTTTGGGAAAATCGTTGTTTTTTGGTGGTAATGATCCGCCGAATACTTAGATCAAAGATAGATCGGAAATACCATCTAAGTATTCATTAATTTTATTCTACTCAAAATCTGAGTATGAAAACCTAGAATCAAATTAATCAATATAGATGAAGAAACATAGATATAATCTTGTTATTTTCTTTCTTCTCTATATGTGGATCTCTCTCTTTTTGACCGTATTTAGGTTTTTCTTTGATTACCTCGGATTCCTACGAAAAACTAAATCGTAGGGTTTATTTATAGGTTAGAAACCGTTGGAAGAGGATAAGAACCAAAAACTGACCTAATCTGGAATTTTGCACGACGACGGTCCGGACTGGAATTGACGGTCCGGACTGTCGTGGCTTAAACAGACAATTTTCAGAAAAACATACGTTCGGGGTCCGGACTGAAATACCACGGTCCGGACTCTTCATGCAATTCCTTCAGAATTAACGTTCGGGGTCCGGACTGAAATACCACGGTCCGGACTGTCCAAGCAATTCCATCAGAATTAACGTTCGGGGTCCGGACTGAAATACCACGGTCCGGACTGGAATTGCGCATGAACTACCCTATGTTCGGGGTCCGGACTGTAGTGTCCGATTCGGATCCTGAACATGTAGTATGTCCAGTTTTTTAATTTTTATGCAATTAAAAATTCATCCAAGTGTTTCTACACTATAAGAAGTATTCGGATCATCAAAATTAATTAGTTAAACGTACCTGATCCTTTTGAATTCTTCTTTCTTGAGATTGAGGTATATGATCCAAACTCCTTTATCTTCAATCTTCAAGACTTAACACTTTCACGAAATACGCCAAAACAAATTCCTTAACAATCTCCCCCTTTGGCGGTTTCGTGACAAAACAGAGAATCCACTCAAGAAAATTCAAAAAGATATTTTTGTTGCTATCACCATACAACAAAAATTTACATTTGAGAACCAATGAATAAATACATGAGATAAACTCCTAAAACAGACTCTAGACTTAGACATCTGTACTCTCTGCAAAAGAAATCATTCTTGACAAAAGAGATCGTTAGATACCTCAAGAATATTTAGCATTCAAAACCAAACAGAGATAGAGTTTATACTTACCATGACATTTGTGAACTCAGATATGTATTAAGATCATAATCAGAAATAGACATATCTTCTAAGCAATAAAATTCAAATGTCACAGAACATGTTAGTAATCAAACAACTTGTTAGTAATAATACATGCCCAAATAATTAGTCAAATAGTTAGTCGAAGCATGCATGCAATCACAATACAAAACCAAAAGTTGCTTTGATACTTACCTTTCATAGTTCAAAGTTCATAGTTCTCTCAAACCATTGTTCCAAATGTTCTTATATCTCTCCCCCTTTTTGTCACTAAAGTAGCCAAAATTACAAAAATAATAAGAAGAGGTTAAAAGTTCAACAATAAAAATGAGAAACCTGCACAACAAAAATTAAGAGTTAGAACAGCAAAATAAGGATTATTCAGAATCCTCAGAACTCGTACAGTTCAATTTGTTCAAAATGCCTTTAAGCATTCTTGATATTTTGGAACAATTCTTTTTCATCTTTCGAAGATCAGCGGACATAATTTCTTGTTCTTCAGACATCCTCTTCTGTTCTCGTTGGATAGATAATATATCAGTTTCTGTGGAGTTTCTCCTGGAGGTAGAAGGAAGTTGTGTGGATGCTGACGGTGCATTTTGACCTTCATTCCATGGATGTTCTCTAGGCAGAGAGTGTGCTCTAGCGAGGGGTTCATTAATCTGAATTCCAGTGCCCCTCGAATTCTTTCGCCTAGAGTACTGCTTTGTTGTTGAAGAAGACTTCATCAGCTTTTTGTTCTTTAAATAGAATCTATCTTCGTCATCAACAGATTGTTGTACTTCTTTACAAAATGTGTCACAATCTTCTTCATCTTCTGATTCTGGCTCAGTTTGAGGAACATTCTTTGTTTCTTCTTGATTTGTTCCATCTTTTTCCTTTTTAACAGATGCTCGAGTCCCTACTAATACTATAATGAGCACAATAATCCAAGCAAAAACCATCCTTGCTAGTGCTTGTGAGAGAGAGTCCTGTGAGCAACAACTCAAGAACACGAAAAAATTGTTTATTTTCAAAAATTTTAAAATATGTACCTAAACAATCATCATCGTGTAGAGAGACTAGGAATCAAATTAGTTTTGCAAAAAGAATTTTAAAAATAGATCAATCCCATGATTTTCAAAAATTCCTATTATATGCCCTAAAACCGAATTTTCAGAAATCGAAGCCTAAAAATCCGTTAAACAAGAGAATACCTAGCATATAATCAAAACTAATCTACCCAGAGTTCTTATTTCAAAAGAAATTTGACCAAAAACCAATCTAAAACGGAAAAGTTACAAGATTTCCATCACGTTTTGAGCAAAATAGTGAAAACTGTGAAAAACCGAGTTTTTGATCAAGAAAACTTACTTGGAATCGAAGAACCTGAGTTGAAAAGGCTCCAAATCAGTTGATTTCTAGAGAGAGAAGCTCTGGAGACTTTGGAACAAAAGATTGCAGTAAAAAGAAATCAAAACCCTTTTGTTCTATATAAAACCCTAGCCGCGGTCCGGATCGGATCGTGAATCCAGTCCGGATCGGCTACCCGCAGGAAATTCCTGCGTTCGGGATCCGGATCGGATTATCCAGTCCGGATCGGCTCCAAACCTTTTCTTCAGAAAAATCCGAAAAATTCTAGAAAATCCAGAAAAAGATTGTAAGCACTTATGCATGTCAACTTTAAATTAAAATCATCGTTTCATGTCAAGAGAAATAGATTATGCTAAATCTATCAATAATATCCAAATAATGAAACAGAAATTTATAAGAATTAAATCCCTTAAAGTTGAATAAGTTCAATTACATCTATCATGATCTTATGAGTAATGTCTTTATCAAATCATCAATTTGGTAAAGAAAATGAAATACCAAGATCAATAGATGTTTGAAATCCCAGATAAGTTAGATAATATATCTAGTCAAATTATTGTAAGGAGTGGCTCTTTGAGCATCTTTCAATAAAATCCCCACCTTATACCAACCTTGGAATTTGACAGAGTCAAGTATTCCAAAAAGCATTTTATCTAATCAACTCGAAAAACCATGCTTGGTATACATGTGGTAGCTGCACACAGTACTCGGACGACCGAGGTGGTAGCTCTTTCCTCCATGTGGTGGTAGTTTTCACACTCCTCATTGGGATGTAACTATTTCCACATCTTTTGAGCATAACAATTTTCATTTACTCCCCCTCAAATGGCTATCAATTATTTAAAATATAAAGTATTCAACCAAAAATTGATCTCAATTTCATACTCGACTCAATTGTCAAATAAGATAAAAACTAAACCAAGAGATCATTTGAGAGAGAAATTGACTTTGATCAAAACAAAGATGTATTAATTGACATAAATGATCATTGCATCAAATGAATTATTATGATATCCAAAGCATAATAAATTTCTAAATAAATGAAAGGATGCAATTAAAGTCAATAATTCTAATGCTCAATTAATGTTCTATGTCTAAGCATAGATAATGAACAAAAACACAAAAACAAAACCTAACCTAAGCAATGATTTCGAAAAGGAATTATTTCAAGGAAAGCATTCCAATTGCCTTACGCAAATGAATAAATCGTTTTTGATCCAAAGGTTTTGTTAAGATGTCAGCTAATTGATCTTCAGTTGAAATGTAGGAAAGTTGAAGAACATTTGATTCAACTAGCTCTCTTAGAAAATGATATCTAAGTTCAATGTGTTTTGTTCTTGAGTGCAACACAGGGTTTTTAGAAATGTTTATAGCACTTGTGTTGTCACAGAGAATCGTTACCGAAGTTGCTGAAATTCGGAAGTCGCTCAACACACTTTTCATCCAAATGAGTTGGGTTGAACAACTACCTGCTGAAATATATTCCGCTTCGGCAGTCGAGAGTGCAATGCAGTTTTGCTTTTTACTATGCCATGCAACAAGACAATGGCCAAGATAAAAACATGCACCACTCGTACTCTTCCGATCATCCACAGATCCTGCCCAATCGGCATCTGAATATCCTATAATGTCAAGCGTTGTTCCCATAGGATACCAAATTCCGAAATTCAAAGTTCCTTTGATGTACCGAATGATCCTTTTCACCGCTTTCAGGTGAACCTCCTTTGGTGCTGATTGATATCTCGCGCAAATTCCAACACTAAAGGATATGTCCGGGCGACTAGCCGTGAGATAGAGTAGGCTTCCTATCATGCTGCGATAAAGCTTCTCGTCTACACTCTCACTAAGAGATTCACTTCCTAATCCCTTATTGCTAGTTCCCATAGGAGTCGGAAAATCTTTAGAGTTTTCTAAATCAAATTTCTTCACCAACTCCCTTGCATACTTGGATTGACACAAATGGATGCCATCATCATTTTGTTTCACTTGCAATCCAAGAAAGTATGTCAGTTCGCCCATCATTGACATCTCAAATTCGCTTTCCATTGTTTCAGCGAATTTAGAAGCATCATTGTCTCTAGTTGCACCAAATACAATGTCATCGACATAGATTTGTGCCACAATGAAATTATCCTGATAATGCTTCACAAAGAGAGTCCGATCTGCTCCCCCTCGAGTATAGCCCTTTTCTAATAGGTGCTTTGTCAACCTTTCGTACCACGCTCGCGGTGCTTGTTTTAGACCGTAAAGAGCTTTTTTCAAACGAAAAACATGGTTAGGTTGTTTACAGTCTACAAAACCTTTCGGTTGAGCCACATAAACTTCCTCATTTAAAAACCCATTTAAAAACGCGCTCTTAACGTCCATTTGAAAGAGTTTGATTTTAAAATGACAAGCAATAGCGAATAAAATACGAATTGACTCGAGTCTAGCAACTGGGGCGAACGTTTCATCAAAGTCTATACCTTCTATTTGAGAGTAGCCTTGAGCGACTAAGCGTGCTTTATTCCTGATGATGGTACCATTCTCGTTTTTCTTATTCTTGAAAATCCATTTAGTACCAATCATGTTGTGTTGCTTCGGAGGCTTTGTTAATTCCCAGACTTTGTTTCGTTCGAACTGATGGAGCTCTTCCTGCATTGCTTCAATCCAGTAGTCATCCTGAAGAGCTTCATCGATGTTTTTTGGTTCAATCATGGAGACGTAGCATGCGACTCCACAGACCAACTGTCTCCGAGTTCTGACTCCTTCTTGTGGGTCTCCAATAATGTTAGATTCCGGATGATCCTTGGAGATGCGTAACGTTTGCGGTAACGGAGTATTCGGAGGTACTTGTGATAATTCCTGCAAATTAGATAAACTTGAAGAACCATTAGATGCATCAACTTTATTGAAAGAGTTATTACGAGAAGATGCATTTACAGGAGTATCATCATCTAGAGACATATCAAGGGTAGATTTATCAGATGCAAAGTGGAAAGCTTCATCTACTTTAACATTTATAGATTCTATCATCGTTTTAGATTCCAAGTTAAATACCCGATATGCTCTACTGTTAGTAGAATAACCCATGAAAATCCCTTCGTCGCTTCGAGAGTCGAACTTACCAAGATTTTCGCGATCACGCAGAATAAAACATCGACTCCCAAAGATACGAAAATATTTGATATTCGGTTTTCTACTAAACCACAGCTCAGATGGTGTATTTAAAGTTCCAGGGCGCAAATACACTCGATTAATTACATAGATGGCGGTGTTCACAGCTTCAGCCCAAAAATATAACGGTAAATTCCGGCTATGAAGCATCACACGCGCCATCTCTTGAACAACCCTATTTTTGCGCTCAACTACACCATTCTGCTGAGGTGTATAGGGTGCTGAGAATTCATGTTTTATGCCATTGGAAGTCAAAAAATCAATGAATTTGGAATTAATGAATTCTCCACCTCTATCACTTCGAACACGAGCGATCTTTTCATTTCTTTCATTCATAATACGATGACAAACCTCATGAAAAGAGTCGAAAGTATCCGCTTTCTCTTTTAAAAAAGGTACCCATGAATACCTAGAGAAATCATCAACCAAAAGAAAAATCTACCATTTACCTCCCAAAGATGGTTGACGAGTCGGCCCCATTAAATCCATATGCAGTAATTCCAAGGGCCGTTTGGTACCAACGTGGTTCAAGTTCTTGTGTGCAGCCCTTGATTGTTTTCCCTTTTGACAACCACCACACACAATATTTTCTTTAAATAAAAGTTTAGGAACCCCCTTAACCACGTCTTTATTTGAAATCCTTGCTAGTTCTTTAAAATTAATGTGACCTAGTCTTTCATGCCAAACAGTTTCATCATCCAAAGAAACTAGGTTACATTTTTCAGAAACTTTGTTTGAAACAACATAGCAATTATTTTCCGATCTAACCCCTTTTAAAAAGAATACCTGGTCCTTATCAGTTACAATACATTCTACTGAAGAAAAATTAACTGCGAAACCATTGTCACAAAGTTGACTTATACTTTTTTTTTGAGAATAAGGTAGCATGCTACCGCTTCATTCAATGAAAAATGAACTTAGCAGGGAAGAGAGACAACTGGGTCTCGAAAAAACGTAAACAAAAAGAAACATCGAAAATAACAAAAGCAAAAGAAAAACAAAAACAAAAACAAAAAGGAAGATGAATCCATTATACACAGAACCTGGACCAGTACGACCGAAATAGCCTGATATCGCGGAGGGTTTGACCGAGAGGGCGGCTCTGACATTCGAAGATCCTTCTGTTCCTCTCCAGCCAGCAGAACCACCACGTGGCAGCGATAGTGGTGAGCGCCCTCTTGCCGAAACCACCGCCCTTGTGGGCGTGCGCCTCCCACAATGCGTCGACTGAATTTAAGCTACGGATCTCCAGCTTGTTTGGTAGCAAGGTCCCGAGCAGCGCTTGGGCGGAAGCGCAGGAGACAAACAGGTGGTCCGCGGTCTCGTCGCACCCGAGACAAAGAACACAAGTCGATGGTCCGGTCCAACTTCTACGGATAAGAATATCACGAGTCAGCACCCTCCTTCTAAGAACCAGCCACGTGAAGATTTTAACCTTCAAGGGTGACTTAATCTTCCACAGGTGGACGAAACGACGGTCAATTACTCCGCTATCTTGCAGAAAGCGATACAAGGACTTAACAGTGTAAGTCCCTGACGCAGTCCAACGCCAGTGGAATTCGTCCCTGGCGGTGTCCGGGCGTTGACCGGCTGAGATCGATTTGAGCAGTTCGATCGCCCCATTTGAACCCGGCGAACCGGGTGGAACGCCCTCCAAAATCTTGGCCCAGTTCCATCCGCTGGGCTCCAGGCAGTCTTTTACCCGGAGGTTCTTGTTGGTAACCTGGTGGAATAGGCCAGGGAATTGGGTCGAAAGACTAGAGTTTCCCAGCCAGATGTCCTTCCAGAATCCCGTGTACTCACCGCTGCGCACCGACCGAGTTGTCCCACATTTGAAGAGCTCCCTCGTTCCCACAACGCTTTTCCACCAGAACGAGAACGGCTTGAACGCGGGACCTTCGTTAAGCGGTCCTCTGCGGCGATAGTAAAGGCCCTTCACCAAAGGCCCCCAGGTGGTCTGATCAGCGCCGAAGAATCGCCACCACCACTTCGTAAGAAGCGCTGTGTTCAAGCTTTCGAGGTCCAAGACCCCTAGCCCCCCGTCCTTTTTGGATCTGCAAACGATTTTCCAGTCCACGAGACAGCTCCCCCCGGTAACAGCGCTCTGTCCTTTCCAAAAGAATGCTCTACGCAGCGAGTCGACACGCTTAAGGAACCAGACCGGCGCCCTGAAGACGGAGAGGTAGTATAGAGGGAGGTTCGTGATTACAGAATTAACCAAAATTAGCCGTCCCCCCTGCGATAGCAACTTAGACTGCCACCCTGTTATTTTCAGCTCAATTTTGTTGAGGATTAAGTGCCAGTTATCCTTCGGGATGGAGCCCAGTTGGAGTGGTAAGCCCAGGTACTTAATTGGTAGCGATCCCAGCTTACAGTCCAGCAGCGCTGCGAGTCTCTCCCCTTTATTGGAGGCCCTGCCCAGATAGAACAGTTTCGATTTGGCCCTGTTGATTTTAAGGCCCGAAGCCCACTCGAAGGTCTGCCAGAGGAAGCGGAGATTGTGGACTTGTCTGGCTTTCGCCTCACAAAAGAAGATAGTGTCGTCAGCGAATTGGATGAGAGAGGTTTTCGCCTGGTCGGTAGGCCCAATCCCATGAAGCAGATTGTTTTGAACAGCCCGATTGGTCATTCACGCTAGGCCTTCTGCGACCAGCAAATAGAGGAAAGGCGAGAGCGGGTCCCCCTGGCGAAGACCTCTCTTCATTCTGAACCACTTGGTGGGCGCGCCGTTTACTAGGATGGCGACTTTGCCGTTGGAAATGCACTGGTCGATCCATCCACACCACTTCTGATTCGCGCCAAGGCACCAAAGTATATGGTGGAGGAAGGCCCAGTTAACATGGTCGAAGGCCTTCTCAAAATCTGCTTTAACGCCTACACAGTCGATGCTCTTGCGCTTCCCCCAGTTAACCAACTCGCTTGCTGTGGCAAAGGAGTCGAGAATATATCTGCCCTTGACAAAAGCAGACTGCGTAGGGGAGATGATCCTATCGAGTTCTTTGACAAGTCTGTTAGTCAGAACCTTAGAGATGATTTTCTGGATACAGTTGATGAGGCTGATAGGTCGAAATCCGTTGGCAGAGTTGGCGCCCTCCGACTTGGGGAGCAGGCAGATGTGGGAGTAGTCGATCGGCCCAGTGTTCAGGGATCCGCTGTAAAGGTCCTCAAAGATATTAAACAGGTCCCCCTTGATCACGTCCCAAAACCTCTGATAGAACGCCATGCTGAAGCCGTCTGGACCCGGCGCTTTGTCCCCGCTCATCTGGAAGGTAGCCAGCTTGATCTCCTCTAGCGTAAAAGGTGTAGTGAGATGTTCCTTGCTCAGCGCAGAACTGTCAGGGAAGAGGTCACTCCAGTCTCCAAAAGGGGTGTGGGAAGGGCCTCCTGGCGCGAAACGATCTTTGAATTTACGGTAGAAGTAATCCCCCTTCTCTTCGTCAGTGACGAGGCAGCGCCCCTCATCTTCAATGTTTCCGATTCGGTTGGCTCTGCGCCTCCCATTGGCCGTAGCGTGGAAGAATCTAGTGTTGCCGTCTCCTTCCTTGAGCCAGTGTTGTTTGGCTCTGGTCTTCCAGAGGATCTCTTCCTCACAAATGACTCCCTTCAGTTGGTTCTTGAGATCCCCTCTCAGATCCGCTTCGCTGCTAGTCAGGCACCGGTGCTCTTCCAAGGTGTCCAACTTATGTATCGCTTTCGATAAGGCCAGAGAGGTTTTAGTGATGCTATGGAAGCTGCTGGAGCACCATTCTTTGATCCGTCTGCGGCAGTGGCGGAGCTTTGCATTGAAGGTGAGAATGCTTCCTTGTCTTCCAAGTTTGGGCTCGACTTCGTTCCACCAGCCTGGTACCAGCCCGACGAAGTCAGGCCGAGTTAGCCATACTTTTTCAAATCTGAAATTACAAGCCTTGCGCGGCCCCCGCGCTGTTTTCAGAAGAAGGGGAAAGTGGTCTGAGGTGATACGCGGTAGTGCCTCGACCGAGGAGAAAGGGAAGGCGGCGTCCCAGTCCGTCGAGATCAGGAAGCGGTCCAGCTTTGCCATGGCGGGGGTTCGCTGCATGTTTGACCAGGTGAAGCTCTGGTTGGTCAAAGGAAGGTCAACCAACTCAAGCTCGTTGATCGCTTCAGAGAACAAGGACATAAGCCGATTGCACGCAATGCCCCCAAGCCTATCGCTGGGGACCCGGGTAAGATTAAAGTCCCCGCACATACACCAAGGTCCAGTGCACGAAGGTTTCAGCGCAGTCAGCTCTTGACAGAAGGCGGTCTTCTCGCCCCAGGTGGGTGGCCCGTAAGCATTCGTAAGATAGAAGGAGGTGCCGCTGCGTGCACACTTGAGGCGCAGCGTCAGGGAATGGTTGCGCACCAGGACCTCCAAGCAGGTGAAGAACCTGGAGTTCCAGCAAGTCGCCAGGCCACCAGAGGCCCCAGACGAGGGTAGAAAGTGACAACGGTCAAACCCCGACCCCGCGAAGGAGCGCAGGAAGGAGCGGGAGATCAAGCCCAGCTTTGTTTCTTGCAAGCAAAGAACAGACCCGGTAAGACTCATAACGACAGACTTGACCAAACTACGCTTGGTCGGATTATTCAGACCCCTGACGTTCCAGGAACAGACATTAACCATAAGAGAAAAGGTTACACCGTCGATGGCGCTCCGAACAGAGCCCAGCTCCTACACTTCGACCCCGCCTAGCTCCAGGAGCGAAACGGCGTCCCCCTCACACAGCTGGATGCCTAGTTTGGCACACAAGCGGATGGCCCTCGAAGGGCCCCCCGCGGCGCCGCTCGGACCAACCGCGCAGGCAAGCCGAGGCTCCCGGAGTGCCGACTTCCGTTCCATAGCGCGGGCCAACGCAAGCCTCCCCGCAGACTGCGCTATCCTCGGGCTCCTCCTGGGCACCACTGGGCCAGTCGGCGGACGTGGCAACCCCTTCGGCGGGACGAGGCTGGGGCGCGGCAGCAGGCAGGGCTGGGGGCAGGCAGGGTTGTCCATGCCTGGGAGCTGCACCTCCCCCACCCGGGCCGGCGAGGGGGGGCCAGACCCCGAGAAGGGAGCGGTGGGGCAAACCGCAGGTTCCGGGGCGTCTATTGCCGGCGACACCCAGCACTCTGCCGGAGGGGACCCGCGGGGTAGCGGCCAGTTAGCGACCCGAGCCCCGAAGCAGGGCCCCCTTGTCGACATGCCGCCGGAGGACGGCGACAACGGGTCTTCGGGCGGCGGCAACGGGGCCTCGGGCGGCGGCAAGAAGTACTCTAGCGGTGGGGGAAGAAGGCCCCCGGACGGGCAGGGGCGGCTCTTGGCGGGCTCCTCGGGAGAGACCCGACACAGGAGAGAGAATGTGGGAGCTGTAGGCCTGCAGGTGCTACCAGCGACGGGCCCGCGGGTGGGCCAATCGTCCCGCGGGCCGGACTCCTTCGCAGCTAAAGGGGGGCCCCCGCTCGGGCAAGTTACCATAGCAGTTGGCCCCCCGGAAAGGGCCCACAAGCCTTCGGGGGCTGAGGTTTGTTCCCGGGAGTGGGCCCAGCAGGTGTGGGTGACCCGAAGGGGGGCAGGCTGGTCTGGGCCGCCAGCGATGGGCCCGCAAGAAGGTGTCCGAAGCCCGACACCAAACAACGAGGGGGCCGCGAGAGCGGGCCCAGTGAGGTAGAGCTGTAAGAGAGGGTAGAGGAAAGGACTGGGTGAAAGCATCGAGGGGTGGAGCCGCACCGAGATAGAAGCCACCTCGAAGGTGGCAGCAGCGTCCAGGAAACCATGGCAGGTCACCACCCCCCCCTCCAAAACCGGAAAGGAATTTGAAAGATATCCCAAAGTGGACGAGGAGCGCGACCCCAGGAAGAGTGCCCCCCGGTGCAAGGCCTCGCACTCGGAGCCGGGGGCTCCAACGGACCGAGCGCCAGCGCCTCGAGGTCCGCCCCCTGTGCAGAGCGGTGTACCCTGCCGAGGTTTGACCAGCGGTCCTAGGCAGGGGGCCTTGCCCGTTGCCGGAACAGGGGTCAACGATGCCGACGTCCCCCCCGCGCGGGCTCCTGGTCGATGCTGCGCCTCCCGGTCCGCGGCGCGTCGCCGCCTATCCCGGATCTCCGAGGAGTCGGTGCGGCTGGAGAGGCGACCCTCCCTAGACCCGCTGCAACCATCGCCGAGGCCGGTAACCGCGAGTCTCCTTGCAATCCTCGCCCCACGCGGGTCGGTTTGGTCGCCGCCTTCACTCGGCCCCCCCCCCCCCCCCCCACGAAGGGCACTCCCCGGTCGTCTCCGCCGAAAGGCGCCGTGCTCTCAATACGTACCGGGGCCGAGACCACCACGCTCCCCAACGCGATGGATAGAGAAGTGGGGATGTCGGCGAGATCATCTACGGCCACCTCACAGCGGAAGCCGGTCAAATCGGTGGTGTTGACGCTGCTGTCGTCGGCGCGAAGGAAACGTCCGAAGCTGCCCACAATGCTGCTCACACAGTCGCTGGTCCAGCACTCAAAAGGCAGGTTG
This sequence comes from Tillandsia leiboldiana, assembly GCA_029204045.2. NCBI lineage: Eukaryota > Viridiplantae > Streptophyta > Magnoliopsida > Poales > Bromeliaceae > Tillandsia > Tillandsia leiboldiana. The sequence goes on along the minus strand of CM055063.1, from coordinate 51,974,103 downwards.
CGAATTTTCACCCAAGCCTTGTAAGTTAGCCGCGCGGGCGCTGCGTCGCGGTGGGGCTCCCAGAGGTGGCATTGGAGCCTGCAGTGTTGAAGACGAAGGAGCCGGTTGCCGATGAGGTCGGTGGGCCTTACCCACTCCGGAAGAATGAGGAGGTAGTCCCGCTCGTGGTGGATGGCGACGAGGAAGTCGGTCGGATACCCGCCGAATCTTGCAGCGAGGTCCTCGGCAATGGAGTCCTGGGCGAAGTGCCCCAGGTCGGCGCGCCCGATCACATCCGCCAAGACCGCATTCAAGCAACGGGTCTGCCGTCGACGGAACTCCTCCGAAAGTGGTATGAAGACCTTCTGGATGTCCGGCCTGAAGCCGCGCTGCATGCTTGAACTGTGTTGGCGCCGGGGACAGGCTCTAGAACGGTGGCCCGAGCGGAGGCAGACAGCACAGCGCACCGGGTCCCGGCAGCTGCGCACCAGATGGTCCCGGCTTAAACACCTGAAACACTTTTTAACTCCGGGTGTTGAACGAGACGCTCCGGGCGCTGATCGAGACGTTCTGGAGCGAAGGGCACTCCCGGGTTGGCTCGGCGTTGAACGATTCTTCAGCAAAGCCTCTTTATAGGTGAGCGGACCAACCTTCCCCAGACGCCCAGAAACCACTGCGCTCTTGTCGCTTCGGCCCGTGAGGCCCGTCAACCCGTGGTGATTCCCCTGTCTCTTCGATTTGTCGTAGGAAGCGCGGTCAAGAGGAATCTTGCTGCGGGAGGATGATGGGTCGGAGTAAAGCTGCCCACCAAGGTTGTCAGCCCAGGAGACCCTGGGAGGGGGGGGGTTGCATGTGGGACTTGAACGCCTAGGACAGGGCGGACACGACCTGGCATCCTTTACGTGATGCCTATCATTGCCCGGTGGATCAGGGGGGCGAATCCAGTCCCCTCCAACGCCCAAAACCACCCGAGGTGCATCGCCACCAGTCGTCTCAGCGGCACGCGCGTGGCCTCTGTACGCGCCAACAGGCGGGCACCCGCGCTTCCCTGACCAAGGAAGCTCCCGCGCGCATTGGAATACCGGCCTGGCCCGGCCCTTCTCGCTGTTCCGGTCGCCGCACCGAGCGTCGGACCTCGTCGCCCGCCTCGCCGACACCCCACGATCACTGTCTCTCTCAGCCTTCCTCCTTCTCCTCCTAACTCTATCCCTCCCTCTTTCTCTCTCTAACATTTTTCGTTCCTTGATCAAAGTTGACTTATACTTATGAGGTTAGTCTTTAGGCCTTCAACAAATAAGACATTGTTCAAAACCGGGCCTTCTGGAATAGCGATTGTTCCCTTTCCAATAATTTTGGAAGAACGACCGTCTCCGAAAACAACATGTCCTCCGGAGGTTTTCTCTAAATTTTGAAAGCAATTTTTGTCACCGGTCATGTGACGGGAACACCCACTATCCAGATACCAAGACGAGTTGTCATAAGCATGTAAGGAAGTATGAACAACAAGACAAGGGAAGATTTCACCTTTGCGTACCCAAACCTTTTGAGTTTTGGGGTACGTCGGCAATGTTTGTGAAGTTATTTTCCTAGGTGAAAGCGTCTTGATTGATTCATCGCTTTTCCTTGACGTCGTCGTCTTGTTTGATGTACTACCAATGTTCTTTCCTTTTGAAAGATCCTTCTTTGATTTTCGGGGAGACAACTCATTGGTAGTAGTTGCAAGAGGTGCTTGAGTTGATCGTTTTGGTCCCATCTTGCAATTTCTTCGAATGTGCCCTACAAAACCACAACGAAAACATACCTTTGAACTTGACGATCCCGAAGAGGGTGAGGTAAGGTGGTTGTCGTTGTATACAGTGATTTTCGTCGTCGTCGGAGGAGATACCGACTGGGGCACAAAAACTGTTCCACTCGAACTTGGACTGTCTCCAGTTTGAGTGTATCCGAGGCCGAATCGGTTTGTTTGACCAAGACCAGACAATTTATCCAACTTGCTCCTTCCAGAAGAAAATCTCTTTAAATCATCCTTGAGTTGGAAAATGATCTTTGTCATCTCCATTTTTTCTTGTCGGGCCTCGGTGTAGAGCTTCAAGAAGTAACCAGCTTTGTCAATCATTGTTACATGTATCTTCTCGAAATGCTCATTTTTCTCTTGAAGTGAAGCATTTGCATTTATCAGGTTATCCCTTTCCACTTCAAGACCGGTTGAGAGAGAAGTTACCCTTTTTACTTCTTCTTCGAGATCCTGCAATCTCCCTCTCAACCCCTTGTTTTGCTTAGTCAGTTTCTTTGAATCCCTCAAAAGTCTATGGTAGGCTAGAGCAAAATCTTCACCTTCAGAGTTACTCGATTCGTCGTCCGTTACAGTTTTTTCAACCTGGGAGGAGTTGGACAATGAATCGGATGTGCTTGCCATTAAGCACATGAAGGGTGAAGATGTGGACGCGTGGAACGCCGTTGTGTTATTCTCTTCATCACTTGAAGATGACTCATTTGACGTTGAAGTGTCATCCCAAGTGATGGCTTGCATCGCTTTCTTCTTTGACGGATTCTTATATGGACACTCCGTTGAGATATGGCCGTATCCTCGGCACTTGAAGCATTGGACTTGTCCTTCTGAGCTTTTCTTATCCTTTGAAAAACTTTCTTGCTTTCTTGACTTTTGGCTTGAAAAACCTTTGCCTTTCTTCCACTTTCCGGAGGATGAAGTTTTACTTGAATTACCCCTTCAAAAGTTTCAGCGAAAATTTCTTGTCAAGAGAGCAAGCTGCTTCTCAAAGTCCTCCATAGATAGGTTCTCGTCATCGCCTGAGGAGGATGAATCCGCGTCTTCTTCTTTTGTTGTTTTCAACGCAAAACCTGAAGACTTAGAAGTAAATGCTTTTCCAGAAGAATAGTTAGTAGGAAATGTCATTTCATATGTTTGTAATGAACCAACTAATTCTTCTACACGGATTTCGTCCGGGTGTTTAATAGTTTCAATGGCCGTAACCTTGGAACGAAATCTTTCAGGAAGAGTTCTTAAGATCTTTCTTACAATTTTAAATTCTGGAATTTTCTCTCCCAAGTTAGCACATGTGTTTACGATGTCTTGCAATCGTGTATAGTAGTCTGTGAATGATTCATTTTCTGCCATGAAAATAGAGTCAAATCTGCTCGTAAGCATTTGCAGCTTTTGAATCTTCACAAGGTTAGTTCCCTCATGTGTAACTTGAAGAACATCCTAGATTTCTTTCGCAGTCTCACATGCCGAGACGCGAGAGAATTCTGTTTGTGACAAGGCATTAAATAAAGCGTTAATTCCTTTGCCATTGTAAGAAGATAAGTCTATCTCTTCCTTGGTCCATTTCGACCTAGGTTTGATGGTGTGAACATCAACAATAACTTCAGTTGGATTTGACCATCCTAACTCGATAGATTGCCACACCCGTTCGTCGATGGAAATAAGAAATGCTTTCATCCGTACTTTCCAGTAGGCATAATTTGTTCCATCGAAAAACGGGGGTCTGTTGATGTTTCCACCTTCAGCCATTGTTTACAACCCTATTCCCGCTCTGATACCAATTGTTGGGTTATGTTAAGATATGGATCTAAATAGGGGAAAAACCACCTAGAGGGGGGGTGAATAGGTGTAAACAATAAACACTCAAAAATCGTTGCGCTATAAAACCAAATGCGGAAATGAAAATATAAGACGCAAGATTTTTACGTAGAAAACTCCAAAATCGGAGTAAAAAACTACGGGACCGATAACACGGCGAAATCCACTAGAATTATAACACGTACCAAGGTGATATACCGTATTCTCAGACGACTCGACCTTTTTCCATACGCTCCTAGTAGATCTTCTCCGCTCGCTCCGCAACGCTCCTCGAATCCACGATTAGCGTCCAACGCCGAATCCACGGCGTCCAACGTCGAATCCACGACGTCCAACCGAATCCACGGTCTTCACCCAGTAGCACGTCTCGAATCCACGAACGTACTTCGCTCCGAATCCACGAGAGTGGTAGCACCTTGAATCCACAAGGCCACGCGAGTCCACGCGCCGATTTTGGGAAAATCGTTGTTTTTGGGTGGTGATGATCCGCCGAATACTTAGATCAAAGATAGATCGGAAATACCATCTAAGTATTCACTAATTTGATTCTACTCAAAATCTGAGTATGAAAACCTAGAATCAAATTAATCAATATAGATGAAGAAACATAGATATAATCTTGTTATTTCCTTTTTTCTCTATATGTGGATCTCTCTCTTTTTGACCGTATTTAGGTTTTTCTTTGATTACCTCGGATTCCTACGAAAAGCTAAATCGTAGGGTTTATTTATAGGTTAGAAACCGTTGGAAGAGGATAAGAACCAAAAATTGACCTAATCTGAAATTTTGCAGGACGACGGTCCGGACTGGAATTGACGGTCCGGACTGTCGTGGCTTAAACAGACAATTTCCAAAAAAACATACGTTCGGGGTCCGGACTGAAAAACCACGGTCCGGACTATTCATGCAATTCCTTCAGAATTAACGTTCGGGGTCCGAACTGAAATACCACGGTCCGGACTGTCCAAGCAATTCCATCAGAATTAACGTTCGGGGTCCGGACTGAAATACCACGGTCCGGACTGGAATTGCGCATGAACTACCCTATGTTCGGGGTCCGGACTGTAGTGTCCGATCCGGATCCTGAACATGTAGTATGTCCAGTTTTTTTATTTTTATGCAATTAAAAATTCATCCAAGTGTTTCTACACTATAAGAAGTATTCGGATCATCAAAATTAATTAGTTAAACGTACCTGATCCTTTTGAATTCTTCTTTCTTGAGATTGAGGTATATGATCCAAACTCCTTTATCTTCAATCTTCAAGACTTAACACTTTCACGAAATACGCCAAAACAAATTCCTTAACAGTATGGTTGTTGTGCCCTAATGTTTGTTATTGTGCAGTGGACTATGATGCCCCTGAGACGTCGTGTAGTAAAGATGGCACACCCCGCATCTGATGAGTACCCGAGCAGCGGGAGGCAGGGCTATCAGAGCAGAGCGAGACCCAGGAGTTATGGACCCAGATGGCACCGATGTCGGAAGCTGTTCGATGCCAGGAGGAGGCCATGGAATGTTTGATGCGCCTGTTGGAGCAGAGAGCACAGCCAGTTGCAGTACCGCTTGAGAGTCCTCCAGCACTTTCTTCCTATGCAGTGACATATTCAGTTGTATCAGTGGCACCGATAGAGCGAGCAGCCCCTTCGTGTCGACGAGTAGTGCCGAGGCACCGAGGTAGGGTGGATGGCTGATAGTAGATGAGCTTTGGGACATCATCGGGCGATCGAGCCAGTCCCGGCAGTCTGATCCACCCCGATTTGCAGGATTGAGCTTGGAGCAGTGGGAGGCTGAAAACTGGATAGCAACAATGGAGAAGCATCAGGTACACTTGGCTACGCACTTTTTGGAAAAGGACGCCGAGATTTGGTGGCGTCGAGTTCGTCTTGTTGGACCACCGAGAGCGCAGTTGTTGACTTTGAGCGAGTTTCGTGCTTTGCTGCTCAGGGCCTTCTTTCCTGACAGTGTAAGCAGAAACTAGAAGGGGATCTTAGACGCCTGCAGCAGTGGAGTCGACCTCTTCAGGAGTATGTTCGCGAGTTTTTGCGATTGTTGAGCAGTGTACCCCATGTCGCCCGGGATGAGGCCCAGAAGGTTGAGCTAGTTGAGAGAGGACTGCATCAGGATATCTATCACTTGGTGCATTCTCGGCGAGTGTCGACGTTAGATGCAGCGATTGAGCATGCTCGGTGGGTTGACCGAGGATCAGTGATCATGTCAGAGAGAGACGAAGCGACAGAGACCAGGAGGTTCTCCACAGCCGATGTATCAGCAGCAGCAGCGGGATGACTGTGTCATTTGTGGTGGGCCGCATTCTGCGCCGCAGTGTGACCACAGGCAGGGGCGATGTTTTTTTTTCGTGTGGACAGTCGGGACATTTTCAGGCAGCATGCCCTCGAGCAGTGCTTACGGCAATACCGCTTGCGACGGCACCCCCGCTACCTCTTCGGGATGAAGGAACTCCTCCGATTTACTGCCAGGCAGATAGGGACACGACGTCGGGGCAGACTGAGCGACGACCCCCTACATTGAGCGGATGAGTCTGTACCGCCCGGTTGGAGGGCGCTACGGCAGTGGACCAGGTTGTTGCGGGCGTGATTTCTTTATAGCAGTTTGAGTTGAGTGTTTTTGGCTTTCCTGTCTGGACTGGAAGTAGAGTTGTTACCACGTGCACTAGAGGTACAGGTTCCTGTTGGTGTTGTGCATGTGGGGGAGCCTTGTGGATCGTGTCCAGTACAGATGAGACTTGGAATTATACCGGCATGTGTTATGGTTCAGTGGCAGCTCCACGACTCTGATTGAACACAAAGGATGGACCAGTTGGTGCGGTATCGTGCAATGGCTGATTGTGGAATGAGATCAGTTACCCTTCTGCGAGTTGAACTATAGGAGTTCATTTTCACAGATCACCGGGGTATCCTTCCTGCAGCTGTGGCTTCAGCGGTTTGGGGCTTGGTGCTACTTTTGGATCGTTGGTGACGATTAGGACTAGAGGTTGTGTCCTTAGGGGTCACGGTTAGATCGTAGCTTTCGTTTTGTAACCACGGCAGGAACGACTTCAACACTTCTCTCCCTTTTTCTCGCCTGTGTGCTGAAATTTTCGAACAGGACGAAAACTTCGAAAGACTGCTCCAGAAATGGAGACGGTGCCCGAACCTGTTCTTGTTTGATTGGGGTAAAGGCACTGGTCCTTTCGGAATTTTCGGACTTCTCGTTAATTTCAGCCGTTTTCTAAATTGAGGGTTGGGGTTGACGACTTTCCTGCTGGTGGGGCCTTTACCCTTCTTGTTGGTTGTGTTTGCGTAATTCGTATAGATTTGGTCGAGTAGAGTTGGTCGTTCTTCCTTGTCCTCTGTTCTTTGGAATTCGTGAGATTTTTCCAGCTTTTGGACTCCTCGCCGTGTGGACTCGCTTCGTGGAGTGTGCGTAGCGACTGGGGAGCTGGAGACGGTGTTGATGGATACTTACCGTTGGCTTTGGAACTCCCCTTTTGAGCCATGTTAGTTTCGAGGACGAAACTTTCTTTTAGTGGGGGAGGATGTGAGGACCCGAATCCCCACTTAAGAGATTACTGTCGGATTAGTGGCCTTTGGGAGTGTTTGTGCGCGTGTCGGGCCCAAGAAATGGATTTTTGGTGCAATTTGGGATTTAGTTGCATCACTAGAGGCCTGCGTGGTGTGTCGGTGGTGTGTCGGTGGTGTGTGTGCGCAATTTGGACACAAGTGTTGGACTTCGGGCTTAAAAGGGATCACGTGGGTAATTGGAGGACCCGTCGAGTGTTTAGAAGTGGTTTCGCGCGACTTAGATGTCAAAATTGGACTCAGGGCGAAGTTTGGATAAAAAATCACCTCTCCGGATGCCTTCGGCAATTTTTGGAGTTGGAATTTGGCCAATCAGACATCGGATTTGGATTCAGCGCACGAAATCGTTGAGAATGGACTATTTACTTGCTTTTTTCGGAGCCAGGTTGACGCGCGCGTTTTTCGAGATGTGTGCGCGGATCCCGAGGAGCCGCGCGCGGCTCGAGGCGCGGGCGTACTGCGGGAGGCGCAGCTGGCGCACTGGGGAAGCGCGCCTTCCCGCGCGGGTCGCGCAGGGGCCGCCACGTGGCGGGCCCCCGTTGGCGCCCGCGCGGACGCGGGGGACGCGCGCCCGTGTGGCGCGCGGGGTGTCCCGCGCCTGTGTGTGGCGCGGTGTAATGCGCGCCCGTGTGGCGCGCGGGCTGCCGCGCCCGCTTGGCGCGAGGGGCGCGCGCCTGGTCCTGGTGCGCGCGCCCCTTGTGGTGGACCGCCACTTGGCGGTTCCCCATTGGGGGGAACCGTGGGGTGGGTCCAATGGACCACCCCCCTTCTCCTCCTTCTTCCTTCTCTTATTCTTCTTTCTTTCTTCTCCACCCGAGCACAATTTCTCCTCTCTTCGTTCCTTTCTTCTCCAACCGAGCACCAAGAGGGAGTGAGGGAGGGGATTTCGTGGGGTGCGGCGGTGCGCCGTGGACCTCGCGGAGCGTGCGAGGTGTTCCAATGGGCCGGTTGGGCGGCGCGACGCTGTCGAGGTAGGTCCCGCGTGTTGATTTTTGCGGTATTTTTGGCACAGTTTTGAGGCGTCCTTTTGGACTTTGGATTTGACCCTGTGCCTTTTTGTGTGTTAGGGACCGTGTTTTACTGCACCGTTTTGCGTGCGGACTCCGGCACCGTACTCCGTTTTGCATGCGGTGACTCCGTTTTGCGCTCGGATTTCGGCACCGTGCTCCGTTTTGCGTGCGGACTCCGGCACCGTGGTCCGTTTTGCGTGCGGACTGCGGCGGCGTGCTCCGTTTTGCGTGCGGACTTCGTTTTGCACGCGGGTTTCGGCACCTTGCTCCGTTTTGCGCGCGGATTTTGGCGGCGTGCACCGTTTTGCGTGCGGACTCCGGTGGAGGCAAGGAATCGCGTGGAGGCCAATTGCAAGTGTCTACGAGCAATTGGTGGCTTACTGAGGTGGGTTGGTTTTTCTCTCCAAGTCTGCGGACTTCTTTCTAATTCTATTATGATAGGATTTTGCATGCTAGTTTAAGTGTTTCACTGGAACTTTGACTAGCACCCCCGTCATATGTTGCATGTGTTTAACCAGACTAATAGAGAACCTTAATCTGGGCTAGGTTCTTTTATGCTTTAGACATCCCACACATTGCTTTTCTTTCTGGACATAGAGTTCCTCGTCCGGGTAGTGGGCCGAGTGGTCAGGACATTGTGGGACGTGTGTTGCACTCGTGCCTGGGGGCTGAGTGGGGTCTGGTAGCAGTGTTAGTGTTTTGGGTAAACGGTGGTCCCGGATCTTTGGGTATTTCTCTGTTTTGGTCTTCACCACCACGTTGTGATCGTGGTGAGTGTGTGTTATCAGAACCTTGAACCCGGAATGTTTTTAGACACTCATGATTTTAGTAAACCTGTATTTTCCTTTCGAATTTCTAGGGGTCGTCGGAGCCTGTTCTTGTTTGATTGGGCATCGGCATCAACCCTTGGGAGTTCGGAAAATAAGCTTGTTTTTAACTGATTTTCTCAAGAACTAAAATCTATAAAAGTTGGTCTTCTCAATTCAAACGGTTTTCAAAAAGGGCAAAATTTTTCTCACCCCAAGGGGGTTGAGTGGAAATGATATTTATAATAAAGGTCATCTTTTCTCCTAAATTTCCTCACCTGACCGGGGTGAGTGATCTGGGTTCTAAGGGTTGATTTCCTTTTTGGGCCGAAAACAACGGGAGGCTACGCCTATAGCCTGTTCTTGTTTGATTGGAGGCGTAGGAATTAGTTTCCCGGGGTTTTCGGACTCTTCGCGGTTCTGGCTGTTGAGCATCTCCAGCCCGTGAGTTTGGTGTGTTGAGCTGGTTTCCCACTTTAACCGAGAGGGGCCCAATCCCTGAACGGTAAAGGATCGAGAACTTCGATAGGCTGAGCATAGAGTATGTTCTTGTTTGATTGGGGTTCTAGGCACCGGCCTAACGGGATTCTCGGACCTTTGCTGCGTCAGTCGGTTCTTCTCGCCTATGAGTGGGGTGTCTTTTTGGGAGCCGTTTGGAGTGACGGCGGTCCCAGCTGTGTAGTACATTCTTTTAGTGAGTTAGTGTTGTGAGATTGAGTCGTGGAGGGTTCTCCGATTGAGTGATAGTTTTGGGTATTCGAGTTACCGATCTGTTTGATCGTGGATTATAGCCTGCATGTGCCGCATATTGAGACAGTGAGACAGATGTGATACTTGAGTTCGGTGGGGTCGCTCCCCTCGAGCTACGCCCCGGGTGCGATGATGATACCGAGCCTGACGAGGCTGCGATGTATGCGACTAGTTGATACACTAGAGTTCGGTTGTGATAGTCCGTATGGGACGCCCTACGTAAGTCCCGTCCCAGTGAGGATGAGGTGGCAGTAGGTTTGGCGCAGGCTTGACTGGGCCCTATGTGGCAGTCACTGAGATTTGGGTTACTGTGAGTGAGTGGTTGCATAGCATGTGTCTTAGTAGAGTTCTCATTTAGCATAGTACTTATGACATATTGTCAGTAGTGAGTGGATGCATACCATCATCTGGGTTTTTCCCCTTGAGCATAGTAAATAGAGGCATGATAGCTGTAGATACTTTTCCAGCTTACTTTTCTTTATTACAGTCTTTTTCTGTTATCTTTTGCCTCTAGTAGACTTAGTGGGCAGACCGTGGGTCTTGGAGACAGTACCCACTGAGAACTACTGTAGGATGTAGTTCTCATACCCTCTGTCGGTGACAGGTTGCTGAGGCTTTTTCTTCCGTTCCTGCCCGAGCTGGCTTGACGGACCGAGGACAGGGAGTCGCGAGATAGTTTCCTACCCGCATAGTTCCTTTAGAGTGAGGTAGATATACCATCCCGGACTGTGGGATTCACTGGTTATTGTTATATTTCTAGTTTTAGTTATCTCCCTTTTTGGATTCGTAGATGTTTTATAGGTGGATTTTTATTTGTATCTGACCTTGTATTATTCAGGTATTTGGGGAGATGGACTTTGTATTTTCTTTCAGCTTTTTAGTAGTTTAATTTTATATTACAGCTTTTATTTTCCGCTCTAATATCTGTGTAGCTGTAGCTCTATCTTTTGCAGGTTAGACGCTTCGTCGATGCGGGGCTTTCCGTGTCGACGGCGGATCTGTTGGTGAGCCCGGGTCGCAGTTTCGACCCCGGGGCGTGACAACATTCTTTCCCCCTTTAAGTCCCAACGTCCTCGTTAGGCTCAAAGACACTCACAAGCACTAGGCGATGTGAGACTCGTCTCGCTAGCCTTAGCCGACCTTGTGGGAAGCTGCACTCCATCGACAACGGTCATTAGCCGGGGAGTCTCGCTCTACCCGCTATATAATCCTAACTCAGTCGAGACTTATCTCACATTTTCGACTGGTGAATAACTCTGATACCAATTGTGACGCCCCAACTTCCCAAGGAGTGATCCATCCTAGAACTACTTTAGCTCTAGCAGTTCAATGAATAGGCTAGCTTTTCATAATTCAAGCTGTATCAAATGCAATGCTAAAAAAAAGTATAATTAATGTTACATGTATCTTATAATGTATCTCAAAGAATAAAGTATAGGAATAAGCTTTCTACATGTGGTAGCTGATAACTGGCCAATTTTCGAGAATTCAAGTTCTATCAAATTTTAGCCCTTGATTGGATATGGGATAAGTAATTCAGTGATAATCTGTAGAGCGTGAACTTTTATTTTATTTTATTTTTTTTGTGACGATGATGAGAGTTTGATTTTTATTTTTTAAAAATTTCTGACATTCATAATTTGATAGTATATTTTATCTATAAGGTGATATATAAAAGTAATAAATTGTTGTTATATGGAAGAACCGGTGAGGAATATTCTGATAACACCTCGAAACCCTCGACTCGGTACGACTCTGGGCTGGGCCTAGGAAAGGCATAGATAATGTAAAACTTGTGTTGGTCTGGCCTGGCCCGACCTGAAGTGCTCGATCGATTGAACTCGCCGACCTCTTTCTTCACATTCACTCCGCCTGGAATGGGCCTGGGTTGTGCCGACTCGCATAGGCCTCTGGGGCCTGAGGCCTAGTCCTGCCTGCAGCTTTGGTGCATAACTTGGGAGAAGGAAAGTCTGGAGCTCAAAGTCATTTGAGGTGTAGATCTTACACCCCATCCATTCTAGGATGGGGTGAATTTCACTCGTCACTTCGAAGTGACGAGTGGATGAATGCCCATCTTAAAATGGATTAAGTGTAGGATGTACACCCAAAATGAGATGACATGTAGCATAGCCCTAAAAGGGGGTGTACACCTTAGGATGGGTTAGGTGTAGGATATACATCCCAAATGGGGTGTACATGTAGGATGTACACCTCATAAAATATTCCCAACATAGCTTTATTTTTAAAATATTTTCTTATCTAATCTTATTTATACTAATTAACTAAAAATTCATTAAAAATTAATGTTTTATTTGTAATTAGGAGAGGAGACTTTTCTTCCCCTCCTTCCCCTGCGCAGTCATCCCCCGTCCACTGTCGTGACCGTTCTCCCGCCATCTTAATCTATTAGTTTTATACGTGTGAAATATAAGAACTGTTATTTTTGTTTTTCAAAATTTATATTTGAGATTCGCAAAAAGAAACTAATAAACACCTTTCACACATGCAAAGCTAGCCAAAAATATTTTAAAACTACGGTAATTATAGCATTTGGGTAAACTTTGATAAGCACCGGCATAGCTTAGAGAATTTCATTCGAATTTACTGCGGTTTGAAAAGTTTTATTTTGATATTTTGCAATTTTGTGTAGTTTCACCAAAAGAGCCTGTAATTAAATATGATAGTATAATAATATATTTTATAGACGGTGAGGTAATTAAGAGTAAATTATTAGTTAATTAACTGCTATATTTTGTCACCATATCATATGCAAAAATTTATTATTTTTTTTTGTGACACCTAATAGTTGAAAATCGGATAAAAATTGAGTTGTGATTAAATTTATAAGATATTATGGACACGAGTAATAATAATCGGGCTTAAGTATTTTGAGCTGGTGGTTTAAATCCAACGAATTATTATTGCTAGTTGTCCGGATTGTTACATTTAGTATCAGAGTCAATCACCAACCGATAGCATGTGACGAGTCTCGACTGAGTTATAGGGTTTGATGGATACGGTGATAGATTATATCGAGATTTGTGACACTCCAATAATCTCACATCGGATGAAAATAAAATTATGATTGAATATATAAGAGATCATAAACATAATTAATAATAATTATATTTAAACATCTTGGATTGATGGTTTGGAACATTACTAGTGAGCCGGATTGTTATATTTAAGTATAAAAATTTTGGATCAAATTCTAAATCTATACTTGACTTAGTGATCCTTTTGACTCTTCAATTACAACCATTTTGACAAATACGTGTTTTGGATGCTACTCGATTGTGAGTATAATAAACACATTATATTATGAGAGTTAGACAAATCATAGATTATTTTGTTGACCCGGAGGAATAACTAATGGACCAAAATAAGCTAATGTGTCATAAATTGCACATTGCTATTAACTAACAATTAATATAATTAGTTCATGGTGTGATCAAAGAAGACTCTTTGGATTCTAAAAAGGGTAATATTTTTCTCAATTTGATAATTATTTTATCTAAAAATATATATTCGATGAATCAGTTTTATACCTACGCGGTTGACTACTGGCTTAGTTTTTTAAAATTCTAGTCCAATTAATTAGATGTCATATGGTGGAAAAGTAATATTTCATGGAACCAGAAACCATACAAAAAAAATTTAAAATACTACTTGTCATTGAGCTTATAAATTATAATTTTGATCTAAATGAAATAGAAAATTTTATAACTCTAAAAAATTCTGCGGTTTTAAATTTTAAATTGTTTGGATACATATAATAAAATTTCACAAAATTTTATTCAATTTAACATTTTTAAAAATAAAAAATATTAATTTTATATTTTAAAATTTAAAAATTAAAAATTTCATAATTTGAAATTAAAAGTTCAAGATTTGAAACTTGAAATTTAAAATTTAAAGTTAGAATTTAAATTTAAATTTTGAAATTTAAAATTCAAACTAAAAATTTGAAAAATTGAAAAATAAAATCTAATTTTAAATTTTAAAATTTGAAATTTAAAATTCTAAATTGTAAAATTAAAATTTATTATTTTAAAATAATAAAATTATTATTTTAAACTAATAAATTTTAATATTTAAAATCTAAAATCAATATTATAAAATTTAAAAAATTTAATTTAAATTTTTTAAATTTTTAAATTTTTAAATTTTTTAATTTTTTAATTTGAAATTTGAAATTTAAAATTTAAAATTTAAAATTTGAATATACATTAAAATTTTAAAATTTAAAATTTAAAATTAAAATTAAAATTTTAAAATTTAAAATTTGATATTTAAATCCTAATTTCAAAATTAAAAATTAAAAATTAAAAATTTTAAATTTATATTTTTAAATTTAAATTTTTGTGTTGAAATTTTAAATTTTAAATTTTGAAATTTAAAGTTTAATATTTGCCATATCTTGGAAGTGTGGGAGTCCAAGAATGATAGAATTTTTTTTTTTGTTTGGATGGATTTTTTTAGTTTATCTCATTTTTTAGGGTATAGTATAACTATACACTATAAAAACTATTTTAAACTATCCAAACGGTTTAGGAAAAAAATTTCATTAATATATTATAATTTAACTATGCTATAATTTTTTGTGCATCCAAATAGGCCATAAATGAAATGTATATCTTATGTCTCATTTATTTTAGGATAAGCCGAATTCTAATAGTTATCTGGAAATAGTTAGTAAAAAAGCTTTCATCCGAGAATGAATGGATTGTGATACGCCACATTTGGAATGTATGAGTAGCATTAATATAATTTCTAAATCAAGTTTGTGTATGTGCGTGGTATTTGATAACTAACTATCTTTTGAGAATTCAAACTTTATGAAATTTTATATAAGTAATGCTATTCAATTGAGTTTACGAGATACATTCCATCCATTCAAAAATAAGATTTTCTTTACGAGTCATATTGAAGTGACTAATAAAATTCATTTTACTGTAGAATGGATGGAATGCAAAATTTAAACTTTATTTGGAGTGTACAAAAGCATTTTCATTATAAAAAAATTAATATTTAAAAATATTTTTTTTATTTAATAATACTAAAAAAAACGTCTCAATATAATTTAGCATTATATTTGAAAGCATTAGTTAAAACGTCTATAAATAATGAGTCGCTACGTATATACTGATGCTTATACTAAGCGTTTGAATTTTTCAAAATCCTGACATTTTAAAACGTCAAAATATTAAAAATAATAATAAAATTTATTATTTAATAAATTAATTTGATACTCATATGGTAATATTTTTTAAAGCGTTGGTATTTATTACATTATAGCACCACTAGGAAATACTTTTTCAAATTAAGTATCGACTAAAAAATATTATTATATTGAGATTTTTTTTGTAGTGTAAAATTTTCATTTTATATTTGATATTCTAATAGCTCAATCAGTGGCCAGCTATTAGGGGTGAGAGTGGTTAAGATAAACTCAGTCCACGCAGATTCGATAAGATGCGAATATAAATGTTGAAATTTAGCTTTCTATATATATTCATATTTGAATTCAAATTAAAAAAATTAAAAAAATATATAAATAAAAATAAAAATATAATTTTTTAAAATGTTCAACCTATTTTACTATTTTCACCACTAAGAAATAAGAAAAGTAATAATATATAATGTAATGGGATAAAATGATATTTTATCATGCTTTTTATTTATTTTGTTATGAATTTTACGTTAAGATTATATTTATGTTTTGTAGTAATTTAGAAATTCAAAATTGAATTTGAAAAATTCAGATGTCAATATGAATGAGAAAATGCAAAATATAACCTAAGTGGTTGTATACCGGTGTGCAAATTGCACAGTTTTCGGAGCACAATGTCTGCCTTTCAGATCCGAGTCGGATCTCGAAAATCTGAAATCGCCAGTGCGACCGTGTCGTCGAATCGATTGAAAATGATATAAACTGATTTTCGATCCGACGGTCGGATTGTTCAGAAATCAGTGTAGAAGCTTGTGGGGCCCACGACTTAAGTCGTGAATAGTAACCTCCTGTTTTAATTCCCCGCCGAGCGAACGTTGACCGAGTCACCGTCTGGAGTCCGAATATGACGGTCCAGGTAGTCGATTTTAACCACTTCGTCATTCTAAGCGCAGTGGCGCTGACGAAATTTGCATCGTAAAACGTGCTGAACGGTATAAATTACGGTATAGGATGGATTTTAAAAATTATGAAGCTTATTTTTAGCGAACCAAAATCGCTACCTAATAGGTTTCGTCCAGCCGGACGTCGTGGTGGTGTCCGTTTTTCAGTTTGACAACCCGGTTATCTCGAAAAACGTGAAATATGAGAAAAATCACAGTATGTTGCACAAAAGCCCTATATTTTATATGTCAAATTGCTCCAAACTTGTGCAAGGGGGGATTCTCTGTGATTTTATTCTACAGCAAAGGACCTAGATCTAAAGGATGCAAGTTCGGGGGCTAACTAGCATTTTGTGCAATAGATGTATAGCAACTTTGGGTTTGCTTTGAGGAGAACCCTAGCCTCTTCATTTCTGTAACTGCAGCCGCACCCACGACCCCTACGAATCCTCTGCGAGATTTCCCGAGCTGCTGCGCCGCCGGCCGTCCCTCCCTGTCGCCGGAAAAACCAAGGAGAAGGCAACCTTGCCTTGATCTCGGGTTGGTGGGTGTTGGAGGCAACGAAATCCCTTTGGGTGCTTCCTGGGGATCCTGCGGCTTGCTACTACCTCCAGAAGTTGAACCCAAGGTGTTCTGCAGCTTGGCTTGGCCGCGCGTCGCGAGGAGGAGGAGCTCCTTCTTCCTCGGATCTGGCAAGGTAAGCTCTTCCTTTTCTTTGTTTTTCTTGCTACCTAGACACCCTGGTTATCTCTATCACCTCTTGGTGAACCTCCCAGCCGAACCCCAAAGTCGGGAATGCTCCCGGTCGCCGGCGGGGAAAATGCACCCGCCGGAACCCGAAACTGCTCCGCCGCGGCCGTTTGCCGCACCCGATGGCTCAAGCTCCGAACCAAAATGATGGGCACCTTCTGTAGGGACTAGGGAACCCTTCCATGAAGTTTCATGGCTTTTGGAGTAGTGTGCGCTTCGCAGATCCGAGCCCTAGTTTCGGGCTAATCTTGCTCCGGCCGAGTACCTTGCTCCGCCACCGCCGCCGCCGGCCATGAGTCCACCGAGCTTCGTGGAGTCGGGTAGCACCTACTGGTGCTGGTGCATGAGACCCAGAGCCTTGGTATAGAGATCCACCATTGTTGCCTTCGAGTTTGTGTATTAAGCAAGTTGCCCACCTTGTGTTCGGGGAAATGCCCGAGAGAGCCCGGATTGGTTTAGTCTAGTTTTGATCATCCAGCAAGTGAGCATTCGACTCCTGCAAACCTCCTGAGCACGATGCTCACTCTACTTCAGCAAATGTCTGAGTAGATGGAAGGATCTTGCAAACCGAGCTCTATAAGCTTGTGGTTTGAAGCCGTTTTGTTCTGGCGATGTCTCCGGTTTCCCCGCGGCACCTAGTTGGTGAGCCTCTAAACATTTGGGAGTCCCTGATCATGATGCTTGCATTTAAAATGGGTTTGGTCGAGTGTAAGTATTAAAAGTAGCATGTGAGCCTTTATGTCAAGGTGTAGGTTGGCTCAGTGTTTTACTCGGGTTCCGCGTTGCTTCCAAAAGGTGAGCACGGTGTGCAGCAAGTCGAGGGCCACCTGCTGGTGGCGTTGGTTCGTTAAAATAGCACTCCGAAATTAAATGCAAGCGAAAAAGGCAAGAAATTGCATTCTTTTATGCAATTTGGTAAAATCCTGGGGGCCTAAATGCAATTGTGACCATACTAGCTGCTGTGTGCCGCGTACTCATGATCTCTAAAACTGTTGTTGGTGGTCCGATGCTTTTCGTTGAGCGGGAATTGGATCCCGAATCGTAAATCGGCAAAATCGTCGATTTAACGGCGATTCGGCGTTAATCACGCAATTCAAGAAATTTCAGTGATCAATTTGTGATGCCAGATATTCGTGGCTGTTCCCGGTGCGGTTCTAAAGAGCCCGGTGATTTTAGTTCTTAGTTTGCAACTTCCGGAGCCAAAATGGGCTTCCCGAAAGTGTTTCAGTGGTTATGGCATTGCCGGTGCACAGGATTACCCAGAGTCGGGTGTTAGGGCCTAAATGTCTTAAGTTAGACATTCTTGGGCAGCACGTGAAGTTTCATGAGTTTTGGTTATTGTTCAGCACAGATTGGGTCATAGTGGATCTATCAGCGGATTTCCGAAAATTTCGGAAAATTCCGGGACTTCAGCGAAGTTCCCTGTTTAGCTTGTCTGCACACAGTGTGTCAGTGGGTTGGGTATGTGTGAGAGTCTATTTTCTGACCTGTGCATATGATTCAGGTCCCAGCAGTTAGCCGCCAGCTTGCGAGCCATCCAGCAGCCACCGTAATCTTCTACATTGAGGTGGGTTTATCTTCGGTCCGGGCTTTATCAGGTTGGCCCTATGGGGTGCCGTGGTAGGTCGGACCCCTGTTTTTGGTGTAGCCCTGAACCTATGCTTGAGCCTTTCTAATTGCTTTCATTCCAGCATTCAGTCATTACAGCTATGTTTGCCTTGATCTTACAGTTGAGCTGTCTATATGCTTTCATTCTCAGCACTTAGTATGTATAGTGATATACATCTGGACATATGCCATGCCTCATTGGACATTAGCTAGAGTGATTATCAGTTCACTTTATATTAGCATTTCCTATTCTTCTACTGCATATTAGAATAGGAGTTCAGCTTCTGCTATACAGCTCAGATATTCAGCTCAGTCTCTGATATGATTTCAGGTTCAGCATCAGTATATATATATATACAGCTTGACATATACCTTGTTTGTTTGGTTATCAGCCTAGTTATATCAGCATTTCCTGTTCTATGATGCATGATAGAATAGGAGTACAGTTCTGCTATTCAGTTTCAGTTACAGCTCAGATATTCAGCTCCTGTTGTTCAGATTCGTTTATACAGCATCCATGATTGTTACAGCCTTCAGCATCCCGATAGGAATTTCTCGGCTTATTGCCGTATGTGTGGTCTTTAGACCATGAGCTTGAGCATCAGCATTATGATCGCCACAGAGCCAGCTGTTCTTTCACATACACTAGCGGGCTGATCCCCCGCAGTGGTGTACTTTACCGGTAAAATGGTCAGCAGTGGCGACCCGTGAGCCCAGAGGGTTATGACAGCAGATTGGTGTACAGGTGGTATTTAGCCTGAGGTCCCAGTGACCAATAGTGGCATTGATTGGGTACTTATTGTTATTCAGCATTTCCAGTTTACAGCTTTGTTTATAGCATGATCATATCCTGCCTGTCAGATTAGTAGTTATGCATGATTAACTTTGTTTATGAGTACCCTGTTTTTCACTTCAGCATGCTTAGTTTCAGTTCAGTATCTCGTTATTCAGCTTTCAGTTATATCCTACTTTTACTATCTGCTTATCATTGTATCCGGTAGGTACGACTTGCTATTTCTCGGTCCGTCGTGCCCACTTGGATACACTGTGGATGTATCTCACACCCCCTGGGTGACTGTTTTTCAGGTCAGTCGGGTGCTGGGAGATTGGGACGATCCAGTGAGCTGTTACGCTAGAGTTGTCCCCTGCTATTGGCCGTAGTGGCCCAGTGATAGTACTTACAGTTGCAGTTCTCTATTCCTGCTTTTGGCCCAGTCGAGAGTATTTTCAGTTTTAGTGGTTGATCTAATATTATACTTTTGTTGGAGTATTTGTGGATGTATTAGTTGTAGAGTTTATGTTTTTATTTTAGCTGTTGATTATGTTGCTCTCTGATTGTATCACTGTACTTGCCTAGCCGAGCATGTATAGGGGAGACTCTGTCCGTGTGGACAGAGGATTTGCTATGCATGTGGCGGTCTGTTCACGTCCTGAGTTTAAAGTTTGAACTCTGAATTTTTTAAAAAAATTCTACCGCTGTTTTGAAACTCGGGGCGTGACATGTTTGCTAATATATTAAATTTTATTGAATAAAATATAGGTCGACGAGATTTGAATATAAGTGTGAACTTTTTAACTGCATTATGTATTATTAGCACTAATATTAGTTTATTTGTATATATGCATATTAGTATATTTTATTATAAAAATAATTTTCAAATATAAATCTCACTCAAATCCGATATACTTGAAACGAATATGATAATAAAAATTTAGAATGTAATATATATTGGTATATGAAAAAAAAATATATAGATGGAATATGATTTTATTAAAAATTTGATCATATATGATTGTTTTCGCCTCTACTAGCTATCACATGAGTGTCGTTAACTCACCAATAATATTTTGTGTAACGATTCGACTTACTAATAATAAAAATTTGGTAAATTCAAATCACATTTCAAAATACTTAAATACAATTATTATTATTTGTGTCTATTGTTTTTTATAAATCAATCGCAATTCATTTTTCTCGTCAACCCAAACACATATATAACTAAAAACTACCAGATGATATGTGACTTGTCTCACTAGCTTTTGTTATTTAGACGCTTACTCAGTCGAGACTCATCACACACCCTCGCTCAGTCGAGACTCATCACACATTTTCAGCTGGTAATTGACTTTGATACCAAATGTAACGATCCGACCCATTAATAATAATAACTCATTGGATCCAAATTACAATCCAAAATAATTATGTCTATTTATTATTATTTATATTTATTGTCTTTTATAAATTTATTCATAATTTATTTTTATCCGAAATTATTAAGATGTCATATTTTATTATACATTCTGATGTACATTAAATACTACTTCTAGCTATAAAATTAGAATAAATGTACAAATATGTACCTTCATATATTAAAAGAGAAGATCAAGTAAATTATATATCTTTGTGTACATATGTTTATCTCATGCTGCATAACTTAGTTCTTTGATAAAGCGTAGAGAGACTAACTCCAAGAAAAAAAAAAAAAAAAAAGAGTCAGAAAAATTATTTGCAAAAATGCTCTAAGTTCAGGGGCTGCAGATATGTGTGTTTATGAAAGGAAAATGCTTTGGGCACTTAGTTTTACTTTATTTTTTTCTATTTTTTTCGAGCTCTCCATTTGGTAGCTTTATATATTCTTTTTGTATATTTACGTGACAATGTTTTCATTAGTTCTCGGTAATGTATGGTTCGTGAATTATGAGTTTGTGGATAAATGTTTTTATTCCTGGGATAGTTTGCTATTCCGGAATAGTCAGGGATAAAAGAAAATTAGTGTTTAGTTTGTAAAGCTGTTATTCTTAGGAATAGCTGAAATTGTGTTTGCTTCATTTCTTAAAATAAACGAGAATAGTGAAAAAGTAAAAATAATTATAATTTTAAAATAATAATATTTTATCTAATTAATTAATATAAAATATTAATTAAATAATAATTAATATTTGTATAAAGTAAAATTTATATTTTAGTAAATAATACTGTTTAATTTTTTAAAAATTTAATTTAAAAAAATTAAAATATGTATAAATTTTAAAATTTTAAAATTTGTATAAATTTTAAAATTTATTAAATTTATAAATTTATTAAAAATTAAAGTTACAAATTTAAAAAGTTATAAAATTTAAAATTTCTCTAAATTTTAAATTTTAAATTTTAATTATCCTAAAAAATGTGTAAAAGATTATGCAAAAATTTTAATTTTTAAATTTTTATAAATTAAAAAATTTCTATAAAAAAATTAAAAATTTATATATACAAAATTTATAGAAATTTTAAAATTTTAAAATTTTAAAATTTTAAATTTATAAATTTATAAAAAATTAAAGTTAAAAATTTTAAAATTTATAAAATAAAAAAATTTAAATTTAAAATTTTATAAATTTTATAAATTTTAATTTAAATTTAAAAAAATTAAAAAAATAATGGAAATAAGGTTGTTTTCGGGTGGGAACAATCTTATTCCCACCAATGGGGGGAATTGTTATCCCCCCTCCTTAACGGGCTATTCCAGAATAGCCGGTTAAGGGAGGGATAACAAATCCCTCTCTCTTTTTTTTGTGTTTGGGGGATAAATGGGGGATAAAAGAGTTATCCCCCCTCTATCCCCCAACCAAACATAGCAGACTGTGTTTGGTATTGGGTGTAAGGAGGGATAGGGGTTATTCCTTCCCTTATATCCAAATATGATTTTGGATAGAGGAAACAGCTATTATATCCAAACATGATTTTGTATAGGGGGAACAGCTGTTCCCCCCATATCAAGTTATCCGGTATAAGGGTGGAACATATGTTCCACTCAACAGGTGGAACAGCTGTTCCACCTGTTGCTTATTTATTTATTTTTTTAATTAAAATTTTTTAAATTATAAAATATTTAAATTTACAAAATTTAAAATTTTTTACTTTATTTTATAAATTTTAATTCTCTCTATTCTTCTTATTTCTTTTTAATTTATCAAACATAATTTTTTTTTATTTCTGGTAGAACTCCTATACTCAATCAAATATAAAATTATTTTAATTCCTACTTATAGCTGAACTTATATCTATCTCAAAAATAATTAATTTTTATTTTTATATCAGAACCAAAACCTTACTCAATTATTATAATTATAATTCTATCTATGAATTAAATACTTTTCTTGTAAGTTGTGTCAATCATCTTACTAAGGTTCACTATATTAATAAGTAAAATGTTATAAAATCTAATTGGACGTAATTAATTATAACACAATAATTATAACGACACGTTTTTTATTTTATTAGATAAAATAAAAAGCGTTGTAGTTATAAAAAAATTAATTCATCAATTGCATATAATTGAGAACCTGTAATAATACTTTTTTTTTTTTAGTAGTATGGTGAGATTACCCAAGATAAAATATTTTTAATTTAAAAAATAATTGAGGAGGTATTTTTTCGCTTAAAGTTATTTGTTTTTACTGTTTGAGAGTAGTTGTCACGCCCCGAGTTTTGAAAAGCAGGCTAAATTTTTTTTTTTTATAAATCAGAGTTCGCAAACCAGGCGTAACAGACCGCCACATGTATAGTAAATTCCCTGCCCAACTGGACAGATCCTTTCCTATACATGCACGGCTAATCATAATCAGTCAATATCAGAGTAGTCTAAACTACGCATGCAAGACTAGTCAATTTATAATATTTAAACAGAAGTGCGGAAAATAAATATACTGACTACAAAGGGGTCGATACTATCGCAATCGTCTCACCAACGTGTCCCGACATCCCATCACCCAGCGACCTGAAAAACAGTCACCCAGGGGTGTGAGATACACCGGAGTGTATCCCAGTGGGCACGACGAGCCGAGAATAGCTAATCGTACCTACTGGGTACAATAATCTGCGGATAGTAGATAAATCAATAGGTAACAGCTGATAAAGGAAGCAGACTGGCAAGAAGCATAAATCAAGATACTGAACATAATGAGTGCTGGAAATCATGCTATAACTGAAACGACAAATCAGACAAGCTGGAATATGGAAATATAGTTATGCATCAACATAAAGAACAGCAACTACTAACCAATGCCACTATTGGTCACGGGGACCTCAGGCGAAGATATCTATGCCGCGCCAATCATAATCATCCTGGATTCCACCTAGCAGAACTGAACCGCAACCCCGTACCATTGATATAGCCAAGAGGATCCTCGTACCAAAAGGTACAGCCAAGAGTTTTCCTCATATCGGTACAACCAAGGGGCTCCCCGTACCCAGTGATACGACAAGAGGGGCAAGCTCACGGGTCAAGCAGACCCTTTACCGGTAAAGAACGCAATGTGGGGGATCAATCCCACGGCGTACGCGAACGAACAGCAGGTGTACAATCATCACAATGCAAATCTCACGGTCCACAGACCGAATAATCGGCAATATGCCGGAAATCCCCACAGGGATGCAGATGTCTATGTATCTCAGTCATATATCATGCAATCTAGAACACAAGAAATATGTATCTCTGAATAAAAGCAAATCTATGCCATGATCGAGCAAACATGATATATGTGTCCAATAGGAGCTAATGAACTATCATCTAACTAATGACCAATCAAGCAGGTATATGTGATATGTCTAAGGAGATCAGGGTCTATCAGGCAAGATCATAAATCATGCATATCGGAATATCAATAATAAATCGGCTGACAGGAATCAACAAGTGCCATCAAATCATATTGATCTATATACTGAAAAAGCTGATGAACAGATATGTATATGGTATGTCTCATGAAGATCAAGGTCTATCAGAAATATAAAAACTGATAAACAGGTACGTAAGATATGTCTCACGTAGATCAAGATCTATCAGGACTAATCATAGGGCATGTCAATACAATCATCCAGGCTAATCTAGATAAAATCAACAGGTATATATGATGAGTCTAAAAGAATCAATGTCTATCAGGAGATCATGTGATATATATGCAGTCATCATAGGTCGTATCGGTATAATTCGCAGGCTGGTCAAAAAAAACGGGTGTCCGACTGGACTAAAGCAACCAGAGGGCCGAATAGATCAAACCCGGACCGAAGATAACCCACCTGAATGTAGGCGGTCCAACGACTCCAACAGAAGGCTCGTGGGCCGGAGTCAGACTGCAGGGACCTGAACAGAAACTAGAATTAAACCGGAATTCCCGAAAACCACTGAAGCTCACTAGATATGACCCGCCCAACGGTCTACAAATATCCGAATGCTACCAAACTCCCTCTGCTGTCCCTAAACAACACATTTTAGTTGTTCGGACAGACAGGGACTCAATCGTAAATATCTGTGTCGAAATGTTGCCATAATCACTTGCACGACTCCCGAAAAGCCGATTTTGGCTTCGGAGTCTCCCGACAGAAAACTAAAGTCGCTGGGCCAGCCAGGACAGTGTCGGGGATAACCAGGGGCAACTACAGACGACCAGATATCCATGTCGAATCACGAGACTCGCGCCGGAACCGTAAAACCGACAATTTTGCCAATTTACGGAACGGTATCAAATTTCCGCTCAACCGGAGTCTACGAAACTTAAACGAAATGCTTAGTCGGTGTGTAATTACTGTCTGAAGACAGCCAGGACGTTACATTTGCGTTTAGGTCCCCGACGCATTTTAAAATTGCATAAAAATGCTAATTCAACACCGTTTCGACTCGATCTCCCAATCCGGGAATCCAAAAGCTGCGCCGTAAGTTTCAGCGCATCCGCTACGACGAGACGAAGCCCGTGCTCATGGGCTTGGGCTGACACGAAGTCCGAGGGCAAAGTTGGCCCATAACCACTTAGAGTTCAACCCACTAATTTATTTATAACTTTTAACCTAAAGCATCATAAATCACAATATTTTACCAGTAACTATACTTCAATGTGCTGAACCTCGTGCTCACAATCCGGACTCGAATTGGGCAGCAAAAACCCAAGCTGACCCATAATTATTGTATATTAAAGCTTAATGTTGCAATAATTGTTCTTCAGTTGATTCTTTTCCACTTTTAATGTGAGCATCATGCTCAGGGGTCCTCAAATGTGTAGAGGCTCACCTCTGAGCCTCAGCAAATCCACCAAACACAAGTGAAGTAATGACATGATCCCACAAGGACTTGACTTCGGATATTTTATACATTCAGGATTTCTGGCAGCAATAAAGGTGAGCATCGCTTATAGGGCATCACAAAAACTTGGGGGCTCACCTGTGGGAGGTAGAAGAACTGTTGGTTCAGCTTCGGGAGCAAGGTGATCTCAACCTTCCATTGGTAGAGCTCGAGTTGGCCGAGCCCACTTGTCTCTCGGCCAAGCTTCCAAAAAAGGTGAGCACCACCCTTCTTGAACCTTCAGAAGTGCAAGGGACCTCAGCCGTGAAAGCTTGGAAGCTCCTGTGCAATCCCAACCCGAGGAAGAAGAAGATAAAGCTTCAAGGGTTCATTAATGGCAACTTGGAAAGGAACCCGCATGGGTTGCATGCACTTGGTCCAAAGGAATTCTCATGATGTCAGGAGACTTACCCAAGATGGCCGGCGCCGGAGGAAGCGACGGCGACGATGGCCGGCGTTGCTCGGTTGCAAACGGGTGCAACTACCGGGAAAGAAATCCTGCCGTTAGAACTCGCATGCAAAATGTTGGAAAGCTTCCTAAGGATAATATTAGCTCACCTGGGTGGTTTCCCGGCGACGAGAAGCGTCGGCGACGCGCGGCGGCGGAGCTCGGGTGAAAGCACAACAAAACCCGAAGCTAGGGCTTCTTCGCCCGGCTCAGCCGTTCAACTGATCATCCCGAGACTTTGGGGGTAGCTGGAAGTCATCAAGACGAAGAGGATCAACGGTTCCGATCTCAGTTTTAATGGTCGGAAAAATCTGGAACCGAGTTCGTCGGAAAACGCAAGAAGAGGAGTGCCTCCCGCGGCGGCGCACGGCGGCGGCTGGGGCCGGGGTCACCTCAGCCCGGTTGCGGCTCCACGAGGGAGTCCTCAGACAGGGACTGGATGGATTAGCACCCACTCGATCACCCTCCTCAACGAGAACCCGAGATCAAGAAATGTTCTTGATCTTCTTCCTTCTCCGGCGATGAAGCGGCGGCCGGTGCGGGGCTCCCGTGGAGTGCGGCAGAGGAGGTGTAGAAGTGGTTGAAGCAGGCGGCTTGGGCAGCGGCTGGGAGCTTAGGGATTTAGAGGAACCCTAACCCGAATGCATAATATATAGTGTATATATGCAAAATTGCAATATAGTCCTTTATCACTTAATATTTTCACTTAAGTCCTCTGCTGTAGAACAAACTCACAAGGAAGTCCCTCGTGTACAAGTTTGGAGTAATTCGACACATAAAATATAGAGCTTTTATCCAAAATACTACAATTTTTCTCTTATTTCACGCTTTTCGAGACAACCGGGTTGTCAAACTGAAAAATGGACACCGCCACGACGTCCGGCTCGACGAAACCTATCAGGTAGCGATTTTGGTTCGCTAAAATTTCGCTCCATAATTTTTAAATTGCATCTTATACTGTAAATTATACGGTTCGGCATACTTTACGATGCTTTAGGGTCGTCAAACGGAAATTCCGTCAGCGCCATTGCGTCCAGAACGTCGAAACGGATCAAATCGACTATTTGGATCGCTATGTTCAGAATCCGAACAGTGAAATAGTGTATGTTGCAACCGAGGGAGATTCGAAAATAGGAGTTACTGTCCATCTACAGTAATAACTTAAGTTATACTGTGCAGAGCACTGTTACATTAGCCGCGGCAATTTGTCCGCTTCTTCGCTGAATTCCGGAAGATCCGACCGTCAGATCGAAAAGTGCTGAATATGAATCTCGCTCAGTTCGACGAGACGATCGCAACGGTCAATTCGGATTTTCAAGATCATGTCTGGATTGGAAAGTAGCCTTTTTATCTAGTGCAAAGTGCGACTTGCACACTGGCGATTGACCATATAGGTCAACACAAGTCTTTTGATTTCAAAACCAGCGCAAACTTCACTTTTAATTCATTTATTAAAATAAAATATTTCGAGTTTCTACATCACTTACAACTTAAAAGAAGTTTCGTCCCTGAAACTTACAACTTAAAAAAAAGTTTTCTTCCCGGAACTTACAACCTAAAGTTCTACTTTATTGAATGCTTAAACTAGTCTATTCGAGAGCTACAAAGTCTGTCGTCGGGTTTTCCTCCGCTGGTTCTCCATGAGGGGTCAATGCATAGACCCGTCCTGCTGAGGCTTGGCGCGCCCCCTCGGACTGACGAGGGAGGGGAGGACGCCCAGATGAAGCAGCGCTCGAGGAAGTACCCTGTCGCTGGTATGGGATCACAGGTGCTGGAGCAGTGGAATAATCAGGTGTGATCCTCTGTGGCCAATTTTCCCGAATGTGTCCTGGTTGCCCGCATCCGTAGCAACGTCCATGTCGACGTGGGCATGTATTTGCATAATGTGGTCTACCGCAAAAGACACAGGGTCGTAGTCCACGTTGCTGGTTGCTAGCAGATGCGCTCACAGTCTGATCTTGGGATCGAGGATACTTAGGGGGTTTCCCGCTATTTTCAATTCTACTCCCAGAAAAAGTCCGCTTCTTATCCTTTCCTCTATCAGTGGCATCCCGCTCTGCACGAGACATCTGGATTTCGGCCTCAATGGAGAGACAGCGTTCGACACAGTTGTCAAAATCGGCGGCCAGGTGGGACGAGATATGACGACGGATCTCCTGTCTCAACCCCTGCGAGAAGAGGCACACCTTTCTTCAGTTGATTCTTTTCCACTTTTAATGTGAGCATCATGCTCAGGGGTCCTCAAATGTGTAGAGGCTCACCTCTGAGCCTCAGCAAATCCACCAAACACAAGTGAAGTAATGACATGATCCCACAAGGACTTGACTTCGGATATTTTATACATTCAGGATTTCTGGCAGCAATAAAGGTGAGCATCGCTTATAGGGGATCACAAAAACTTGGGGGCTCACCTGTGGGAGGTAGAAGAACTGTTGGTTCAGCTTCGGGAGCAAGGTGATCTCAACCTTCCATTGGTAGAGCTCGAGTTGGCCGAGCCCACTTGTCTCTCGGCCAAGCTTCCAAAAAAGGTGAGCACCACCCTTCTTGAACCTTCAGAAGTGCAAGGGACCTCAGCCGTGAAAGCTTGGAAGCTCCTGTGCAATCCCAACCCGAGGAAGAAGAAGATAAAGCTTCAAGGGTTCATTAATGGCAACTTGGAAAGGAACCCGCATGGGTTGCATGCACTTGGTCCAAAGGAATTCTCATGATGTCAGGAGACTTACCCAAGATGGCCGGCGCCGGAGGAAGCGACGGCGACGATGGCCGGCGTTGCTCGGTTGCAAACGGGTGCAACTACCGGGAAAGAAATCCTGCCGTTAGAACTCGCATGCAAAATGTTGGAAAGCTTCCTAAGGATAATATTAGCTCACCTGGGTGGTTTCCCGGCGACGAGAAGCGTCGGCGACGCGCGGCGGCGGAGCTCGGGTGAAAGCACAACAAAACCCGAAGCTAGGGCTTCTTCGCCCGGCTCAGCCGTTCAACTGATCATCCCGAGACTTTGGGGGTAGCTGGAAGTCATCAAGACGAAGAGGATCAACGGTTCCGATCTCAGTTTTAATGGTCGGAAAAATCTGGAACCGAGTTCGTCGGAAAACGCAAGAAGAGGAGTGCCTCCCGCGGCGGCGCACGGCGGCGGCTGGGGCCGGGGTCACCTCAGCCCGGTTGCGGCTCCACGAGGGAGTCCTCAGACAGGGACTGGATGGATTAGCACCCACTCGATCACCCTCCTCAACGAGAACCCGAGATCAAGAAATGTTCTTGATCTTCTTCCTTCTCCGGCGATGAAGCGGCGGCCGGTGCGGGGCTCCCGTGGAGTGCGGCAGAGGAGGTGTAGAAGTGGTTGAAGCAGGCGGCTTGGGCAGCGGCTGGGAGCTTAGGGATTTAGAGGAACCCTAACCCGAATGCATAATATATAGTGTATATATGCAAAATTGCAATATAGTCCTTTATCACTTAATATTTTCACTTAAGTCCTCTGCTGTAGAACAAACTCACAAGGAAGTCCCTCGTGTACAAGTTTGGAGTAATTCGACACATAAAATATAGAGCTTTTATCCAAAATACTACAATTTTTCTCTTATTTCACGCTTTTCGAGACAACCGGGTTGTCAAACTGAAAAATGGACACCGCCACGACGTCCGGCTCGACGAAACCTATCAGGTAGCGATTTTGGTTCGCTAAAATTTCGCTCCATAATTTTTAAATTGCATCTTATACTGTAAATTATACGGTTCGGCATACTTTACGATGCTTTAGGGTCGTCAAACGGAAATTCCGTCAGCGCCATTGCGTCCAGAACGTCGAAACGGATCAAATCGACTATTTGGATCGCTATGTTCAGAATCCGAACAGTGAAATAGTGTATGTTGCAACCGAGGGAGATTCGAAAATAGGAGTTACTGTGCATCTACAGTAATAACTTAAGTTATACTGTGCAGAGCACTGTTACATTGGCCGCGGCAATTTGTCCGCTTCTTCGCTGAATTCCGGAAGATCCGACCGTCAGATCGAAAAGTGCTGAATATGAATCTCGCTCAGTTCGACGAGACGATCGCAACGGTCAATTCGGATTTTCAAGATCATGTCTGGATTGGAAAGTAGCCTTTTTATCTAGTGCAAAGTGTGACTTGCACACTGGCGATTGACCATATAGGTCAACACAAGTCTTTTGATTTCAAAACCAGCGCAAACTTCACTTTTAATTCATTTATTAAAATAAAATATTTCGAGTTTCTACCGTAGTTCCATGTGATATAGCTGACATTTTTTAAATTCAAGAGTATCAAATCAAATATTGAATTTGAATTTTAATATATAATTAAGACTATAGTGTAATTGTAATTAGAGCTAGTAATTCAGTTTGTTGTTTGCGAGCTAAATCATGTTCAGTTCGAAATGGGCTCCGGCTTGTATTACTCCTTTAATAAATAAGTAGTTTACGAGTAGAATTTTTCTCCTAACACAAATGTAAAAAGGCCCATTTATTTTGTAAATTTTAGCCGTTAGATCAAGATCTAATCGATACAGCTTTAGAATTCTTTTTCATATATAATTTTTTAACCCAAACCCTAAGGCCCCGTTTGGTTGGGGGATAAAGGAGGAATAACCCTTTTTATCCTCCAATTTCTGCCAAACAGTGTTACAAAATTGTATGGCATGGGTTGTTTGGAATTGGAATTGAAATGGGAATAAGAGGAATATCCCTCTTATCCTTCCAAACACATCATGAATCAATCGGTATAATTTGTTCCAGTACAACTAGAATGAATTACTGTTCTCACTCTTCCCAACGACCCTCTTATTTTTTTCTTAAATACCCTTTCACGTCTACCGAGACACCATCTCTCACCTCATTATTATATAATAAAGTTTGAGGGCAAAAAAATCATTTAAAACAACTAATACTCTTTATTCTTCTTATTCCTCATTATCATATCAAACACAAAATCTCTTATATCTGAAATAATCCCAAACCTTTTTTTGCACTAATTTTATATTTTATACTTATTTCTGGAATATCTAGTTTTAACTTATTTCGTTACCAAACTTATTTCGTTAACAAACGAGCCCTTATAATTATATAGGCTTTGTTTGGTATAGTATTTTTTTTTTAAAATAAAATTTTGTACATCAAAAGATGTAGATGTATATAATGGATTGCTTGTATATCCAAGGTGTTTTCTTAACGATAAAAAGAAAAAGCTACCAATTTTTTTTCTTTCAAATCTTTTTTTCTACAAAAGTTGTCATCTACCACTTAACTAGATGCATTGTAAACTAATCAACTATAACAATAAAAATAAAGTTTTTCTTCCAACACATAAAATTAATTAGAATTAGTGTTTAAAATAGTAAAAAATATATAAGTGTGACATTTCAGGATTTGGATTAGTCTTATATATAAGATATAATATGGCTTAATATCATAATCTGGCTATGGTATTTTTGGTGATGGTTAGGCTCAAGAGGTTAAGAGGGTTAATCATGCTTATAGTTAGAGTAGTTCTAGGATGGGTGATCCTATGAAAAGTGGAGTGTAAAACCCGCCTTCTATGCTGGGAATTTTTTTTTTACTTTTATTAATAGTTCGAGAATTTCTGGGCTAACCGTCAGGGTTTGTGGGTGTTTTTAGGTGCTAGAGCTCGCAAAACAGTGAACGGTGGCGCGATCGGATTCGAATTCCGACCCCAGGATCTCCTAGAATTGATTTTTGAAGTTTGCTAGCAATTTCAGGTGCATCGAAAGATGTGCGGGCGATCGGCACGCTTTTCGAGGTAATCTGGACCCCTCGTTCACACCCCGACTGATTTTAATTGTGAATTGGGGACTTAGGTTTTCCCGTTACCCACTCGTTGCGTTAGGTTATACCGGGGTGCGTGCGGGAAAAGCCCCAATCCTCATTCTCCCTCCTCTCAAGTTTTGGCGTGGAGAACCGAGGCGGCAAGACAGGGAGAAGGAAGGAACAATCGCTCTTTCTGCGGGATCCCACGAGCGAGAGACGGACGATTCTCCTTCTTCTTCCCTTTCCGGCAAAAACGAGGTGAGGGTTTTGTGTTTTCCGGTTCTTCGTTTTATTTTTTGTGTGGGGGTTTTCTTGGCATGGTCGCCGCCCTCGACGCCGCCGCCGCGGGAGACCGGACGCGAGGGGGGGGGGGGGGGGGGGGGGGGGGGGGGCACCGCGTGGGGCCACCCGCTGGCAGGGCGCCCGCGCGGGCCTGGCGCCGCGCGGGGCCGCCCGCGCCTGCGGGCAACGCCCCCGCGCGGGGCCGCCCGCAGGTGGGGCGCCCGGGCGGGCTGGCGCCGCGCGCGGCCGCCCGCGCCTGCGGGCAGCGCGCCCGCGCGGGCCGGTACCGCGCGGGGCCACCCGCAGGTGGGGCGCCACGCGGGGCCGCCCGCGCCTGCGGGCAGCGCGCCCGCGCGGGCCGGTGCCGCGCGGGACCGCCCGCAGGTGGGTCGCCCGCGCGGGCTGGCGCCGCGCGGGGTCCCCCGCGCAAGCGCATACGACGCAGGACGGCGCCGCCGCCGGACTTTGCAGCCGCGTTCCGCGACTGACCCGAGGTGTTTTCCTTAATTTTTAAATTATCTGTTGGGAGTACTGGCTTTCTCTTCGGGGGACTGTGTAGGTCCGGGAAGCACACAAAGACGTGGATGAGCCGAGCGTTGGTCGTTGCACGGGAAAGGTGGGTACTCGTTCCGAGGTTTAGTTTCGGAATTTCAGGAACATGTAAACATACTATATTTGCTCGACTAATTATATTAACCTCTGGTAATCTTTATTGCACGTTATTATCAATATTGTGTTTGTGTACTTGGTTATGATGCTAGAGGCTGCAGCACGCACACCCGCGGTTTGGCCACCGCGAGGGTGTGCTTTTCCGGAAAAGTGGTCTGTTGACCCGTGTACCCCACGAGCTGATGTAGTGGGGGCCCCCGTAGGTGGGGGGTTAGAGGCGCCAAGGTGCGAGCGGTGCGACCCGCCGAGGTAGGTGCTTGGCGTGGTTTACCGAGGTAGGTGTTCGGTCTGGTTGCCGGGGTAGGTGCCCGGATTAGGTTATGCAGGGGAGAGGGTATCGTGGTTGCCCATTGAGGAGGGCGGTTGCTCTGGATTGTTCTCACGGTTTGTTTTAGTTATAGTCTTTCTGCATTTCATCTTTTATACCATGTGTCGCTGACTTCCCATTCCGTGACAGGTTCCTTCAGGGGTGAGAGCTAGGGCGACGGTGAGGCCGTGGCAGGAGCACTTTTGGTCATTCGAGGCCATCGTCTGTGTTTACTTCTTATTATGCGCATTTCATTACCTGTTAGTAGCTTATTATGTGGTTTTCGATACCCCTGTGGGGTCGATGTGGATGTTGGAATACTTTTCATACCTTTGTGGATGGATGATTTATTTTCTCCTGATTGGCCGCTTTCAAACTACCAAAGAAAGGAAAAAAAAAGAAAACATTGCGAAAACAGTTTTGAAAAATCTGGGTGTCGTGTGGGCACCGTTTTAAAACCCTGTGGTTTTATGGATTGCGAAAACAGTTTTTAAAAATCTGGGTGTCGTGTGGGCACCGTTTTAAAATCCTGTGGCTTTATGGCTTGCGAAAACAGTTTTTAAAATCTGGGTGTCGTGTGGGCACCGTTTTTAAAACTTGTGGATTTATCCTTTTAAACCAATCGGCAATCAACCTCGTGAATTCTTTATTCTTGTGCGTTCATGTTAGTAAACTGTTGTGGTTAAATGATTGTTGTAGCTGCGACGCCGTGCATATACAGAGGAGACTCCGCCCGTTTGCGGGGTGAATCGGTGTATGCGGCGGGTCTGGGCACGCACCGGGAAAAAAGGATTTTCAAAAAAAAATGTATACGCAAATTCAACTCTTTTCAGTGGTCGTCTTCCGCTTAATGAAACCCCCGGGGCGTGACATGGAGCGTTACAGTTAGTATCAAAGCCAATCACTAGTCGGAAGTATGAGATAAGTTTTGGCTGAGCGAGGGCCATACAACAGGTAGAGCGCGGCTATCCGGTCGACGACTGTTGTGGATGGAGCGTGGCTCCCTATAAGGTCAATTAAGACTAGCATGACGAATCTCATATCTTCTAGTGCTTGTGAGCGCGCTTGAACCTGACAAGGACGTCAGAATTTAAAGGGTGGAGGAGAATGTGACACTCTAAGATTTGACTTAGTCATATATATGAGATTTAATGGAGACAAAATCTTTTAATCCTGCTATAGCATTTTAGACGATAATTAGACTGAAGAAGAGATTAAGAGAGTTAAACATACTAGAATTAAAGAATACTTTTTAGGAAGTGGGGCATCACAATAACGATACCAAGCGAAACATAAAATTTTCATTCAAAAAATAGTAAGTTTTTAAATTAATTAATTTGATATTTAAATTTTGAGCTGTAAACAATTTGAGCTATAAACTAGCTCGGCTCGCTTGCTAAAGTGCGAGCCGATTACGAGCTATATAGGCCTTTTCATCTCGAGCCGTAGTCACTAGCTTTCAAGCCGATCTCCAGCTGACCCAAGCTTATTTGTATTCACCGTGGTGGTGACGATCTTAATTGTAACTAAGCGCAACCACTACTCTAGCTATTTGGTTAATTTGTGTTTCATGCCATGAATACCAAGTCACTATCATTTGAAAAGAAAACGCAGGCCTTAAAGAGGAATAAATTCCTGGTTTGTGCTTGACTCTTGTAGCTCTATACCATTCAACTTAGAACAAGACATTTCATATCCTTTATCTATTGACAAGTATGAGTTTTGGATGCATGTAAAGCGCTAGCTCTGGCTTGTGATTGTGAGAAACACATCAATATTGTTGAAATTTCAAATCAAATTTAACTTTTCAGCAAACTCTTATAATTAATTGCTAATTATAGTTGGAATTAATTGCTAATTTTCAATGCATGGAAAAGTATTTTGCTGACCCATTACAAGAAGAAGAAGACCAAAATCACACTAACTTATCACAAATCACAGGTTGCTAGAATATTTCTAAACCATTTTTCACTACATCTTTAAATAACTTGATATGTTTCAATTTTTCTTATACCATATATTTATATATATAGTGAAGGCCCGCGCTGCGCCGCGGGTAGAATTTATTCAATAAATATTATTTTTTATTTCATTTTTTTCGTTAACTATTACCTAATCTACAAAATAACCTTGTAGTTAAAAGGCAACGCAATTGTCAAAAGGCAACGCAATAGTCTACCGAGTTCATCCAGAGTTAACAGGCAGGGAAAATAATAAATGTTTACGAAACGCAAAACATGAAATATAGCCAAGGAGATGTTAAGCAAAAAAACAAAAGGTGAGAAGAGAAGAAGAGACAAATGTAGCTTAGAAAGAAAAGAATAGTAAATTTTAGATACATAAACAGCAAAGAGAATGGACACATTTCATGAGAGGAATGCAGCTTGCAGAGAAGAGAAGAATAGGAAAAAACTTACACATCGACAATAGAATCCATTTTGTATTTGGGGAACGACAACAATATTTACAAATGATTAGCAAAGTGCGGTAACATTCACGAACTTACAAACGTACAGAAGGAACATAAACTTACAAATTGACAATAGAATCTACTCTGCATTTGGAGAACGACAACAACATTTACAAATGATTAGCAAAGTGCGGTAACATTTACATTCAAAAACTATACTAACTGGAGGTTGGGCAATATATTTTAGGATTAAATTAAAATTTTTAGGATCAAATGTAAGTTGGGTAACTTATTTCTTTTGTATTTGCCAACCAGGAACAGTTCAGCAGAATTAGAATCAATAGTAGCCGGGAGAAGAAGCAGCATCAGTAGTTGGAAGCACCAGTAGTTGCAGCAGCTGTTTTTTGATCAATTCTTCAATTTTATCATCATCTTCTTTTTGTTCTTCTCGTCCTTGTATTCTGTTACCATCAGCAGGTAGAGAAGCACCCTGCAAAGTAAGTTAAAAATAATTTCAGTGATTTCAAGTAATTTTCTAAATATAAGGATCAAATTTCCATATATTTGGAGATAAGTTCTTTTGTTCAGGAAGTGATGCACTCAAAAGAATTTGAAGTTTAGCAGGTTATTAGAAATTGTTTAGTTTGTTGTTTAGTAGGTGACGCAGAGAGAGGACCAGTTCTGTTCTTTGTTTCGGGGGTACTTGTTGAAGCAGTCCACTTTATATGCAATAGAACATCAAGAAAGTTTTATTACCATATACTAAAGGGAACCATGAAAAAAAATTAATTGAGCAGAATAAAATTTTATCTCTAACAACTTGGTAACTATTCAATTTGTCCACATAAATTACTTTTCTTATCTCTATTACTTCTTCCCAATTAGAAATAAGTTGAAGTTTAATCCGTATATTTGCATTTTTATTATATTTGCAGGATTACTTTAGATGAAATGACTGAAACCCAATTTAAAAAATCCAATTTGAGCAGAAGCTAGAATGGTACTCACAAGTGCGACCAAATCAGGCTCCAGCCCACATTTTTGCATGAATGTTCTTCAATTACTGCTCCTTAAAAGACATTTTTACGATGTAATGTCACACTTAAATGATAAAGTGCGTCCTACCTGACATACTATTCCTTTAAGGACATTATTTTTAGAGCACACAAGTTACAGGTAGATTCCCCAATTAATGTTTTTTTGTATTTGTCTTGTAAGTTCATTCGTTTTCCATCTTGAGGGAAGTATTGCACTCCCTACATATTGATTGGTGTTCTGAGTTGACGCTATTAGAATAAGCACAGTATTCGAGATCAGAATACAGCATTTCAACCAAGAAAACCTGTGAGCATAAAGTCTCCAATCAAACAATCCAATTTACAGAGACTTAATAAGCATATGCATAAATAAGCGCAGAATTAGTGCAAGGGATGAAAACTTACTGTTTATTGAGAGCGACATATGAGTTTAACTCTTTAACCTGCAAAGAAGTCAACCTTCCATAGCACATGATTTGATGAGTACCAAGCAAATCGATTGCCTGTTTGGATACTTTGCA
This sequence comes from Tillandsia leiboldiana, assembly GCA_029204045.2. NCBI lineage: Eukaryota > Viridiplantae > Streptophyta > Magnoliopsida > Poales > Bromeliaceae > Tillandsia > Tillandsia leiboldiana. The sequence goes on along the minus strand of CM055063.1, from coordinate 51,937,353 downwards.
ATTTTATTGAGAGTAATAATATATTAATTATAGTAGACGGTTAGAGGATCTTGATATTATGTTGGCCAAAATTGCAAAGATACACTTGATCTATGAGAGCAAGAACAACAAAAATCCTTGACAAATATTTAATTGTATTCTACAATTTATTCACAAATATTTAATTGCATCCTACAATCAATTTGCACCATCAATAGGAGACCAACAATGTACACAGTGCAAACCATGTGCAGCACAAAAGAGAACTCAAACGAATCGTGTACAGGCAACATTCCTTTGCCGACCAAAGTAGAGAGCAAACAGCACATAACAGTAAAGAGTAAGTAATAGAGGCTTAGATATGCTCTCAGATATACTTTTGGTTAATCACATTAATATCTATCCACAAAATCTTCTACTTTTCGATCCAAGATTCTATCAAAAGTGAAATGGTTGCAATAGTTGCCTTAGGTTGTCCAAGTTGCCTTACCATAAAACTCTTATGATATGAAAATTCTATCCAGAGTGAAATGGTTGCAATAGTTGCCTTAGGCCGTCTAAGTTGCCTTACCATAAAACTCTTATGACATGACCCAATATTCGAAGGAAAGTAGAGAGATTCAGGCTTGCGTCAATTCGAATAACTGAACGTGATAAATAACTGTTGTTCAAATGAGCAGCATCGAATCATCATCACCTCATATACTTTAATTTTTTTTTAGTTTAGCTGCCCTGTTTTGGTGTAGGTTCCTTTGAGAGTTATATATGTACAACCTTAATTTGAAATAGCTAAATAATCTGTGAAAATTTTAATTCATGCCTAACCTTTTCAGTAAAACAGGGAACTAAAAAATGCTTGTCTACGAATCAGTTTTTAGAAACCAGAGAAGAACAAAAACCAACATTAATGAGAAAAATAACATTAACTTACCAATCAGTGTGTAAGAGGATATGTTTACTAAAACGGGAGTATATAATAGAATCTATTCAGGAAAACAGGAAACCAAAAAGGGTATATATAAGTAACATTAATTGAGGAAAATAACATTAACTTCCCAATCAGAGAGACTGTCCAGGAAACAACAGCACAGTACACCACACCATGGCACGGATCAATCGAAGGAAAGAGAAATTCCGCACAATTTTTTTTTAGATGAACAAAGCATAACTTTTGCCCACAAATCTGCTCACAGATTTACAAAGCAAGTGGAACAACTTTATCCTGTGTTGCTACAGTATAATACTGAATAGTTATTCAGTTAATCCACTGCAATTAACAGAAAATATATTTTGCAAGTATCTGAACTCTTTTTTCTTTGGGATTCAGTGGAATAATGTTGCTGTCCTTAGCAGATAAATTGGACTTGTAAAGCACCATTCATCAAAAGATTAAAAGAGCAATTGAAGTATGTTACATTATTAGGTGAGTAGAAGCAGAATTGTTCAACAAAAAGGTGCTAAAAAGTAAGGTTTTCATGTTTTTCTGAGTTTGTGCCCCTTTCAGATTTTATGTGTCCCTTTCATCACAAATTGGCATATGACTATTAACAAAAGTAGTAGGAAATTTCCAACAACAAATTAAAAACAAAGGGAATTTAGGAACTTGAAGCCATCACGAAAATCAAAGTAAGAAATAGAGAAGGAGAGAAGGAAAACCAAGCATTTGTATTATATTTTTGCTGTGTCATAATATGTTTAACTACCAATTAACAACTGTGGAGTATACTTTATGGAACAAAAGAAAAAAAGAACCAATCTACAAATGAAGAAGCAACTCATAAACCATCATAATACATGGTCTCAACTACATATGAACCAACTCTCCAAGCGGAATTTACAGGAAAATGTCAAAAAAAGAGAGGGTAAAATGCAAAAGAAAAAAGGGTTAACAAATAGAGCTATTTGCACTTTATCCGCTGGAGTTTAAAAAGCATAAATTTAAGTGGAGTGAATCCAGTCCTCAATGTAAGAGAATAGCACCATCAAAAATATAAGGTGTTTAATCTGCTTAGCAACGGTTAAGGAAATTCGAAGTAGGACAGTCCAAATTTTTTTTTTTTTGTTTTATTATTACTAAATTATTAAGCAAATTTTTTCCAATTTTTTTCCATATTTCCTTTCTAGGCAGATATATAGTAACAAACTAATCTCAGTGTTAGGGCAAGCAATATCAAGAGTAAAAATTAAGCAAAGCAGAGAGATGGGAGATGTGTGTGTGGGTCTCCACATTATGGGCTATTTATAGCCAAACTTCTAAAGAGGAAGAGTGAAGATGAACAGACCAGATTAATGATGAAGGTAGCATGTAGATGGCCAGGTGTACAGAGGCATATATCCGAAGCTACCACCAGCCATAGGTACCTCCATAAACCTCAGATCTGCCTTCACCCACTCAGTGGAAGAATAGGGGGGGCCGAACCGAGAGGGAGATGAAGGTAGTAGGTGGCTCGGTGAGGCTCGGATCCACGACCAGCCGCTCGCTCGGGCCAATAACAGGGGCTCCAAACCGCAATGGGGAGAGAGGGAGGGGGGGTAGGTGTCTCGGTGAGGCTCGGATCCACGACCAGCCGCTCGCTCGGGCCAATAACAGGGGCTCCAAACCGCAACGGGGAGAGAGGGAGGGGGGGGGGGGGGGGGGGGGGGGGGCGTAGGGCATCATCACATCCGAGCAACAATGGAAGAGGGGCTAGGGCATCTGTGGAAGAGAAGAGCATAGAAGCTTCCTACCATGTAAAGAGGGAGTGCGGGGAAGCCGCGTCGGGGGGGGGGGGGGGGGCGGCGTAGGGCATCATCACATCCGAGCAACAATGGAAGAGGGGCTAGGGCATCTGTGGAAGAGAAGAGCATAGAAGCTTCCTACCATGTGAAGAGGGAGTGCGGGGAAACCGGGGAGAGCGAGCGGACCGCGTCCGTACGGCGGGGCTACCGGGAGATTAGAGAGAGGAGATGCGGAAATGGGCTAGGAGAGGAGGCCATCTGTAGGAGGAGAGGGATCCTCCCATGTGAAGAGAGAGTGCGGGGGAACCGGAGGGGAGAGAGCGCCGCGCGTCCGTACGGCGAGGCGACCGGGAGATTAGAGGGAGGAGATGCGAATATGGCGTAGGGGAGAAGGCCACCTGTAGAAGGAGAGGGAGCGAGAGAGAGAAGAGAGACTCGGGCCAAGATGAGAAGAGAGAAAAAAAAGAGAGAGAAGAAGGGAAACCCATGTGGGCACAGGTAACGCAGAGCGCACAACGCGGAGAAGAAGCCAAGGCAGTACGAAACACCGGGGGACGCTCCGTACATACTGCGCATTTATATTCTTCTATAGATTTAGTAGTAAGGCTACTATATTATCTATATAATTGAAGATTTGGTATTATAGTTTTATTTTCGATATTAAAATATTTAAATCAACGATCCACACTGTTAAATATAACTTAGACTATATGAAGATCTTAGAAATAAAGTTATAATTTTTTTTGACATTATTTATCTACTAAATAAATTATGTCAAAATAAACGATAAAAATTGAATAATTTTTAAATTTAAGAATATGTTTTTTGAATTTAAGATTAGATAGTTTAAAATATTTTCTATTAAAATTTGAATAAATTTAGATCCTTCTATATTGTTAAATTACAAACTTATTATACTAATTATTAAAAATTAATAATTTAACTAAAATGATTTGTTCATAAAGTAAACTATATATGTCGAAAAAATATAAAATTTTACTTCTAAAAACTTCAAATACTCTATATTAATTTTAATGACATGGATCGTTGATTTTCAGATATTATATATATTATAATAGCCTAGGTAGCTCCCATATTTAGTGCATTTTTCCCTTTCTTCTTAAAGTGTTTCTCTATTGACAGAAGCAGTGACCCTTGTTTTATTAGGTTGAGTAAAATGAGTTTCAATTAAACCCAAAATATCTAATTTAAAGCTACTATTTTTCCTTAATGAACTCTTATATGATTCATTACAAAGAGAAATTATACCAATAGCTAGTGTCTAAACTATTAATTGTTTGAGTTTCATTTGGTTCCTTTTCTTTAATATGTTGCAGTAGAGTGTTACTATTCTAAGTCTATTTCATCCTTTATTTCTAAAAGTAATAAGGTTATTTGCAAGTATAACTGCGCGGTCGAGTAGGCTCAATAGCAATAGTTAAAACTATGCTCAAATTGATCGTAGTTCTAACTGCACATGCAACACTTGAAAAAAGTAATTTTAAATAAAGATAAATTTTATTGAAGTGTGAAGAAGGTTGCAAATTTATGAAGCATATTGTGACGTCCACAATTTACAGCAATGTCGTCTTACTGATTATAAATTATACTAGCCAACACAGTAATGATACTGCAAATTATTCTTTATCACTACAAATTACTATTCAACTAATTGATAAACCTCAATTCATTGATGATGATTAAAAATAACTTAAACCGGTAAGGATTCCAATAGAAAAGTTTAAGCTGCAAATTTCTCCCTTAAAATATCAATAAGCAATTATCAGAAGTCCAGGTATAATACCATACCAGAGCCAAGCCAAGGAAAACCAACAATAGGTTGCCTATACCCTTGCAAACTGTTGGCGGTCACCAACATGTTGCTAATCCTACAATAATTCTTAAAACACGAAGCTCAAAATTATGTCAGTAAACTCTTTATCTGTCAAAAATTACTATTCAGTACTTCAAGCCAACATATCCTAAAAGGCTCACAATTAACCAAGCTAGCATTCGTAAGGAACTCTAACACTATATCCTAGAAAATCATATGATAGTGCAAATAAAATGCCATAAGAACAATCATGAATAAAAGGACTGAAATTTGATGATTATGCACCATGAGAAATCAAGGAAGTTGTTTCCTCAATTTTTTGAAGTTACATGTAGGGAAAGAAAAAGAAACATTACAGATGAAGCAACTAGCTAGAAAGTTACACAAAAAGGCAAACAAAACAAATACAGCAAAGTGCCAAAACATGACTCCCTTTCCATTACCTCAATGAATGCACACTATTTAGGAATTAATTATTGGTAAAATAAGAATCATCAACAAAAGAATAAGGGATTCTAACATAATGTCATTCAAAGCCCCTACCACGCGCGATCTACAGATTATGATACAATTAAAATTTTGATTTTCTTTTTCCATTTATTATCATGCCTATAAAAAATAACACAATCAAATCTAAAATGTAAAATGAATCCCCTATTGCCAATTTCTCCTGCTAATTCTTACTTTAATATTTGCAGTTATAATCTTAATGTCGGTACCCATGTGCGCACAGACCATTAATTAGCTATACTAACAGAAAACAATTCAAAGTTGTGACTATCATCACTGAACAAAACAATTGTCCAAATTTGCATACCTCACTGTTAACGATTTCATTCACTAACTGTTTTCCTGCTTCAATTTGCTCCACTGTACCATCTATATAAACTGTTCTTTCAGCCGATGTATCACCAGGGGGCAGATGTAAAGGTATCACCTGAATGCGGGCACCAATTTTTAGAGAGAGAGAGAGAGAGAGTGGGGATGCCCCCGTCCTGTCGTCGCCCTCGCGGGCAGGGCCCCCGCCCCGCCTGTCCCTGCCCGGCTCAACTAAAGCCTTGCGCCTGTAGCAGGCTACCTAACCTGGCCCCACCGCCCTCCACAACCCCTCAGAACTCGCTGCTTCCCCTTCCTCTTCCTCCACAGTTGGGGGACCGACCTTGTATCTCTTACAAGGATGCGATCCTCACGCCCCGCCCTGCCCCCCTTCCCCCCCCTTTGGAGCCAACCTTCAACCAGGATCGCATTAGGGCCCAACGGCGAACGACGGAGTACTTGCCAGATCCGGCGCTGCCCGCGCTCCCTCCCAGGTTCCTCCTCAATTCTTCGCTTCGGGGAAGATGCTTTCGGTGCTTTGCGAGAGGCCACCGCGCCGCTCAGTGCAGAGACCCGAGACGCTGCCTTCTGTGTATGCGGCTGGGACATCAAGCTGCAAGTTGTAGATTCACGCGGCCATACCAACGCACGAGGCCGGGCGATCCGTCGGGCCGTCCTCCATCTGTGGCGGCGTTTCTTCCGCCCCCGACGCCTCCTCCGCGTGGCCACCCCTCCCTCTCTGGCTGTGTGGCAAGGTTACACGTCGCCGGCCACGACCTAAACACTCTCATGGAATCGCTCCCTTCGAAATTAGCGGGGTTTTTTGGCGGCGCAGCTCGCGACTACAAGCTGGCATCTTTCCGCGACGAAACTCTGGCGGTTTTCTTCCCGAACTGGGTGGCCAGAGAATCAGCAATCGGGCGCAGTCCTCTGCGGCTAGGGGGCGAGGACTACTCTTTCTCTAATTGGGCTGAGGAGGGGGAAGGGAAGCGGGGTCATCTGAGACACAAGGCGTGGATTCGACTCGTCAACTGGCCCCTACTGTGCTGGAGCGAAGCCGAAGTGAAGGCGGCTGTGAGCGGGATAGGGGAGCTTTGGGAAGTTGACAAGAGTAGCATCGAAGTGGCCAATGTGGCTTATTACAGAGCGATGATTCGTTGTCAGGATGCCCTCCGCATCCCCAAGTTGCTCGTCCTCACGGTCGAGGACCGCCGCTTCTCTGTTCCCATTGAAGTAGAGGGGTGGGAGGACGCGGTGCCCATCCTGTTGGGGGAAGACGACGACTAACGGCTCGGCCTCACCTCGGGGGAGGCCCAGAACGACTTCATCATCACCACGGGGTTCTCATCCATTCCTGAAGCTCAAGAGTTCTGCCAGGAACAGGATACAGCACTGCGGATGACCGCCGGCGAAAGCCGGAGTAACTTGGGGCGCGGTGGGGGCAAGGCCGTACGGCGGTCCCTCCCAGGCTCTTTTTCAAAAACACCACTGACGGACCAATCACCTCACCTGCCGTACGCAGCGTCAGCTCTGCCTAGCCAGGGTTGTTGCAGAGGCGTTACCAGCGACCCCAAGGTTGGTAGCCAGCTGGGGTTTCCATCTTCATGTTTATTTGCTCCACAGGTCGAGGGAGCGCGGAAGACCTTTTTTCCACCATCGGAATCTGCTTTCCCCACTCTTGAGTCCGTGGCTCCTTTGGCCCAGAAGGTGGGGCCCGACTTACTCTCGACCAAGGAGGTCGTTGGAAGAGAGGGCCTGGGCCAGTCTCCCTCTTTTTCTTATGTTGCGGGCCCATCAACCTTGACTTCTCCCCCACTTGGGCTCTCGGACCGGGGACATCCGCCAGAACTGGATCTGGCTCCCAAGTCCAAACAAGGGGACTCGGGGGTAGACCACTCGGCCCTTTCGCTAGTGCCCTGCCTCTCAGATAACGGGGCATCCAAGCAGAGTAGACGCAGTTCTCGTCTAGCAGCTAAGCATTTGGGAACCAAAAATTCCCCACTGTTTCGGGCTCAAGATCTTTTGAGCAGAAAACTCAGTCCGAGGAGGAGCGCGCCCAAGCAGGTTAACCGCGCGTCGGCATCTTTGCTGGCCCTCCCTTCGGCCGAGCACAGGTTAGCCGCTCTGTCGTCGGAGCCTTCGCTGCCCCCCCCCCCCCCCCCCCCCTCCGGGCGATCCGCTCTCCTCTCCTAGGGCTCCCCGGGCTACGGAGGTGAGGCCCAATCAGCAGCTACCCACGGGTGGGGCGGAGACGTCTGCGAGCAACCGCGATCTGCGGTCAACGCTGTCGGCGGACGAGATCAATGCAATATTGGTCTCCTGCGGGATTGGTGACAGAGGGGGGGAAACCCCAGCCCCCCCTACTCTGCCTGACAATACTGTTGTCGCGCTCGACGCGGAGGAAGGCGATGCTTAGGCGGCTGCCAGCACCTGGTTTCTCGAGTGTCATCCCCTTACTGATGACAAGGAACAGAACTTTCAAGTTTCTGTCTTGGAACGTGAGAGGGCTTAATGGTCGGGAGAAGTGCACTGTGGTTCGTGCGTTTGTTAGAAACTGCAGATGTGGTGTGTTGTGTCTACAGGAAACTAAGCTAGCGTCTATCTCTGGCCGGAAGTTCCATTCTTTCTGTGGCTCGCATATTCGTGAGTTCCGCGCACTAAATGCAGTGGGCACCAGGGGAGGGCTGCTCACAGCTTGGAACCCCTCACTATTTGAGTGTATTCAGGATTGGGCGGGGGCTTATTCTCTTACCACAGTGTTGAAAAGAAAAGCTGACGGGGCCATCTTTACTATCTCCAACATCTATGGCCCAACCGGTGTAACCCAGAAAGATGAATTTTTTCAGGAACTCCGGGCGTTGGGTACTAGTGCAGGGGGGGTTTGGGCTATGATGGGCGATTTCAATTTACTGTTTTCCTTCCGCGACAAAAATGGCCCCCCTTCACATGTCACAGATATGCTGTCTTTCAGGAGTGTTATAAGCTACTTGGGGCTTATTGACCTTCCGCTATGCAATCAATCCTTCACCTGGACGAATGGGCGACCCAACCCGACCTTGGAACGGCTTGATCGAGCTCTTATCTCCCACGACTGGCTGTCCTGCTTCCCCCGCTCCACCCTTCGGGCCTTACCGCGGCCCAGGTCCGATCATTCTCCACTGGTGTTAACTGCTTTCTCTTTTATCCCTTCACCACATCTTTTCAGGTTCGAGACGTATTGGCTTAGACACCCGGCGGTCACTAACATCATCTCAACCTCTTGGGCATTTGCTAACCCCTCTGACCGCCTTGCCTTCAATTTTGGATCCAAAATCGCTAGAGTCACGAAGGCACTTAAAGACTGGAGTGCAGGATTGTCGTCGAAGTTGAAGTTACAAGCCGACCTTAGTCTCTACTGGATCGGATGGATCGATAGGGCGGAAGAGATTAGACCTCTTTCGGAGCGAGAGAGGTCGCTCAGAACAAGGCTCAAGATTAGATATGAGGAGCTGTGTTTGCAAGAAGAGATGAAATGGAAACAGAGATCGAGGGTACAGTGGCTAAAGGAGGGGGACGCGAACACCAAGTACTTCCACCTCTACGCTAATGCCCGCAGGAACAAGAACCACATTACAACATTGAGCGACGGGCCAAACGTTTACACTGATCACGTCTCAATGGCTAACTTGTTGTTTTCGTCCTTTAAAAAACAATTGGGTTCTGGGGGGGGTCGGACCCGGGGCATAAATCTCGAAACACTTTATGGGAATGAGAGTTGCGATCTACACAGTCTTCAGGATCATTTTTCGGTACAAGAGGTTAGGTGCGCCGTATTCTCTTGCGCGCCGGATAAGGCACCGGGTCCCGATGGTTTACCATTGCTTTTCTATCAGCGTTTCTGGGAGGTCATTAAAGACGATCTCATGGCGGTCTTTCACGATCTGTATAGCGGAAGACTCGACCTTCACACGCTCAATCGTGGTTGGCTTACCCTTCTACCGAAGAAGGCCGAGGCAGCGGAGGTCACGGATTTTCGCCCGATCTGTTTAATCAATGGATTGATTAAAATAATTTCGAAGGTGCTGGCAACTAGACTACAAGGTTTCCTCGAGGAGCTCGTCAACCCATTCCAAACCGCCTTCATCAAAGGTCGCTCGATCCACGACAACTTTGCCACGGCACACATCTTGACACATCACCTTTCCTCCACGAAGCAGCAGGCCGCACTTTTCAAGATTGATTTCGAACGCGCCTTCGATCACATCAACTGGCATTTTTTATTGGATCTGCTACAGACGAGAGGTTTTGGAAGTAAATGGATCGGTTGGATTACGGCTTTACTCCATTCCGCATCCAACGCGGTGCTTCTCAACGGTATTCCAGGTGATTACTTCTTTTGCAAGAGGGGGATACGGCAGGGGGATCCTCTCTCCCCTTTGCTGTTCATTCTGTGTGTTGACGCCCTTTTCAGGATGATGGATTTGGCGGTTACACACTCCCTGCTGCCCGTGGTAGGTCTAGGGAGCATCCCGATCCACACTTTGCAATTTGCGGATGATCTCCTCCTCTTCTTTGATGGTAATTTGAGATCGGCAGAAATTCTGAAGATCATTCTCGACGCTTTCTCAGCAAACTCGGGCCTTAAGATCAACTATGCTAAGAGCTTCATAATTCCTATTAACCTGGAGATCCCGCAAGCTGACAGTTTAGCGACCTACTTCGGCTGCTCCATCAATGGGTTCCCGTTCACTTACCTAGGTCTACCTCTCTCTCCGAAAGCGTTGCGCAAAAATGATTACTTGCCGCTAATCGAAAAACTGGATAGACGATTGGCGGGATGGAAGGGCCGACTTTTGTCTAGAGGCGGACGGTTGGTGCTATTGAACTCCGTTCTTTCTTGTATTCCGACATTTTTCTGCTCAATGTTCAAGATTCCAGCATGGGTCTTAAAGGAAGTGGACAGGATACGCCGGGGTTTTCTTTGGAAAGGAAAAAACAAAATTAGTGGGTTTCACTGTCTAGTAAAATGGGAACAAGTCTGTCGCCCACTTCGTCAAGGCGGTCTTGGCATTCGGAATCTAAGAGCTACAAACTCCTCTTTACTGATGAAGAATCTGTGGAAGTTTTACAGCGCGCAACATCTACCTTGGGTTAGATTAGTACAACAAAAGCATTACAGAAGAAGATCACCCTGCGCGGGCGGAGCCCCGCCGATGAAATGTTCCCCACTTTGGAGGGCTGTACTCAGCACCGCTGAACCTTTTCACATATCAACCAACTTCAAACTTGGCAACGGCGAAACAGCGCCATTTTGGCATGCGAGGTGGTCCGACGATAGTCTGCTACGCAAACGCTTCTCTTCGCTGTTCGCAGCGGCCAATCATAAACATCTACCGGTGAAGCAATGGTTGGATCGCTACGCACCTCGACGCTTCCTCGGATTTGGAGACCAACCGGCAACTGAGCTACTGCCAGAACTGAACCTGCTGAATGGGGTAGTGAGGAACTTATCTTTGGCGAACACCTCAGACGTCTGCGGCTGGAGATGGAATAGCAACGGGTGCTTTAGCACACAGAGCGCATATGAATTCCTCGTCTTTGATGGAGTTGACGACCGTAGAATCCCTCATCTCTGGCTTATCAAGATCCCGCTCCGCATAAAAATTTTTTTGTGGCTGGCTGCTAGAAACAGACTACTAACGGCGGATATTTTGATCAAACGGGGCTGGGTCGGTCCGTCCATCTGCCTCCTATGCAGTTGCAATGATGAATTCTTGGAACACTTACTTTTCCGTTGCCCTTTTGCTCGCGCCGTCTGGAATCGGATTTTACATGGTTACCATCACTTACGCAGGCTAATCCTTGAAGGAAAGGGGGACCTCGCAATCAGATGGAGACGAGCAAGACAGTCTCTGGAGGGGCGTGACCGTTTAACACTAGACCATTGCTTAGCGGCCACTTGCTGGGAACTATGGAGGGAGCGGAACCACAGGATCTTTGAAGATCGATTCACAAGTTGGGAGGATTGCGGCAGGAGAACGGTAATTCTAATTAATTCTTGGAGCGGCGCTACGGAAGGCTGAGGAGCGGCGGAATGGGGATGCCTCGGAGGTTAATGGCGAACCAACAGATTACAGCTTGGCATACGGTGGAGTCGGATGCATTGGAGGCGGCAGATTTGCAAACTTCGTTCCCTGCAATGATCGTTTACAATCTTCTTCTGGAAAGTCGGCCTCAGGTAAGGATGGATAACGTCTGAAAAAAAAAAAAAAAGGAGGGATGGCACTCTGCGCCCAAGAGGATTGTTGCAGGATCCCAAGAAGTTCCATACAGTTTTCTGCTGGGGAATTGGGGTTTGGGGCACGCCTTGATTCACAGCAATCACAGAGGACTACTGCTGTTATGGTTCAAGCGGTTTTTTTGATGAAGGTTATTTTGACGAGGGCTACGGTTGTTTGGCTAGCTTATTTTACTCTTTTTCTGTTTGCTCAAGGCTCTCTATCTGTTTGCTCAAGGGCCCTCTTTGTTACCTGATGCCTGATACCGGAGTAGTATGGTTGGTTCATTCCATTGGAATTTAAATAGATGGCGGGTAAGTACTCCGATAGCTTCGTCGACTCAGGGATTCGATTGGTTAGGGGCAGAGGCTACATGGATGGGTGCACTATTTTGCCAACTACCAAAGCGATTGCTGATTCACTAAGCGAAATGAATGTTGTATTCTGGTGACAAATACCTATCTTGGAGTGATTGTGCTGTGTCAACCAATCATTTCTTTTATTTAGCGGGGTTATTAGGTTATGCTAGATTGTTTGTGATTTTTATTTAGGTGTTTAGGCACTGTGACAGTCGTCGGCTTTATTCTGTCTGTTCTTTTTAATCTTCTGTCTGCTAAATTGTGAGCTCGCTTCATCTTTCGGGTTGGGCGTGGCCTCTTTATTGCACTGGGTTTGTATCGAGTTGGGTCTTTCCCGCTTGCTTTCTTCTTTCTGTTCGGTCGTGTACTTTTCAAATAGGGTATATCCCTGTTTAATCAAAAAAAATAAAGATAAATTTATTTCTGTAATAACCTCAACCTACGAAAAGAATAATTTCATTACCTTATATATAAAATGATAAAAATTTGTAAATATATTTGTGACACCTCCGGAATTTGAAATAATCCTATATATAAATAATATAATATGACTAAATCTCTTAACCCGGCGACAACATTTTGGATGGTAGTAAGACTCAAAAGGTTAAGAGAGTTAAGCATGCTAGAACTAGACGTAGTTCTAGGATGGGTGACCCCCTGGAAAGTTGGGGCGTCACAGTTGGTATCAGAGACAATGACCAGCCGGAAATGTGAGATGAGTCTCGGTTGAGCAAGGGTTATATAGCGAGTAGAGCGTGGCTCCCCGGCTAATGACCGTTGTAGGTGGAGTGTAGCTCCCTATAAGATCGGCTAAGGTTAGCGAGACGAGTCTCACATCGCCTGGTACTAGTGAGTGTGCTTGAGCCTGACGTGGATGTCAGGGCTTAAAGGGGGGAGGAATGTGACACCCCCGGAATTTGAAATAGTCTTATATATAAATGATATAATAGGACTAAATCTCTTAATCCGGCTATAATATTTTAGATGGTAGCATGACCCAAAAGGTCAAGAGGTTAAGAGAGTTAAGCGTGCTAGAGTAGTTCTAGAATGGGTGACCCCCTGAAAAGTTGGGGCATCACAATATTTTTCAACCGCAGGTAAACAAATAAAATATTTATAACTATAACAATTTCTATTACATCCAACCAAATACGATGTATATAATTATAATTATTGCGTTTCTAGCTACATGCATATCTAGCTATACTGCATTTACAGATACGTCAAATGCATGTCTTATTTACTAGTTATGTTTTACTAATCAAGATTTGTAAAAACTTTCCGAAAAGTTAACTATGCAAATGACATTTAATATTTCCGAAGAGTTAATAATGAAAATATTAGAATCCACGTAATATTTTGATATAGACGTAAATTTAATATTTTTTGTCTTAGAGACATTAACAAATATTTATCGGTGATTTAATTATTTTTTATCAATATTTAAAAATAAATAAGAATATATATATATATATATATATATATATATATATATATATATATATATATATATATATATATATATATATATATATATATATATATATAGTTGGGCTGGAATGCTATTGATAGCACCCACCCAACTTTGCCACCCATTTTGTAGCCATTGGATCGCATTGAGATCCGTGTAGGCTCTTTAATGAAAAAAAAAGAAAAGAAAAAGTAAAAGGAAAAAGTGAAAAGTAAAAAGTTTTTCTTTTTAATTAAAGGGCTTGCACGAATCTCAATGCAATCTAATAGCTATAAAATGGGTGGCAAAATTGGGTTTGTGCTATCAATAGCATTCCAGCCCAACTCTATATATATATATATATATATATATATATATATATATATATATATATATATATATATATATATATATATATATTCTTATTTAGGGACAATAATTTAAAAATATTAATAAATATCATATTTAATAATATTTTTTTATAGGAATAATTGTCTTTGTACACCTGAAATCTAAAGAAATATCTGATTTATCCCTCTTAGTTTTTTCTTTCCAATATTTCCCTCATACGTTCCACCGTTATTAAAAATATCCCTACCGTTTCTTTTTTTTTAAAAAATTAACTAGGGTTAAACTAGAGTTAAATAATAATCGGAGTTGAAAACTATCAGATATATACCTATTTTGTCTGGGTTTAGAGTTTAGGGTTTAGAATTTTTTAGGATTTTAGGGTTTAGGGTTTAGGGTTTTAGGATTTAGGGTTTAGGGTTAGGGTTTTTTAGGGTTTTAGGGTTTAGGGTATATTTGAAAGGGTAAAATAGTAATTTCACACAGATAACGGCAGTTCCAAACGGTACACTAATAGAGTTTAACTTCAAGGATATTTTGAAAAGAAGTTGGAACGTAAGAAGGGTAGTTTTAATATTAGCCTTTTAAAAGAGGTAAATCTGAAAACAGAAAAATTTTTAAGAATATATAAAAAATTATCTTTTTTTTTTATAAATACTAATAAATTTTATATTTATTAATACTTAAATAAATATTGCTATTCTTGTAGCTTGGAGTCTTTGATAGTGCATATAAATGCATACTTAATTTGGAACAGTGACTAATTGGCAAGCTACCGTTTCCTTGAGACAATGAAACTAAGATTGAAACTGAAACAATGAGATAAAACTCGTAAAATTATTTAAAATATATGGGAAAGTAATGACGTATCCTTTAGGGCATGCATGTTTGAATACATTCAAAACAGAATAATAGATCAATTTATAGTGTATTTTTTATAATTCTTAATTATGATATTAAAAACTAAGCACACATACTAATATGTTCAAAATTGAATTTTGTTTAGAAAAAAAAAAACATAGATTACTGTTTTTTTTTTTTTTTTTTTTTTTTTCTTCTCTAGAGAATTTTTCTTGACTTTTTTTTTTAGGCTTTCGAACTTCATCAATCAGCGTCTTTCTGCCGTCCTCTGATTTTTTTATTCTTTTTCTACTATCTTCTTCTCCTCAAAATTACGACGTTTTTTCTCGCCGTCAGCCCCCACCTCCGTCCACATGCTCCGAGAAGGGACATCATTATATTTTTCGACTGCCGCATTTTATTCGCCGTCAGCACCCGCCCATCCACAGATACTCTTGCTCCGAGATGTAATATCAATAAATTTTTCGTATTGTATTGTCACTGCAGAGAATAATGATAGAGGATAGCACCCTGTTAGGCTGTTAGGGACTTAAAAAATTTTAGTCTAAATTTTTAGTCCAAATCGAAATAGACTTGTCAAGGTGGTCCAACTTCAACGTCCATCCAAACGCTTTTGCTCTGAGATAGAACATCATAAGAAGAATCAAAAGATATTGTGTAGGAAAAAGAATACCGTAAATTTTTTTTTTTTCAAATTTTCATGTCAATCTGTTACAATAAAATATAAAATTTTATTTTTAATTTCTATAATAGCTAAACATACCCTACTACTAAAATTAAAAATGCTTTTGATTTGTTGTAAAGAAATGCTATTAGTGTACTTAAATAATGTTTTTAAATATTTTTACAAAATTAATTAAGCAGATTAATTAATTGGTTAAATTCTGGACCATGGAATCTAAAACATTTTTTTTTAATAAATTTCGCTACATTAATTCTTCTAGACGTTACTAGAAGAATTATATTTGGCAAGACATCAAAATTCTCCTCCTCTCAACTTAACTAAATATAAATGACTAAAGTATTTTGACCTCTTTTTTGTTTTATCTATTAATCATTTTCTATTTTGATTTGATTGTGTTATTAAGTAGCTAGTACCATGTATTTGTTCATGTATTCTTCCAAAATTAAAATATTACATACTTATTTTTTAAAAATTTTAAAATTATTATATAAGTATTAATTTGCATAAATAATAAATAAAACTTGCAGATATATCCCATGCTAGTCAAACTTTTCGTTTTTTTAGTTTAAAGACTATTTTGTTATGTTCCACCACTTTCTCGTTACTTAATTAAGAACCACCGTAAAAATAGTGTAGTTAGAAATATTACACTTCTAATTACATTTTGACAGATTCCGTTTGGATATCCTTAAAAACGTAGCATAGTTACACTATACTATATTCATAAAAATATTATTCTATAAAGCGTTTGGATATTCTTAAAAACGTAGTATAGTTATACTATACTATATTCATAAAAATATTATCCTATAAAGTGTTTGGCGCAAAAAAAAAAATAACATATTTTTGGAGTATATTTTAACTATATTCCAAAAAAATAGAGTAAAATAACAATTCACTCTAACCAAAAAAAACATATTCTACCATTCCTTACCTCTCTCACCTTAACAAATTTTAAACTTTATATTTCAAAATTTTAAATTTTAAATTTTATATAAAATTTAAAATTTAAAAATATAAATTTAAAAATTTTAAATTTCAAATTTAAAATTTTAAAATTAGGATTTAAATTTTAATTTTAAAAACTTTAAATTTCAAATTTAAAAAATTCAAATTTAAAATTCCAATTTTTAAATTTTCAAATTTCAAATTTCAAATTTTATAATATTGATTTTCAAATTTTAAACATTAAAATTTATTATTTTAAAATAATAAAATTTAATTTTAAAATAATGAACTTTACTTTAAAAAAATAATTTTTAATTAAAAAATAATAAATTTTAATTTAAAATTTAAAATTTAAAATTTGAATTTTTTTAATTTTTCAAATTTTTGGTTTGAAATTTCAAGTTTTAAATTTTAAATTTTCATTTTTCACTTTTCAATTTTAATTTTAAATATTAAATTTTTAATTTTAAATTTTTAACTTTTAATTTGAAATTATGAAAATTTTAATTTTAAAATATAAAATTAATGTTTTTTTTTTCTTTTAAATTTTAAATTGAGAGAAATTTTGTGAAATTATGCGATATGCATCCAAACATTTTAAATTTTGAAACTATAAAATTTTTTAGAGTTACAGAATGCCTTATTTCACTTAGACTAAAACCACAATTTATTAACTCTATGAAAATTTTTTATATAGTCACAACTGTTGTATTTATATTTTTTTGCTGAAATTGAAATTTGTATATATAAATGCTCTCACTTTTCATATAGAGAGATTAGATTACCCCCTCTAAATATAAAAAATAATTATGTGATTTTTTTATTATTAATTAAAATTTATATTTATATATAATATTACATATTATAAAAATATAAATATTTGCATATATAAAATATAAAACAATAAATATTAATTCAGTAAATCCTACGAAAAAAATTATTATTTTTTTGAACAAGTGAGCCGACTATAATTATATAATTTTATTGATCATTTGAATTTGCCATCTATAAATAAATAATTTGGTATATATAATAATTTTATTTTTTTAATAATTTTTCAACTTATCAATTAACACAATTTAAAAATTTCAATCTATTTAATTTTAATATATAAAACAAACATAAAAAATTTATTATGATTCTCTCATTTTTTTTTTTATCAAATTTAATAATTATAATTAATTAGCATTTATTAAGTTAACATACATAATTAATCACTATCTATAAAAATAAAAAAGTAGGAATAAAACTATTTTTTATATCTTAAACAAAACTAATTTAAAAAAAAAAGTTAATTTTTTTACACAAAGCTTGCTTAAAACCTTTTGTTAGTATTTATTTATTTACAAGCATTTTTATATATCTATATACAAGTAAAAATATGCGTACATTAATTATTTTTTTTATTTAGCTATTTATTTATTTATTTATTTATTATTGTTAATTAGTGAGTACTCTTATTCCTGACCATTTGTTGCAATTGAAATTTGGATGTAATTTCAATTGTAATATTTAAGCTTAATTTTTTGTTCAGTTATTACCGCAGTAATTGTATTCAACTGTACTAAACTAAGCACAGATGAATTGAGATTGCGTTTAATTAACCGTCCTTAATTAAACATATGAATCCGCATTCATTCGATGTGAGCGATCAATGACGAGTCCACAAATATATTTGCTTGTTTTTAAAATTTATACTATATATATAAATAATATAGAGTTTTTAAAATGTGTAGAAAAATATTTTCAATTGTCACCAAATACAAAATGAGTACAACAACATATGTATAATGTCCTATGCAGTAGTTTTCTCAAGTATTATAGACAACGCCGTTAACAGAATGATATTACGTACAGTCAATTTTCCATGCATGTGGGTCAGGCGTATTAATTCATTCGCACACTCCATTTTGGATTAGGCGTATTAATTCATTCGCACACTCCATTTTGGATTAGGCGTATTAATTCATTCGCACACTCCATTTTGGATTGCATTCATACATTATTAATTAGTTAAATATTAAAATGGATACATCGCAACTTCTGAGCACTATAAAGACCAACAATGACATTACTCTCCTCTTCATTCAATCCTAGCGACGTCTCTTGAACATGGCTTCTCATGTACCACAGTACCCTCAACATTTCGAAGAAAACAATGAGGAGAGTAGTCCAAACCCTAACTTTTTTGAATCCAATAATCATTCAGTTTCCTTACAAAGGCAGGAAGGGTGGACGGTGCCTCTCGTATTGTATGGAAACTTTTGGATGCCTGAATTTGCTGTGTCTCGTATCTCGGATGTCCGCCGCCACTTCGTAGCCCGCCCAACCGACATCATCATCTCCACCTTTCCTAGGTCTGGCACCATCTGGCTCAAGTCCTTCCTCTACGCGATCGTCTACCGCTCTCGCCACGCCATCGACGATCCAAGCCACCCTCTTCTTGCACGCAACTCTCACGATCTCGTTCCTTTCTTAGAGGTTCCCTTTGACCCTTCCCCCGCCTCGACGTTCGTCGACATTCTTCGCAAACTCGACGCCCTCCCGTCACCCCGCATTCTTTCTACCCACCTCCCTTACTCTCTTCTGCCGCCTTCCGTGATCGATTCTGGCTGCCGTCTTGTCTACCTTTGCCGCGAACCAAAGGACAACTTCGTCTCAATGTGGCACTTCATCAATAAGGTATTAGGACGGAACATATCTAATGCATTACAGGAAGAAAATACAAATTAAGTACATAAAATGGTAGTAAAATGAAAAGATGGATAGAAATTTGAGCATTCTTACTTTTTGTGTGTACATTATATATTGTCACTCAAATTGATTTCAAATGATGTTAGGTTCCTATATAGGTGGAGAACTAGCTAGCTATTATTTCTGAATTCAAGTTCTTATTTGACTTAACTTCTACTTTTTATCTGCAGTTAACTGAAATAATTTAAGTGCTTGACAAACAAAATGACAATTACTAGAAGCATACGTATCAACTATTTCTAGCACAAATGGCAAATGACTTGGTGATTAATATCTGAGTTTTTGAGTTTGAAATCTAGTTGGTTTATAATTTTTAGCTAAATTTATTTTAAAATAAACGAAACGGGTAGTAGGTCTAGCTTTTGCTTCTGCTATCAATTGTAGCCATTTCTAGTGAGCCGTTCGTAAACATCATAAAATTTAGAGATTTTGCTGTGATTGCTCTAAAAGCAAAAATATCATTTCCAATATTTAGCTTCCAATAAAAAAGATAAACCCTAATTAAGGCTCGTTTGAATTTGGTATAGAACCGGAAATAGGAGGGATATTCTTTTTATTCTTCCAAACGCATCAGGAATTAATCGGCATAGTTTGTTTCAGTACAACTAGAATAAGTAAGAATTACTATTCTCATTCTTTCCAACCACTCTTTTACTTTTTTCTTAAATACCCTTCCACGCCTACCGAGGCACCATCTCTCACCTTATTATTACATAATAAAATTTGAGGACAAAAAGATAATTTATCCTAATTAAAATTCTTTATTTTTCTTATTCCTCATTTTCATACCAAACACAAAATTTCTTATTCCTGAAACAATTTCAAACGCTTTTTTATATTAGTTCCGTACTTTATACTTATCTCTGGAATAACTAGTTCTGTCTTATTCTGTTACCAAACGGTCCTAACAACACAAGTTAAACAATACTTTATTAGCCAACGTTGTAGTTAGGTCAAATATGAAAACTGTAAATTTAGAACCATGCGATAAGAAATTTATCATAAAGGATATTATTTTTAATTAACATGAATAATTACAATGTTTTTTTATTTTAATTATAATTGTGCCAGTTTCTGCCGAACAAGGTAGATCTAGATAAAGTCTTTCAGATGTACTGCGAGGGGTCCTCCCCTTTCGGTCCGGTGTGGGAGCACAACATCGGGTACTGGAGCGCAAGCAAGGCGCCGACAGACAAGATACTGTTCTTGACGTACGAAGAAGTGACGGCGGCACCAGCGGAGGTTGCGAGAAGACTGGCTGAGTTCGTCGGCCATCCGTTCACGGCGGACGAAGAGAAACAGAATCTGGCGGAGGAGATGGTGCGATTATGCAGCATCGAGCAGATGAAAAGCTCGGCTGGGAACACGGCTGGCGGCGCCAAAGTCAATGAAGAGATAACGATTCCAAAT
The DNA here is from genome assembly GCA_029204045.2 of Tillandsia leiboldiana. Taxonomy (NCBI): domain Eukaryota; kingdom Viridiplantae; phylum Streptophyta; class Magnoliopsida; order Poales; family Bromeliaceae; genus Tillandsia; species Tillandsia leiboldiana. Next base: position 51,916,934 of record CM055063.1, on the reverse strand, counting down.
GCCGCCTTCCTGAGGAAAGGAAAGGTGGGAGATTGGTCCAACTATCTCGGACCCGAAATGGGGGAAAAGCTCGATAGCATTGTCCAAGAGAAGCTCACTGGAACCGGCCTCTCATTCCAACGGTCATAAATTTTAAAAGAGTTAATTGTATATGGCTCCCGGTAAACCTATCGAATAGCAGATATATTCCTACAAAATTCAACTTTTCATATTTAACTCTTCAAAAGTCTAACGTTATTCATATATATCCCTACCGTCTATCCCTGTTAGAAAAATCTAGTTAACCATAGGTTAAATACTTAATCTTGGTTAGTTAGTGAAATGGAATAATTTTGAAAGGGCAAAACTGTCATTTCACATATAATCTGTTAAAAAATAAATCGTGAACTAACGATAATAAACCGGAGGGATATATATGAATAACGTTGGACTTTTAAAAGGATAAATATGAAAAGTTGAACTTTATAGGAATATATCTGCTATTCGATATGTTTACAGAGACCCGTATGCAATTAACCCATTTTAAAAATATTATTATCTTTAAATTTTACTTTATCTTACCATACGGTAAAATAAAAAAATAACTATAGAATAATAAAATAAAAATAATATATATTAATAGATTGGCTCTTTTCTAGAGTCTAAATTATATGCAATATATAAGCGTGTCAATATATTGTTGACGCAATTATATATATGTGTGCCTTTTATATATGTAATGGATTGATGGTTGATAATATAATGGAACCTTGAGTCTTGAGATTAATAATATTAATATATGCATATTTTGATTTTTTTTTTCTTTTAATAGTTTCCTAATATATGGTTTGAGAAAGTTTCACAACTTTATCTTATAGTTTTAATTTTGTAACAAAGAGTGATAAAGTGCAAATTATATGGTATTGAAGTTGTTCTTATAGTGAATTTGTATCCTTACAAAAAAAAAGAAAAAAAAAATTGTATAGTTAGAAAATATGTTTATAAAATTTTAATTATCAAATATATTTTTTCAAAGTTGCGTAGTTGGCAAATATGTTCCTCTTGCTAGATGACCGGTCAAAATTGACTTTTCTTCTACAAAACGACCATCCTATCATTTTATAAGTAAATTTTTAGTTTTATTTAATATTGTTTATCAATTATAATATTTTTATTTTAAAATTTATGCCATCCTACGCTAGTCAAAAATTATATATTTTTTAAAAAAATTAGAAAGATAAATTTTTTTATAGAGACATAATAGTTCAAACAGTGAAAATGTAATATTCCAGACTCGATGAAAAAACATTCTGAGTCGTGGACGACGACGAGGATGATGGTATGGCTCAGAAATACGAAATTGAGATAATTATGTGAGAGAAGAAAAAAAAGGAAAAGAAAAGAGAGAAGAGAGAGAGAGAGAGAGTAGATAAGGGAATTGGGAATAGATGAAGGAAAAAGAAAATAGAAATAGATTAGAGAGATGGGAAGGTGATAAGTAATAGATGAGAGAAGGAGACAGAGGAAGATTAAAGAGGAAGGAAATGAATAATTGGTGAAAAGGAAGAGTTTATTCATTTACTTCATTGATGTCCTGCTAAAATATTTACAACGTTCTCTTATACTTTCCATTACACTGTACTACAATGTAAAATGCATGAGTGCCTGGACTAAATTGCAAAAGTAAATTAACATAGTAAATTTTAGAATAACTTTTGCACATATTTCCCTCCAACATAACATTTACTAAATAGATGGAAATATGTGCAAAAGTTATGCTAAAATTTTTGATGTACAAATAATATTTTATTTTTGAGAAATGTGAATGCTCCGATCCAACAAAATGATTCAATTCCATTTATTTATCTCCAATTAATCTTGATGATAATCAAGAAAAATGCTAGACATTTTAATTTATTATTCGCGAATCAGTTCTTATTCAGCTTGTTGTTTATATTGATAAACGAGCTTAACATAAATTATTTTTTTTAATTTAATATTTTAATAAATCAACTCGTGTTCAACTCATTTAATAAATAAATATTAAAATAAAATTCAAAATTTCTAAAACCCTTAATAATTATTTTTAGAGATAATTGCCTGTGTACCTCTGAAATCTGAAAAAATATCTGATTTACCCCTCTTATTTTTTTCTTTCCAATATACCCTTCATACGTTCCACCGTTATTAAAAATATCCGTACCGTTTCCCTTTGTTAAGTTAACTAGGGTTAAACTAGAGTTAAATAATAATCGGAGTTGAAAACTATCAGATATACCTATTTTGTCCCTATCTACCAAAACTATTGAAAATTTTAAGGATACATAAGAAAAGTTGGTTATGATAGAAGAGTATATTTGAAAGGGCAAAATAGTAATTTTACACAGATAACGGCAGTTCCAAACGGTACACTAACAGAGTTTAACTTCAGGGGTATTTTAGAAAGAAGTTGGAACGTAAGAAGGGTAGTTTTAATATTACCCTTCTAAGAGGGGTAAATCTAAAAACAGAAAAATTTTTAGAGGTATATAAAAAATTACCCCTTATTTTTATTATATTATTATTAATTTTTATTTATTAATTAATTTTATTCTCATTTATTATTATTTTTATTATATTTTTATAACTGAACATTTCTTTTTCTACTATTCTTTCTTAGCTAATTAATAGGACTAATTATGAATTTTGAATGTTGGATTTATTATGCTTTTATTACAAACGTTTTTTTTTCTTATGATTGGCCCTTGACTAATTAATGGATTTATTATAAGATTTGAACGTTGGGAACGTTCTTAGATCTTATTTCCCTCCCTCTATATATATATATATATATATATATATATACTTCAAACATTGTAGTAAAAAGAGAATTCCTCAACTTTTTTCACGGTCGTGCTCGTAGGAAGAAAAATTCCGGTCATATCTTGGGATGGTGTTTCCGATTAATCCGCACGAAGGACGAAAATACGCATTAGGATAGTGCCTCACACGCTTCCGGATTAATTTATTTCGGTTTCTCTCTTCTACAATCTCTGGATTTTTTTTAGTGCTTAACGGTAAGTTCTGTCATTTTAATTTATTCACAATTTTGTTAGATGATTTAATCATAATCAGATTTAGTGCGATAATTTTTTCTAACAGTCTAAGGCGTATATCCGATTTGATTGTGATTAAAATCTAACGAGTGCTAATCAAAAAAAAAAAAAAAATACATATTGTATATAATTTTATTGTCAACTTGCTTGCATGATTAATATTCAAAATTAAACATATTGAAATTAACATTTTAAAATTTTAATTGCATATAGATTAATATATATATATATATATATATATATATATATATATATATATATATATATATATATATATATATATATATAAAATACTTTTATTTACTGTTTTTGACTACAGTAAATATATATATAAAATAATTTTTTTTACTGTTTTTACTTTTTAGCTATAGTTAAAAAAAAATTAAAAAGAAAAAATTATTTACTGTTTTTAACTACAGTAAAAATATATATATAAAAAAAGGAAAAAATTTATTTACTGTTTGTAGCTACAAAAGAGAGAGAGAGAGAGAGAGAGAGAGAGAGAGAATAAATAAATAAATAAATATATAGTTTATTGTTTTACCTACAACCATAGCCTTAATATAAAGACACATAACCAGTAAACACAAAGTATACTTTTATATACTTTAGTTTAGTTTTATATCTATTCAGTGCGATTTTCGTGCTATAAGTTGATTTTTTGTAAAAAAGAATTAATAAATTCTAAAACTAGTCGACATATTAAATTGAGATAAAAGTCTGTTAGATGGCTAACTTTTAATGATATTGTTTCTTTGAGTTTTATCAGATATGAAAAGAATCTTGCAGATTGCTTGACGAAATGCCTGAATAGGACTAGGGTCCTAAAATCATCGAGGGGGATGGGACTTTAACCCATAAAGGGCATTCCTGCAGTGGGAACCCAACCTTTGTGATAGGAGATCCCTTGAAGAAGGTTCAATGTGGTAAAAACAGATTGTCGGGTTGGCCAAAGAGCACTTTCTACATTTTATTTAGAGAAACTTTAGTTCCAATTCCATCCCTATGATGACTTGTGTTCTGTGTAGTGGTTGAAGTTGAGCTTATAGCTCTTAATGAAATCCGAGGCGATAATTTTCGCGAGATGTGACTCTACACACATCCCTGGAGGAGACCACCTATATAAGAATATTCGTATAAGGCCGCGACTATGAGATGTGGGCTGTCCATAGAAATTCTTATGAAAAATCAAGGTACTGTGCATGACCTTTAACGCACAGACTCGCGACGGAGAATTCTGTACTATGTGTATGGCAGTTAAAGTCAGGGTCAAAGGAGCGTAGTTCAAGACCCGGTTCACATACTCCGATTCTTTCTGATGAAAATTGCTTACACTAAGTGAGGTTAAGTTTCTTAAAGACACCTTACCTATTACATAGTATAAACAACCGATAATCTTATTTATATTTTATTTTAATTATTGAGTTTAATTCTTATTTCGAAATTTTGAATTTTGTGAGGAATTGTTGGAATAAAATTCAAAATTTCTAAAACTCTCAATAATTATTTTTATTATATTATTGTCAATTTTTATTTATTAATTAATTTTATTCTAATTTATTATCATTTTTATTATGCTTTTAAAACTGAACGTTTCTTTTTCTACTATTAGTCCTTAGCTAATTAATAGGACTAATTATGGAATTTGAATGTTTGGATTATTATGCTTTTATTACAAACGTTTTCTTTTTTTATGATTGGCCCTTGGCTAATTAATGGATTTATTATAAGATTTGAACGTTGGGAACGTTCTTATCTTATTTTCGTCCCTATATATATATATATATATATATATATATATATATATATATATATATATATATGTATATCGCTCCGAGTTTTGAAAAGCAGGTTAATTTTTTTTTTTGAAATTAGAGTTTAAATCATTTCAGGCGTGAACAGATCGCCACATGTATAGTAAATTTTCTGTCCATTTGGACAGAGTCTTTTCTATACATGCACGGGTAAGCACTTACAGCCAATACCAGAGTAGTCTAAACTACGCATACCTCATTAATCATTTTACAATATTTTAAAACATAATGCGGAAGATAAAGTATACTGGTGACATAAGGGTCGGCACTATCGCAACAGCCTCACCAACGTGTCCCGACATCCCAGCACCCGAACGACCTGAAAAATAGTAACCCAGGGGGTGTGAGATACATCGACAGTGTATTCCAGTGGGCACGACGAGCCGAGAAATAGCAAATCGTGCCTACTGGATAACAATAATCTACGGATAGTAAATAGATTCATAGGTAAACCTGAATAATTAATAAAAGACTAAAGATAAGTCAAAGATATAACTGAGCAGATATGGGTACAGAATAAATCAGTAAAGCATGCTAGAACACGGAAATATAAACTATGCATCAATAATGAAAAGCAAGTACCCAATCGATGCCACTATTGGTCACGGGAACCTCAGGCGAAGATATCAAAGCAGAACCAACCACAACCATACTGGATTCCACCTAACCGAGCTGAACAGCAACCCCATACCATTGATATAGCCGAGAGGATCCTCGTACCTAAAGGCACAGCCGAGAGTTTCCTCATATCGGTACAGCCGAGAGGCTCCCCGTACCCAGTGATACAGCAAGAGGGGATTGCTCACGGGTCAACCAGACTCTTTACCGGTAAAGAACGCAATGTGGGGGATCAATCCCACAGCATACGCGAGTGAACAGCGGGTGCACAACCATCATAATGCGAATGCTCAAGCTCACGGTCCACAGACCGGGTAATCGGCAATATACCGGAAATCCCCACAGGGATGCAGATGTCTGTATATCAATCATGGTCAATCATGCATATCTGGAATATAAGTATAAGAATAACTCGACACAAAAATAGTGTACCAATCAACAGGCATGATAAGACCAAGTAAGACTACTGTACGGAGATATATAAATCTGATAACAAATAAACAAGATATGTCCAAGTAAAGCAGGATATAAGCAGTCTATGATGGTATAGCATAAATGCAAGATCAGGGCTAATATCAAAAACAGGTGTCCGACTAACTAAAGCACCCAGAGGGCCGAAAAGATAAAACTCGGACCGAAGATAAACCCACTTCAGTGTAGGCAGTCCCGAAGCTTGCTGAACTACTGGGGTGCTGGTGCTGAACTGCTGGGCCCTGAACAATAACTAGTATCAGTAACAGACTCACTCATACCCATCCTGACAACACTACAAAGACTGAATAGTTAAACAGTGAACTTTGCTAAGTCTCGGCCTTTATCGCATTTTTCAGAACCCACTAAAAACCTATTATGGCCCGGAAAGAATCTATAAGTCTCCAATCGCGATGAGACTTCATAAGCTGACCTAAAACGACTCATATAAGATGTCCAGGCCGCCAAAAGCCATTTTGCTAGAATCAATGATCGATCGGGGCCATAACTACCTCAACACTTCCGGAAAGGCCAATTTGGCACCGGAAGCCACCGACGCGAAACGAAAGCCACTGGTGTCACGCCCCGGCGTCGAAACTGCGACCTGGGCTCGCCAACAGATCCGCCGCCCATACGGGAAGCCCTGTATAGACGAAGCGACTAACCTGCAAAAGATCAACTATACTATACAGATATCAGAGCTGAAAGTAAACTGTTGAAAATAAATAGATACAACTCCACAAATATACAACCCAAATCCTCACAAATACATAAGTCTCTCAACTGTAAAAGAAATATACAAGATAAGTCCCCAAAATAAAACCCTAAATACTAATACATCACCAAAATAGGGTACAACTACTCGCTCTCTGGCAGACAACAGGTAGGAATCTAGCTCGCGACTCCCTTACCTCGATCAACAGAATCAACAACTGGAGCAGCAAGAACAGGAGTAGAAGTCCCTGGGGAAAAAGACACCACGATGGGTGTGAGAACTACATCCCACAGTAGTTCTCAGTGGGTGCCGCCAACAAGCCCGACGGTCTGCCCACTAAGTCTACTAGAGGCATAAAGTAACAAATGCAGTGCTGAAAGGAAAAGCTAGAAAAATAAACTCTACAGCTACTATGCCTCTATCTAGATGCTCAAGAAGTGAAACAGAAGGGAACATGATGCATCTACTATCTCTCAACTCAGATCACCAAATCTACACTGACTGCCACATAGGGTCCAGTCAAACCTGCGCCTACCTACTGCCGTTACATCCAAAATGGACCGGACTTACGTAGGGCGTCCGTGGCTGCCAAAACTGGCCCAGCCAGAGAGACTGCGTCGACAAGTCGCGATAGTAAGTAACAAGCCCAGCTCCGAAGTGGCACTCGAGGGGCGCAGCCCCACCGAGGAAAGTATCCGCGCATCTCTGTCGAGCTCAAATGTGGCTCATGCAGGCTATAGTCCAAATCCACGATCAACAAGATCGACAGTAACCAACAATACCCTCACTCTCTCACAAGCTGGAAAACTACACAGCCGTGACCCACCGTCAACTCTGACGGCTCCCAAAAGTAAACCACAGATTTAAAGACTGCTATTAGACTCCACTCGGCCCTCAGACACGAGTGTAACATGCATTCCACAACAACCCGACCTCTCGGCCCACCACCCAGGCGAGGAAACTCTAAGTTTAGGATGAAATAAATAATGACAGTGTGGGGATGACTAAAACAATAATATCCTAGCCCAAGTTGGAGTTTTTCTACTAGTCTGGTTGAACATGCTGCATATGGCGGGGGTGCTAAGTCAAGTTCCAAGATAACAATAATTTAACAGATTGTAGAAAGCAGAAAGATCACATGATCATCAATATAACAGTAGGAACTATCAATTCTCACATACTAGCATTCTACATAGTACATTCACAATCATGCATGATCCTACATCAAGAGAATTAATGTACAGTCCATAGATCTTGAAGACGAGGCCACCCACCTGAAAGTGCTAAACTGTCCAAAGCCCAACAGCTGAAATACCTAGGAACAAATATCTCCAATTTTCCCCAACTCCAATAGGTTCAGAAACACCTGCAAACTCTCCTGGGTACAACAATAAGGTCCAAAGTTACACTTTATTCCCAAAAATCCAAGTACACACAATCTGCTGGTAACAGTCCCAAAGATGCAAAATTTTCACCTGTAAGAAAAACTCCAAAAAATCCAATAAAAATATGATGGTGATCCTCACGAAGTGTAGATCTCAATCGAGCCCTTAAACGTCGAATTCCAATACCCAGATGCAGAGATAAAAATCCGACAAGGTGTTGCTGTCCAAAAATTCCACCAGCAGCAAAGGGGGTCAAAAACATACCAGAAACCCCAATAAAAGCTCAAATCAGAGAAAATTGGACAATACAAAAATCGTAGATCTACATCTCGTGAAATCGATGCCGCAAAAATTGTCCAAAAATACTGTCGGAGCAGCTCTGTGGACCTCGCAGACCGAAATGCAACGATAACGGGTCTCCGATGAAAGAACGTCGCTCTGCACTACGATGCCGAAGTCGTCGACGCCGCGGCCTCCAAAAATTCCAAGCCTCCTTCACAAGATGCACAACAAGATAAGAAACAACTTTGCTAAAGGGTCCAAGGGCAAGAGAGTTCGGGAAAGAGCCCAAACTAGGAGTGGAAGGGGGGTATTTAAAGGCTTCAACCCAAAAGGACCAAAAAAACACTTTTATTGGGCTTTCGGGCCCAATTTCCGGGCGCCCGAAGATTCGGGCGGCTACAGTGTTGGGCCTGGCCCAACACTGTGCGCGCCCGAATTCTCCAGAGGCCGCCACGTGTCCACGCGGCTCTCCCCGCGCCCGGCGCACGCGCGCCCGCTAATCGCGGAGCGCCGCGTGTCCCGACACGAGAGCGTGGGGCGGCTGCGCCCGCCCAACTGCAGGGCGCCACGTGGCGCCCCCACGTCGTGGGTCACCTGCCCCACCTGCCCCGACCTGCTCCCCCTGGCACGTGGACCGCGTGTGCATGAGCCAGCCACTCGCAGGCTGCCACGTGGCGCGCCCAGGTGTAGTGAACCGGAATTTTGGTATATAAATAAATGTAAATAAAGGTGGTATGAAGTACTAGTGTTATGAAAGTTGGGGAAGTAAGGAACATTTGGACGCGAGTTAGGCCCAAATCGGGTTAAAATGGACAGATCTAAAAATGTATTTGAGAAAGGGGGCCTAGATTTTTAGTGCAAAATTCGCAGTGTCGGAAAATTCCGAGAAAATTACGGGAGTCCCGTAAATATGTTTTAAGATCACAGAAAAAGTTTCGCGTTGATCGGATACCCGATAGTGAGAACGGGCTCCGCCAACAGTGTCGAAAAATTCTGAGAAAATTATAGGAGCTGTGTAATTATGTTTTAAGGTCACAGTAAAAATTTCGTGTTGATCGGATACCCGGATTGCGAGAACGGGGTCCGCCAATGATTCTGGACACAGTAGGGCTTTGGTGACCCAGAAATGGCCCAAACTGAAAATTTAAATTTTTCTGTGGTAAATTAAGCTGAAACGAAGCCGTCTGTCAAGTTTGGACGGAAACGGACGAAAAAAAGACAGAAAACGGGACAAAAACGGATTTCCAAGACGCGGGATGCGCTGCGCAATGCGCACAGCTGGCGCGCACTAATGTGCGGGACGCGCGTGCCGCGTGGCATGGGGTGCGCGGCTTGGACCCGGTGCGCGCCCTCTTGGTGGTAGACCGCCACCCGGTGATTCCCCATTGGGCGATCCCGTGGACCAGGTCCACGGACCACCCTGCCTCCTTTTCTCCTTCTTTTTCTTTTCTTCTTCTTCCTTCTCCCGCAGACCTTCCCTCCTGTTCTCTTCTTCTTCTCCAACCGAGCTTCCTCTCCAACCAAGCATAGAGAGAGAGAGAGAGAGAAAAAAGAGAAAAAATTTTGTGAGATAGAACGGCGTGACTGTACGAGGTAAGTCCCGCACGTTATTTTTACGATATTTTTGGCACAGTTTTTAGGCCTCTTTTGGATTTGGATTTGACCCCATACCGTGTTGCATGTTAGGAACCGAGTTATACTGTGCCGTTTTGCTGCGCGGACTGCCGGGGACAATTTTGGCACGTCTTGTTTTGCGTGCAGGTTGGACTAACGAGTATCGTTTTACGTGCAGACTCTGATGTTGCATCGTTTTTCGTGCAGGGCTAAAAAATACGCACCGTTTTGCATGTCATAGCTAATATTATGCACTGTTTTGCATGCAGGGCTAGAAAATATGCATCGTTTTGCGTGCAACCCTACAGTCAGATGTTCACCGTTTTGCGTGCAGATTTAAGGTACGTGCACCGTTTTGCGTGCAGATCGTGTTGTCGCGCACCGTTTTGCGTGCCATAGCTAATGTTATGCACTGTTTTGCGTGCAGGGTTGAAAAAATGTGCATCGTTTTGCGTGCAATCCTACAGTCAGACGTGCACCGTTTTGCGTGCAGATTTGAGGTACGTACACCGTTTCGCGTGCAGATCGTGTTGCCGCGCATCGTTTTACGTGCCGGCTGAAGTGGCGTGCATCTTTTTACGTATGGGTTTTTAATGATATGCACCGTTTTGCGTGCAGGATTGGAGGACGTGCACCGTTTTGCGTGCGGACTCGAGGGATGCGCACCGTTTTGCGTGCAAGCTCGAGGAGACAAATGGAATCGCGCGGAGACCAATTGCAAGTGTCTACAAGCAATTGGGGACACCACAAGGTGGGGAATTCTGCCGAAATTGGGTGACCTCTCCCCTTGCTCCCTTGCTTTTCGATTTGAAGCATGATAGTAGCCTGTTAGAGGCGTTAGGTAATTATGATATTGATTGCCTGTATAGATGTATTCAGATGAAAAAGAGCAACTGTTGGTTGCCAGAGATAGGGGAATAGTTGTGCATGTGTAAAGAGACACAGAGGAAAAGTGCAACTGTTGGTTGCCAAAGATATATGATGAATATGCATGCGTAGAGATAATTGTTATTTTATGAATGAGATGAAAATAATTGCATGCATGAAAATGATTAGTTATTCATGATTGTGAGCATGTTAGGGTATAACCCTAGGAATCGCGTGACATAAGGGAACAACAGTTGTTGGTAGTAAGACTAGGAGAAAACCTAGTATAGGGGTTTGACGAGTGACATCAACTTAGGAGTTATCCTAGGAAGGATGAGTGGCATGGTCTTAGGTGATAACCTAAGGACACTGGATAGAGTGATCAACATAGAGTCAGAAAACTCTAGGTGTATATGACATGGAACTTAGGTAAAGAGAACCTAAGGAGAACTAGTGTTCAACATAGAGTCAAGGAACTCTAGGATGAGTATGACATGGAACTTAGGTAAAGGGGACCTAAGGTGAACTAGCGATCAACATAGAGTCAAGGAACTCTAGGATGAGTATGACATGGATCTTAGGTAAAGGGAACCTAAGGTGATCCAGAGGAGTTTAAACTCACAGACAGGAAATTAGAGTCAGTGTAACTCTAAGATAAAAGTGGAACAGGAGATTAGAGTCAGTGTAACTCTAAGCTAAAAGTGGAACAGAAAAATAGAGTTAAGTTAACTCTAGGATTCAGTAAGGAATCAAGAGAAGGGAAAAATGGATCAAGTGTGGAGACATGAAAGGGAAAACAGGAAATTAGAGTCGATGTAGCTCTAAGTTAATAGTGGAACAGGAAAATAGAGTTAAGTTAACTCTAGGATTCAATGAGGAATCAGGAAAGTGGGATAAGATCCCAAGGTTAAAGAGTTGATCAAATATAACCCTAGAAAGTCATAGGGTGTCTGGGCAAATGGATAATAACTTTAACTTCAATTTGAGTTAAATAAATGAAGGTGAAATGTTTAAGAGTCCAGGAGACTCTCTAATTATCCTTATGGCAAGACCTAGGATAAGAGGTAATAAATGTAAAAGGTAAAGTTTAATAGCAAGCTAAAAGCGGCTAAAAGAGCATATCGAGAATGTAAAGGGCGCCTTCGAGTTTGAGACTCGTCATTGTGGAGCAGGACTCCCTGGGCAGTGACCCGTCGGACGAGGTACTTTCGAAAGGCTAAAAGTGAAAGTAAAGAGCTAAATGCTTAAAGAAAGAGATTGCCAGTGGCAAAAAGGGAGCTACAAGCTCGTATAAGACAGAAAAGCAAGTGTTAAGAGCAAAGAGGCCAAGTGCTAAAGTAAAAGAGAAAGAAAAGAGAAAGAAAAGAAAAGAGAAAGAAAAGAGAAAGAAAAGAAAAGAGAAAGAAAAGAAAAGAAAAAGATAAAATGGGCGTACCTCCGGGGGTGAACGTACAGCTGTCGGAGTTGGACAGGGTCCCTCTCCCGGGCAGCGACCCGTATGACAGGTTCTAGAGTACTCTTGTCAGAGTTGGGCAGTGACCCTATCGGGCAGTGTCCCGTATGACAAGTCCCCCCGGCAGGACGGGGTAACACTTGCGAGTGTTATCGGCAACCTTAGAAATCTTATCTGATGGTAGCAGGACTACCGAGCTGGGGCCCGTTGGATAAGAATTTCTGAGGGTTAACTTAAATTAAACCACCATAGGGTAAAGAATAAGAAGAACAGAGAGTGACCAAGGTGGCCGGGTTAGGGTAACCCAGTATACAGCGGCTTAGTGGCCGAGTTGGTGGTTAGTTGCCTAGTGTGGCTAGACAGAGTAGTGCTGGGTAGATGGTTATACACAGATAGTGTAGTGATATGTTATATTGCATAGCTGCATTTTGATATTGAGGATTTAGTTTCCTAGCACTATTATTATTGCTTCCATTGGACCAAGTGGTGTAGGACACTTTTTCTCGGTGGTTGAACCCACTGGGAACTCTGTCGTAGTTCTCACACCCCTTGGGTGACTCCCCCCCCCACAGGTTCAGGTATAGATGCAGCGATCGCGACGGTTCAGAGGCAGACGGCGAGGTATACGACAGGGGCAAGGGCCCAGCAGCATAGAGACCTAGAGGGTCTAGCAGAGGTATCCCATTTTTATATTGCTTGAGTGAACCTTGTATGGTGAGGAATTTGTGTAAAAGAATTGTAATAATTTTATATTGCAAGTTCAGAAATGTAAAGTGTAATAAAGTAATGCATGGTTCACTCTTGTATGCTTTCATTTCCGTATTAACTAATTGTTATTGAATGAAAGTTTTAAATTTGTAGTGATTTTTAGTACTCTGATATTGAGCTTCCGCATACACTTGTTGTGTTATTATGGATGTTACCGTTCCTTTCGGGTAGGAAAAGGTCTTACCCGATTGGCGGGTCTGTTGGCGTGCCCGAACCGTACAAATTGGCGGACTCGGGGCGTGACACCAGGTCCATGCGCCAGGCCGCAAGCCCCCGTGGACCGCGCACCGTGAGCCCGCCAATCAGGAACCGCCACGTGTCCCCCGCGCCCGACCCATGCACCAGCGCCAACTTTCCGTGGACCGCGCCATGTGCGCCGGCCAATCCGGTGCTACCACGTGGCACCAGGCCGGTCCACGGCTTCCCCCATGCACCAAAATGCGCGAAAAACTTCCGGAGGTCCGTTTTTTGGGCATCCGGACTCCGAAAAAGGCAAGTAAATAGCCTATTTTCGACATTTTTTCCCGTTGAATCCAAATATGACCTCGGATTTGCCTAAAGCCCTTTCTAAATTCCGACGAAAATATCCGGAAGGCATGCTCAATCCCGAAGCCTCACCGAGTCCGTCCAACGCGTCCATTTGACGTGTTGCGGGTCCCACACACCAACAATAGGTGTTCTACATCACGGGTCATGGGAGAAGCTACAAGGGGATCGGGGTCACTACATCCTCCCCCACTAAAAGAAAGTTTCGTCCTTGAAACTAAGAAAATAAAACAGATGTACCTCAGCCGGAAGCCTCGAACAGAAAGGGATAGGTATCTCTCATCACCGTCTCTAGCTCCCAAGTAGCCTCACGCTCCTCGTGATTGCTCCACAAGATCTTCACATATGGAATGGCCCGGTTGCGCAATTCCCTCACCTCACGAGCTAAAATTCGCAACGGGCGCTCCTCATATCCAAGGTCCTTGCCGATCTCCAATGAAGTGAAGTCAATCACGTGCGAAGGATCGAAAACATATCTCATCAGAACCGAGACGTGGAAAACATCATGAACTCCGGCTAGGCGTGGAGGAAGGGCAACTCTGTAAGCCACAGGGCCTACTCTCTCAAGTACCTCGAAGGGTCTAATAAAGCGGGGACTAAGCTTCCCCCGAACTCCAAATCTCCGGACCCCTTTCGAAGGCGAGACCTTCAAAAAGACATGATCACCAACCTGGAACTCTAGGTCTCGGCGCCGAGTATCGGCGTAGCTCCTCTGATGACTCTGAGCTGTCTCAAGATGTCGGCAAACTAATCTGACTTTCTCCGCTACCTCCAGTAGTAAATCAGGTCCCAAAGTCCTCCTCTCACCCACGTCACTCCAATACAAGGGCGACCGACACTTGCGTCCATACAACGCCTCAAACGGAGCCATCTGAATGCTCGCCTGATAGCTGTTGTTGTACGCAAACTCAAACAAATGCTAAGTGCCGGTACCACCCCCCTCCAAAATCCATGACGCACGCTCTCAACATGTCCTCGAGGGTCTGTATGGTGCGCTCAGATTGTCCATCAGTCTGTGGGTGGAATGCTGTGCTAAACCGGAGCTGTGTCCCCAAGGCTGTCTGTAGACTCCCCCAAAAGTGCGATACAAACCTCGGGTCCCTATCTGATACAATCGAGGCGGGTACACCGTGTAGCCTTACCACCTCATCCAAATACAACTGTGCAAGTCACTCCAATGGCCAAGTCACCTGTACAGGTAAGAAGTGAGCAGACTTTGTGATGATCCGGACTCCCGCAGGAACTGTGCAACATTAAACAGTGACAGTAGGGAGCTTATTCGGTGAAGCAGAGCTTGTAGAATCGAAATTGGACATTTAAGATAGACTCTGCACGAAAATCGGAGCAAATGGAATTTTCCGGAAGCTTTCGGCAAAATTTCGGATGAGAATTTGGCGAAATGGACGTCGTATTTGGACTCAGCGCGCGAAAACGATCGAAACGGTATATTTACTTTAATTTTTCGGCACCTCGGTACTGTTCACACCGGAACAGTAACTCCGGCCGCCGGAATTACTGTTCCGGCGAGCGGCGAGCGGCGGCGGGCGGCGGCGCACGGCGGCGGGCAGCGGCGCAGCGGCGGCGCAGCGGCGGAGTGCGGAGGCACGCGGCAGAGGCAGCGCGGGCAGGCGCGGGCAGGCGCTCGGGTGCGCGGTCCATGGGCCTGGCGTGCACCGGGAGCACCGAAGACCTCCTGTGCCACGTGGCGCTTCCCCATTGGCCGGCTGGCTTCTAGAAGCACGTGGGAAGGTGACACGTGGCAGCACCCGGTTGGCCGACATCTTCCGGAAGACCCGGCGCGGGGATCGGGCCTGTGCACCACGTGGACACGTGGCAGCTTCTGAGTGGCCCTTGCACAGGCTGTTTCCTGTTTTGTGAACACGTGGCGCGTTTTGGTTGGCCCGTTTCGGTGTTTCCTGTTCGGATCCGATCCTGTGTGGAGCCTCAGCCCATTATAAATAGGGTCCCCCACCCCTCCTCATTCCCCACCTCAAAATCCGAGCTCTAGAGAGAGAATCTCAGTTTGAGCCCTCTACAAAAGTTCTTCCTCTCTCTCTCCTCTCTCTCTCTTCGAAATTCCAGAATTTCTGGAGTTACAGTTAGTGAGCTATCTGCGACGCGGCGCACTGCGACGGTTCTCTTTTTCGGCCCATTTCCCGTCGCAGTTCCGTCGGAAATTCCCTGAGTGCTAACCAGGAGGAATTTTTGGACGATTTTCGCGACAGCGCGTTCCTAAGAGGTAAGGCTTCGATTTCCGTGTTGATCACTTTGCTCCATTTCGTACTTTTGGCATGTTTCCCGAGGTCTCTTTGACCCCCCTTTTTGCTGTGGAAATTTCTGGACAGCGTCAACTTCTCCGATTTTTATCTTGGCGTAGGAGCATCAGATCGAGACGTTTAAAGAGTCGATTTTGATCTACTCTTCGCGAGGAACGCAACCGTAATTTTTCTGGATTTTTCTGAGCACTGTACAGAGGTGAAAAACTCCTCTCTTTTCGTGCCATTTGAAAAATAGCAAAAGATGTATATTTATGAATACTATAGTTACACCCTGTGCAATGTGTGTTGCTGTAGGGCATCGTTTTTGGCAGACAGCAGTTTTAGGGGACTGTGGACAGCCAAGAGACTATCTGGGTGTGATCTGAGCTGTTCAAGGTGGGCGGTTGTTGCTTACCTCATTTTTGACAAGCTCACTGGGATTACTGGAACTCCCCTAAAATTTAATATAACAATTGATGAGAACCACTGGGACAAACTAATATGATAATTGATAAGAACCATTGGGACAAACTAACAGGACAACTAACAGGACAACTAACAGGACAACTAACAGGACAAACTAACAGGACAACTAACAGGACAATTGATGAGAACTATTGGGACGAACTAATGTGACAATTGACGAGAACCGCTGGGACGAACTCTCCTAAAATTTAATATAACCCCACAGATGATATGATGACTTATATTGGGACACTGTGATTGAGACAAAGGCTATAATCTCGCATGCAAATGACTTTTATTCAGTAAATCAATCTTTTTAAATCTTTGACACTATTTTACAACTTTTAAAATAAAGACAGTTGCATGCATGCCCGGACATCAGGTAGGGCCACTATTTATTGCTACACTATCATATTAAGACTTGACATGTTTTATTGCTCTCTTTTGCTTTCAGTTGCTTGTCGCTCGAGTATGAGCAGGGGTTTGGGATAGTATAGCCAAGGTTATGTTAGATTATAAACTTGTGGGGTGTTGCGGTGACCGCGGACTGTAGGCGGTCGACCGAATGTTTATCCTTGCATCAGAATGGGGTTGAGTCTGGTCTATTTTTGGCATCAGCAGGGGATCGGGCTTTTCTCTAGTGGATGGTTTTTTCCACTTATTGAGTACTATGGCATCAGATCAGGGTTTCTTAGTGGATGGCTTTTCCCACTTTGATCATAGTCATGATCCAGTCCTGCTGTTTACGGCACTTATGATACTTATTACTGAGGTACTTTTACTCGTGTGGGTCGCTCCCCTCGAGTGCCACTCCGGAGTGTGTTACAGGCAGGCTTGAGTCCTTGAGACTCTCATTCCCTATCGGTGTTATGCATTGGCCAGCATACCCGATTTGGCAGGCAAGGCACAGCAGGCAGTACCAGTTTTACTGGTGGCATAAGATTGGGTTTATTCAGGCAGGCATGTTAGATACTGATGCATACATACAGTCATTCCTTTTGGCACTGCATTTAGAGGCATGCTAGTGGTGGTTTCCCCTTTATTCAGCAGTTCTGCTTACAGCTTTACCACTTTTTCCTTTCTGGCCTCTAGTAATCCTAGTGGGTGCATCAGAGTTGAGGTTTTGCCCACTAGGGGAGGCTACTGGTTTATCTGGTAGTTCTCACCCCCATTATTCTTTTCTGTTTCTTTCTTCTTCTTTATTTTGCAGAGTCGTCTGCGGGAGCTGCTAGGCTATCAGCGGCTGATAAATGTAAGGGGATCGCTGAGTAGATAGATCTCCTGTGAGACCGAGAGTGGATTTTAGACAGATGTTGTACTCTTTACTCAGAGTGTGGTATTTCTTCTTTCATTGAGTCTGGCACTGGCCAGCTGGCTGTATTATTTTGGTGAGCTGGGAGATTATTGTACTTATTACAGCTTTATTTGTAGTTCCAGTCTGAGATACTATGTGGTTCTTCTACTTCAGCTCTGTATTATGCTCTTTTATTGTTCATATTATATCGGAGCAGGTTACCAGCGCTTCGTGTACTCGGGAAATCCCGTGTGCACGGCGGATCTGTTGGCGAGCCCGGGTTCCGGGGCGTGACAGATTAAGTTGGTATCAGAGTTTAGGGATAGGTCAGTTGGGACTTAGGAAACCCTAGGCTTTTGGCAGACCCTAGGATGATAGGGTGTGAGAAACGTGACAATTTTGCGGAAGTCGTTGTGTTACTTGTTTAACTCTTCCAATGAAGGAAGAGGGATCGACATAGCCTACTTCTGGTAGACTGTTATGTTGGCTGCAGACAACATAAAGTCACAGAAATAGGAGAATGTCTTTAACTTTCGCTAGATTGGGTCGTGTGGGGTGATAATACTTAGTGTGGTTTCTTGTGGTAGGATGCCTCCGCAGCGTAGAATGTTGACGCGTTCGCAGCCTTCTTCCTCTGAGCCCGAGCCGGAGGAGTCCGAGCAGGGCCAGCAGAGTGAGGTGCAGGAGCTTCAGGCTCAGATGGCCCAGATGTCAGAAGCCGTGCGGCGTCAGGAGGAGGCCATGGGTCGGCTGACGCAGATGTTAGAACAGAGGGCGCAGCCTGTTGTTGCACCCCCAGAGAGTTCTCCCGTACCACCCTCCCCTGCTGTGGCTTCCCCAGTTGGACCGGTGACCACGGCATCCCCTGTTGCTCAGGGAGCAATCCGGCCATTGACTCCTGCGGAGGAGCAGGAGATTGCTGACAAACTTACTCAGTTCTGTAAGCGGGGACCGCCCAGGTTTTCAGGGCGGAATACTCAGCCGTGGGAGATCGGGACTTGGCTTTCGTCAATGGAGAAGTTATTCCGGGACTTCTTCATTGACCAGAAGTACAGGGTACATATGGCTGTACACTGCTTAGACGAGGACGCTGATGCATGGTGGCGTCGGGTAGAGCCTCTGGAGTTCCATATCACTCGACAGCTACCCTGGTCAGAGTTCAAGAGGATGATTCTGGATACGTACTTTTCCACGAGTATGAAGAAAAAGCTGGAGGATGATTTGAAGAATCTTCAGCAAGGCGACCGGACAGCATTGGACTACTTTCAGGAGTTCACGCGGTTGCTCAACTGCGTACCCTACGTCGCCAGGGACGGACCGCACCAGGTGGAGCTCTTTGAGTTGGGCCTGCGCCCAGAGATCTATACTTTGGTGCATGCTCAGAGACTACAGACCTTGGAGGAGGCAGCAGAGCATGCCCAATGGGTTGAAAGGGGAGACCACGTCGTCGCCAGACGTGGGGGCTTGGTCGCTCAGAGTTCTGACAGAAAGCGACCAGCGCAGGACGACGGGAGACAGGCCAATTCCTGGAGGCCGCCCCGACCGCCACCGCCTCAGTTTTCCAGCCAAGGACGGTCTGAGCGGCGAGGGCCTGGTGGACCCCAGAGGCCCCAGCAGCGGCAGCAGCAGAGATCCTAGCCGTCGCAGCGTGGGTCGCAGCGACAGCCTCAGCGACAACAGCAGTCACGACAACCACGGGCCCCCGGCAATTGTATTTTCTGTGGAGGTCAGCATTTTTCCAACACCTGCGACCAGCGGTGGGGTCGCTGCTATAGATGTGGACAGTCTGGCCACGTCCGAGCTACTTGCCCTTATGCGCCATCGACGGCCCCTTCTTCAGCATCGGCTCCATCTTCATCACAGCAACGGTCGACGGCTTAGCGGCCATATGCTCCAGCAAGCGGGCCATCTTCTTCCTATCCCACGGAGTATCGCCCTCCAGCCCAGAGTGGGCGAGTGTATGCTGCGCAGGTAGAGGACTCTTCGGCAGCAGATCACGTGGTGGCAGGTATCACCTTACTTTCTGGCATTAGGACTCGTACATTATTTGATACTGGAGCATCACATTCTTTTATCAGTAGATCATTTGCATCATTACATGGGTTAGAGGTAGGACTTTTACCACATGCACGAGAGGTTCAGATTCCCGATCACACTTTGCACGTGGAGGAGTGCTGTTAGTCCTGCCCGATGCAAATCGAGTCCTGGATTATGCCAGCAGACCTGTTGGTCTTGAGACAGTTAAGGGACTTTGATGTGGTTCTAGGGATGGACTGGCTGGCTCGGTATTTCGCGACTATTGACTGTGCCGCAAGGACTGTCACTTTTAGAGAGCCGGGCTAGGAGATGTTAGTATACCGGGGTTGTCAGAGTGCTTTCTTTGCCTCTTTGGTCTCGACTTCCCGAGCAAGGCAGATGATCCATCGAGGATGTGTAGCCTTTTTGGCTAGTGTTGTTGAGGGGCCTACGGCGGCACCGGGACTCGGGGATATCACTATTGCCCGCGAGTTCCCGGATGTTTTCCCACCTGAGCTGACTAGCATGCCGCCAGATAGGGAGATTGAGTTTGTGATTGACGTAGTTCCGGGAACTGCGCCAATCTCAAAGGCTCCTTACCGGATGGCACCGGCTGAGCTACGAGAGCTTAAGGCGCAACTCCAGGATTTGATGGACAAGGGCTTTATTAGGCCGAGTGTGTCGCCTTGGGGAGCGCCGGTGCTATTCGTGAAAAAGAAGGATGGGTCACTTCGATTGTGTGTGGACTATAGGGAATTAAATAAAGTGACCATCAAGAACAAGTACCCTTTGCCGCGCATCGATGATCTTTTTGATCAGCTGCAAGGGTCTTGTGTCTTCTCTAAGATAGATCTACAATCCGGTTACCACCAGTTGAAAGTAAAGGCCGAGGATATTCCGAAAACGGCATTTAGATCACGGTATGGGCATTATGAATTTACAGTTATGCCTTTTGGGCTAACTAATGCCCCTGCCGCGTTCATGGATTTGATGAACCGGATCTTCCGACCTTATTTGGACCGGTTCGTGGTGGTGTTCATTGATGATATCTTGGTCTACTCCCGAAGTGATGCTGAGCATGAGGAGCACTTAAGGATTGTGCTGCAACTTCTGCAAGAGAAGAAGTTGTTTGCCAAGCTAGCAAAATGCGAGTTTTGGCTTCGGGAGGTAGTCTTCTTAGGCCATGTGATTTTCGCCGCAGGTGTGGCAGTAGACCCAGCAAAGATTGAGGCAGTCCGTGATTGGCCCCGACCGACGACGGTTTCTGAGGTACGTAGCTTTATGGGTTTAGCTGGGTATTACCGTCGGTTTGTGGAAGGCTTTGCGAAGCTCTCCACACCCCTCACTCGCTTGACGCGTAAGGGAGTGAAGTTTATCTGGAGTGAGGACTGTCAAAGGAGCTTTGAGGAGCTGAAGAATAGACTGATGACCGCTCCTATCCTTTCCCTTCCTGTTATGGGAAAAGGATATGTGATCTACAGCGACGCATCACACAGTGGACTCGGTTGTGTGTTGATGCAGGAAGGGAGGGTAATTGCATATGCATCTAGACAACTCAAAGAATATGAGAAAAATTACCCTACCCATGACTTGGAGCTTGCAGCTGTAGTGTTTGCGCTAAAGCTCTGGCGCCATTATCTGTATGGGGAGCATTGTGAAATCTACACCGACCACAAGAGCCTAAAGTACCTGTTCACGCAAAAGGAGCTGAATTTGAGGCAACGTAGGTGGTTAGAGCTATTAAAGGATTATGATGTAGATATTCTCTACCACCCAGGCAAGGCTAATGTGGTCGCTGATGCCTTGAGTAGGAGGGCGGTGCAAAGTTTGTCTATGTTAATCACAGACCAGGCACCGCTATTAGAGGAAATGAGACGGCTCAAGATAGAGGTTGTGTCCCCTGGGGTCTCTGCTAGGCTGACATCCTTAGTCTTGCAGCCCACTCTGCTGGACAGGATCAGGGAGAAACAGAGTGAAGACCCCCACTTGACCAGGATTAGAGATCCAACTCCGAGTGATCAGTCAGGGGACTTTACAATAGATGCTTCGGGAGTACTAAGGTACAGAGACCGAGCATGTGTGCCAATAGATGCGGAGATCAGAGAGCAGATATTGCGAGAGGCCCATTATACACCTTATACCCTACATCCTGGTGGGACTAAGATGTATAAGGACCTCAAGGCACACTTCTGGTGGAAAGGCATGAAGAGGGATATTGGGAGATTTGTGGCTCAGTGTTTAACTTGTCAGCAGGTGAAAGCTGAGCATCGAGTGCCAGCTGGCAAGTTACAAAGTCTCCCAATCCCCGAGTGGAAATGAGACCACATTACGATGGATTTCGTGGTCGGATTGCCAAGGGCACAGGGAGGAGCAGACGCTATCTGGGTAGTTGTTGATCGACTTACCAAGTCGGCGCACTTTCTGCCCATGCAGACTACGTGGCCACTTGAGCGACTAGCCCAGCTTTATCTAGACGAGATAGTTAGATTACATGGAGTACCCGCCTCCATTGTATCAGATAGAGACCCGAGGTTTGTTTCGCGTTTCTGGATGAGTTTGCAGACAACCTTGGGAACTCAGCTTAGGTTCAGTACTGCTTTTCATCCGCAGACGGATGGACAGTCAGAACGGACGATACAAAATCCTGGAGGACATGCTGAGGGCTTGTGTCTTGGATTTCGGCGGAGGGTGGATTCGACACTTATCCTTGGCTGAGTTCGCGTACAACAATAGCTTTCAAGCAAGCATTCAGATGGCTCCGTTTGAAGCGTTGTATAGACGCAAGTGTCGATCACCGCTTTATTGGAGTGACGTGGGCGAGAGGCGGACCTTGGGACCAGATGTATTGATAGAGGCAGAGGAGAAGGTCCGAGTGATTCGAAAGCATCTTCAAACCGCCCAAAGCCGACAAAGGAGTTATGCCGATGTTCGGCGACGAGACCTAGAATTTCAAGTTGGAGATCATGTATTCCTGAAAATCTCGCCGTCCAAAGGAATCAGGAGATTCGGCATTCGTGGAAAGCTTAGCCCCCGATATATTGGACCCTTTGAGGTATTGGGGCGTATTGGGCCAGTTGCCTACCGACTCGCACTTCCTCCGAGGCTTGCTGGTGTCCATGATGTATTTCATGTCTCTACCTTGAGGAAGTATGTCTTCGACCCATCGCACGTCATCGACTTCACACCGCTTGAGATTAGCGAAGATTTGAGGTATGAGGAGCGCCCACTACGAATTCTGGACCGAGAGGTGAGAGAATTGCGCAATCGGGCCATTCCCTATGTGAAAATCCAATGGGACAATCATGACGAGCGCGAGGCTACATGGGAGCTCGAGTCGGAGATGAGGGATGCTCACCCCTACTTATTCGAGACATCGGACTGAGGATTATTGTTTAGTCTCGTTTCGAGGACGAAACTCTTTTTAGTGGGGGAGGATGTGATGATCCGGACTCCCGCAGGAACTGTGCAACATTAAACAGTGACTGTAGGGAGCTTATTCGGTGAAGCAGAGCTTGTAGAATTGAAATTGGACATTTAAGATAGACTCTGCGCGAAAATCGGAGCAAATGGAATTTTTGGGAGCTTTCGGCAAAATTTCGGATGAGAATTTGGCGAAATGGACGTCGTATTTGGACTCAGCGCGCGAAAACGATCGAAACGGTATATTTACTTTAATTTTCTCGGCACCTCGGTACTGTTCATGCCGGAACAGTAACTCCGGCCGCCGGAATTACTGTTCCGGCGACCGGCGAGCGGCGGCGGGCGGCGGCGCACGGCGGCGGGCCAGCGGCGCAGCGGCGGCGCAGTGGCGGAGTGCGGAGGCACGCGGCAGGGGCAGCGCGGGCAGGCGCTCGGGTGCGCGGTCCATGGGCCTGGCGTGCACCGGGAGCACCGAAGACCTCCTGTGCCCACGTGGCGCTTCCCCATTGGCCGGCTGGCTTCTAGAAGCACGTGGGAAGGTGACACGTGGCAGCACCCGGTTGGCCGACATCTTCCGGAAGACCCCGCGCGGGGACCGGGCCTGTTGCACCACGTGGACACGTGCGGCTTCTGAGTGGCCCCTTGCACAGGCTGTTTCCTGTTTTGTGGACACGTGGCGCGTTTTGGTTGGCCCGTTTCGGTGTTTCCTGTTCGGATCCGATCCTGTGTGGAGCCTCAGCCCATTATAAATAGGGTCCCCCACCCCTCCTCATTCCCCACCTCGAAATCCGAGCTCTAGAGAGAGAATCTCAGTTTGAGCCCTCTACAAAAGTTCTTCCTCTCTCTCTCCTCTCTCTCTCTTCGAAATTCCAGAATTTCTGGAGTTACAGTTAGTGAGCTATCTGCGACGCGGCGCACTGCGACGGTTCTCTTTTTCGGCCCATTTCCCTTCGCAGTTCCGTCGGAAATTCCCTGAGTGCTAACCAGGAGGAATTTTTGGACGATTTTCACGACAGCGCGTTCCTAAGAGGTAAGGCTTCGATTTCCGTGTTGATCACTTTGCTCCATTTCGTACTTTTGGCACGTTTCCCGAGGTCTCTTTGACCCCCCTTTTTGCTGTGGAAATTTCTGGACAGCGTCAACTTCTCTGATTTTTATCTTGGCGTAGGAGCATCAGATCGAGACGTTTAAAGAGTCGATTTTGATCTACTCTTCGCGCGGAACGCAACCATAATTTTTCTGGATTTTTCTGAGCACTGTACAGAGGTGAAAAACTCCTCTCTTTTTGTGCCATTTGAAAAACAGCAAAAGATGTATATTTATGAATACTATAGTTACACCCTGTGCAATGTGTGTTGCTGTAGGGCATCGTTTTTGGCAGACAGTAGTTTTAGGGGACTGTGGACAGCCAGGAGACTATCTGGGTGTGATCTGAGCTGTTCAAGGTGGGCGGTTGTTGCTTACCTCATTTTTGACAAGCTCACTGGGATTACTGGAACTCCCCTAAAATTTAATATGACAATTGATGAGAACCACTGGGACAAACTAAATGATAATTGACAAGAACCATTGGGACAAACTAACAGGACAACTAACAGGACAACTAACAGGACAACTAACAGGACAAACTAACAGGACAACTAACAGGACAATTGATGAGAACTATTGGGACGAACTAATGTGACAATTGACGAGAACCGCTGGGACGATCTCTCCTAAATTTAATATAACCCCACAGATGATATGATGACTTATATTGGGACACTGTGATTGAGACAAAGGCTATAATCTCGCATTCAAATGACTTTTATTCAGTAAATCAATCTTTTTAAATCTTTGACACTATTTTACAACTTTTAAAATAAAGACAGTTGCATGCATGCCCGGACATCAGGTAGGGCCACTATTTATTGCTACACTATCATATTAAGACTTGACATGTTTTATTGCTCTCTTTGCTTTCAGTTGCTTATCGCTCGAGTATGAGCAGGGGTTTGGGATAGTATAGCCAAGGTTATGTTAGATTATAAACTTGTGGGGTGTTTGCGGTGACCGCGGACTGTAGGCGGTCGACCGGATGTTTATCCTTGCATCAGAATGGGGTTGAGTCTGGTCTATTTTTGGCATCAGCAGGGGATCGGGCTTTTCTCTAGTGGATGGTTTTTCCCACTTATTGAGTACTATGGCATCAGATCAGGGTTTCTTAGTGGATGGCTTTTCCCACGTTGATCATAGTCATGATCCAGTCCTGCTGTTTACGTCACTTATGATACTTATTACTGAGGTACTTTTACTCGTGTGGGTCGCTCCCCTCGAGTGCCACTCCGGAGTGTGTTACGGCAGGCTTGAGTCCTTGAGACTCTCATTCCCTATCGGTGTTATGCATTGGCCAGCATACCCGATTTGGCAGGCAAGGCACAGCAGGCAGTACCAGTTTTACTGGTGGCATAAGATTGGGTTTATTCAGGCAGCATGTTAGATACTGATGCATACATACAGTCATTCCTTTTGGCACTGCATTTAGAGGCATGCTAGTGGTGGTTTCCCCTTTATTCAGCAGTTCTGCTTACAGCTTTACCACTTTTTTCTTTCTGGCCTCTAGTAATCCTAGTGGGTGCATCAGAGTTGAGGTTTTGCCCACTAGGGAGGCTACTGGTTTATCTGGTAGTTCTCACCCCCATTATTCTTTTCTGTTTCTTTCTTCTTCTTTAT
The DNA here is from genome assembly GCA_029204045.2 of Tillandsia leiboldiana. Classification (NCBI taxonomy): domain Eukaryota; kingdom Viridiplantae; phylum Streptophyta; class Magnoliopsida; order Poales; family Bromeliaceae; genus Tillandsia; species Tillandsia leiboldiana. The sequence continues at coordinate 51,891,162 of CM055063.1, read as the reverse complement.
TTTGCAGAGTCGTCTGCGGGAGCTGCTAGGCTATCACGGCTGATAAGGTAAGGGGACGCTGAGTAGATAGATCTTCTGTGAGACCGAGAGTGGATTTTAGACAGATGTTGTACCCTTTACTCAGACTGTGGTATTTCTTCTTCTTTGAGTCTGGCACTGGCCAGCTGGCTGTATTTTTTGGTGAGCTGGGAGATTATTGTACTTATTACAGCTTTATTGTGTAGTTCCAGTCTGAGATACTATGTGGTTCTTCTACTTCAGCTCCTGTATTATGCTCTTTAATTGTTCATATTATATCGGAGCAGGTTACCAGCGCTTCGTGTACTCGGAAATCCCGTGTGCACGGCGTCTGTTGGCGAGCCGGGTTCCGGGGCGTTACAGACTTGGTGAGTCTACCCACGATAATCCAAATCGCGTCGCTCCACTCTGCGCCCTTCGGCAGTCCTTGACAAAATCCCTAGTATGTGGTCCCACTGCCACTCGGGGATTGGAAGACTCTGCAACTTGCCAGCAGAACCCGGTGCTCTCTGCTTCACTTGCTGACAAGTTAAACAGTGAGCCACAAATCTCCCAATGTCCCGCTTCATTCCGGACCACCAAAAGTGTGCCTTGAGTTCCTTATACTCTTAGTACCACTAGGATTAATGGTATAAGGGGTTAAATGGGCCTCTCTCAAAATCTGGTCTATATCTCAGGATCCGTAGGCACACACACCTCGCTGTCCTGTACCGTAGTACTCCCGAGATATCCACTGAAAATCCCCTCTCTGATCTGTCCGAATCTGTCCTCTGGATCCTCAGTCAAGTGGGGTCCTCACTCTATGCCTCTCTAATCCTGTCAACAGAGTTGGGCTGTACGACCATAGACATAAGTCGAGCAGAGACCCCAAGGGATAACTACCACCTCTCTGTAACGCCTCATCTGCTCAACTGGCGGTGCCTTGCTGCGTGACAACATGCTCAGACCTGCACTGACCTCCTGCTCAAAGCAATCTGCCACTACAT